>CM021105.1:193738398-193859881 GCA_007115665.2 Sequoiadendron giganteum
CCTAACTAGAGAGAAATATCTCTTTGTACCCTCTATCTCTCCCACTCATACCTCTCTCTCTTGGTCTCTCTCTCTCTGTCTCAAGTATTTACCTCCCACTCCCTCTCCCTCTCACTCACTCCATCTATCTCTCTCCCCTCTACCATTAACACTAGACCCTAAACCCTTAACCCTTAAACCCTCAACTCTTAACCCTCTACCCTCTATCTCTATCAAGTCTCTCCCTCTTACCCCCTCTCCCTCTGTCAAGTTTCTCTCCCACTCACTCCATCTCTCTCTCTCTCTCAAATATCTACCTCCCACCCCCTCTCCCTCTCTCTCTCTCACTCACTCCCTCTATCTCTCCCCCCTCTACCCTTAACCCTAAACCCTAAACCATTAACCTTTAAAACCTAAGCCCTTAAACCCCAGACCCTCTACCCTCTATCTCTCTCAATTTTCTCCCTCCTATCCCCTCTCACTCTCTCAAGTCTCTCACTCACTCACTCAATCTCTCCTTGTATCTCTCTACCCTCTACCTACAACCCTCCACCCTAAAACCTTAACCCTTAAGCCCTAAACCCTTAAACCTGAAACCCTCTACTCATAATCCTCTATTGTCTATCTCTCTCAATTATCTCCCTCCTATCCTCTCCCCCTCTCTCAAGTCTCTCAATCACTCATTCCTTCTATCTCTCTCCCCTCTAACCCTAACCCTCGACCCTCTACCCTAGCTTGCCAATTCGATAAAATTGGGAATGTAATTTGAGGTATAGGTTGAAGGATTAGGGTTGAGGGTCCAATGTATATGGTAGAGGGTAGAGTGTAGAGGGTTGAGGGATTAGGGTAGAGAGTTTACTCGAGTTTAAGGGTTTAAGGGTTGAGGGTAGAGGGTAAAGGGTTTAAGGGTTTAGGGTTTAAGGGTTAAGGGCTAAGGCTTTAGGGTTGAGGGTATTGTAGACACATAAACATGGCCTGGACCCGCAAATCACATTCTTCTATATCATGCTTCATATCAACATAATTAAAATATTTAATTATGTCCTATAGTCCAATGTCAACAATTAATTAAATAATTTTTAATTATTTGATTAATTCACATCTTTTATTCCTCCTCGCTATTTAAATAAATAAATTACATTTATTACTTAAATACGTCACTAATTGCTTATGTCACTCTATAATTAATAAATTCTTAAAATTATTTAATTATTTCTTCCTCATGATTATTAAATAAATAGATCTTATTTATTTATTTAATACGTCGTTAATTATTTATGTCTTCTCATAATTAAATAAATTCTTATTATTTATTTAATTATTATCCTCTCCAACTTTCTTTCTAATTTTAAATAAAATCATTTATTTAAAATTACCCACTTGTCTAATTTCCTCCACAATTGAATAATTTTAATTATTAAATTGTCTTATTGATTTTCTTTCTAAATTTAAATAAAAGCATTTTATTTAAATTAGAAACTTCCCTCTTTCCAAGTAAATAATTTTAAATTATTATTATTTACTATCACATGAATTCACCATTTTGGAATTAATTTAAAATATTAATTTCAAAATAGCATTTTCTCTCCACAAAGTAATTTATTTCTAAAATAACTTGATTTTCTAAATATCTTCTTCTTGCTCAATCTTTATCTTCTTGATTTTTACTAATTTCATCTCAATATCACATTTATTCTCAACTGTTGATTTAATTTATTAAATTAAATCTTGTCCACACATTTGGGGATTATTGCCCTAACCCTAATTGAGAGTTGTCACCTTGAATCTTAACCATTGATTCTAGGGTATTTATCAATATCTCATCTAATCTGTTCATTCAAGATTGTATTTTCAATAAAATGAGAATCTTGATCTCATTTTTGGGATGGTTCATTTACTTAATCTATTTTATGATAGGCATTCTCACATCTTAGGCTTTTATTATTACTATTTTCATACTAGGATTGAATTGCTAGTTGCACATTAGTTTATTTTTCAAATCCTTCAAAGGCATTGCTAGGGCTAGACACATATAATTTGCTCACAAATCTGAGGGCATTATTATCACAACAAGCTTGAGAAGGTGCAATAGAAGTAAGCCATGGAGTATTAAATGGGTGAGATCTTTCCAGCATTCTTTTATTTTTAGTTTTTCTCCTTTGCATTCTATTGTATGATGTTATTAACTTGCAGGTGGGTATGTGAAGGATCATGATGGGCCAAAAAGTGGCGATATCTAAGTGATATGATGGCCCATGTGGCTGATGACTTTTTTTTAACCCAAAATTGATGAAACGAAAAGGGTTTTTAAAGGAGATTCTCAAATCTCCACCAATATAAATTATGCTTTACTTTGAATTTAATAAATAATTATTATTCATTTTCTATTTGAATTACTACTAAAAACCTAACTGATAGGCTGATTGAAAAAAAATCTATAGCTTTCAAACAATATCACATTTTTTGAATAAAAAACATGCGTCACATTCGATGCTTCACATACTATAGTATTTAAAAAAAAAGAATTGAATTTCATGAATTTTTTACCATGTTAAGGTGGTTAGACATACGAGTTTTTGTATTTTTAAAAGTTAAAATAAAAAATTCATAATTAATTATTTACTTGGAAAAAAATAACAAAAAAATATGCATCACATCGGGACATGAGTCCGCTACTTATATCTAAAATATTATCATTTTATTGTGGTTAGGGTGGTCAGATAGGCACCTACTTCTTATTTTTTCCCTAAAATTTAAGAACTACTACATTGAAATTTCAAATTTTCACCTAATAGAATTTTTTAAGAATAAAATAAACCTAGTAGTTTAGAAACTACATTCAATTTTCTACAGATTCTATTTTTACATATTTTTGAAACAATATAGATAACTTATTCAAATTTTTATGCCAAGTTGCCTAACTCTAATTTTATGAATTTTATTGCCACTTAAGGGCCTATTTTTTCCATGATGATCCTGCACATGCCTAGGTACAACTAATCAATTGAATCTATCTTGCAGGAATTTAATCGTCATTACATTGGTGAACCCGACAATCTAATACGCCTTTTGCAGGTTTCGTATGGCCTCAATTTTTTTTTCACTAGAACAGGTACGGAACGCTGCACTCATGCGACACAATCGCTTTGTTGCACCACATTCGACTTCTCATGCGACGCAATTGCTTTTTTGTGTTGTATTAGCCTTTGCCTATGATGTAAGTGTCCTGATGCACCGCATTCAACACTTCGAGAGCCGCATCTGCCATACCACGCCACAAATGACTGGTAAATTTTATTTTTAAAATTTTTTTAATCTAGATCCGACGCATCCACGACCAGTTTTCTATTTATTTTTTTGGGATTAAAATAAACCAATCCTAGGATAGACACTTAATTTTGAATTTATCAATCCTAGGATAGGCAACTTAACTTGGAATTTATTAATCTAGGATAGTCACCACACCTTACTTTTGTTTGGATTAAAATAAACCCCATATTTTGGTGAAGGAATATCTTCACTTAGAATAAAAATATTTCATTTGGGTTTAAAACTGAACATTTGTTTATTGTGCTTGTTTGGATAATAGGTATATGCTCTCCCCTTTACTGGGTGATAAAAAAACCAAACTTATCCATTTTTACATTCATGCATTTCATGTTTTGTTACAACCCTTAGAAGGCTTGCTGTAGGGGGAAAAATTACTCACTCTACGGGAATGACCTAAGTGGGAACAACCAAAGCCAGGTTTTCCATCCCACTATAATCAAAAGTGAATTTTTGGGAGACTCATATTTAACAGCAGTGTGTAAGATAACCATCCCCCAAAACCTTTGTTCTAAAGGTTGGGAGGTTTCAGGGAATTTATCATTTGTCGTGTCGAACAAAAACCTTGACTAAGAACCATAGTGTAGAAGCTAGTCATGTCAGTAACAAAACATTGTCTCAATCATAGTGCAAGGGGAGGGAAGAATATCCCCCCAAGACACTCACCATATAATCACCACAGACACTTTGCTCAGGGGATTCAATATCCACTTCTATCACCTTGAGTACACAATGGGAAAAGACAAAAACACAGACGCCCTCTAGGGGGTGACATGGCTGTGTGAGTCAACGTGATTTTAAGCTGTGGGCTATGATTGTTATGATGACCCTTTGACTATTAAGAGTGAGTCTATTTGAAGTAATTTAGTTTCTATTGTGTTTGCCAACTATTTTTAAATAAACTTGAACAAACTCAACATTAAAAATCTGGGTAAAAAACATGTCAAAATTTGTAAATCGATGTTTTATTTTCCAAAAATTTGCCTATTACAACGCAATCGCTCTGTCAAACCGCAATCACAATATTGTGAGCCGTAATCGCTCTCCTAAGTCGCATTTGCAACATACTGAGCCGCATTCGCTCTGATGAGTCGCATTTGACCTGTCAAACCACAGTCGGCCTCTACAACGCCACAATCATCTGTCACTCAATGCATTTGCCTGATACAACACCACATTTGCAAATTTGCACTGCAATTTCTTACTACTGTTCCGTATTTTCTCTCCCAAACCATAATAGACCTGTCAAACCGCATTTAAAATCCCCAATGCCACATTTTCCATTTGGTAGAGCACCTGTGAAAATCTTGCAACACATCTGCTTCAATGCAACACATTTGCCGCTTATAATGACACATTTGATACTAAACTGCATTTGAAACCTTAAGCGGCACATTTGCTTGTCTTTTAGAAAAAAAAAAAAAACTTTATTCCTGTCATAAACTCGAGGCCAAAACATTTGCAACCATTTTTTCCTGGCATCCTTTTATGGCAGCCTTTGTCCAAAACTAGAAAAATAACTTGTCCAAGTCATCCATCGTTTCTTCTTTAGTTTTCATTTAGCTTGCAACTCCGTCATCATCATCTTCATACGAAAATACTCAAGTCCTCAAAGTTACACCTTTGGATAGGAAGACTTTCCCTCATTTGTCAAACCATTGTCTCAAAAATACATTGTCATTGGACCAAGTCAAAAAAAATCAATCCTAAGTCATGGTCCTTTGGTGAGCTACTTCCAACTCATAAGTCTAGTGTGGAAATCTCACCTTGTCATTTTATCATCTTGTCCTTCAAATCAATCCTTTGACAATCCAAATCGAGACATTGGCCAGAGTTTGAGTGGTTAGAAAAACTTTCCTAAAAGTCATTTGACATAAAGCATCCCCTTTTTCACTTTGCATTATCACTTTGCATAAGTCTTGGTCTCATTCCATCCACCATAATGTCTTCAAGTTACTATGACATGTGTGCTAGTCAAATTGAATACCAATTCAATAGTAATGGTCAAGAACAACTTGCTAGGGACTTCAAAACTCTATACCTCAAATGTAAGTCCAAATGCACCTCAACCTCTAGTCCTCCATCCATATATTCCTCTTACCAACAATTTACAAGTCCTAGTCCTCTATCCATCTACTATCAAGGGTCCCCTAACACCGTCTATGGCACTAAGTCACAACAAAATTCCATTAGTCATACCCACTCTAACGTTGACAAGGGAAACCAACCCTCCATTAGTCCATTCCAAGCCTCCACATCATATCTTAGTCCATCCACATCATATCCTAGTCCTCCATCCACATCATATCCTAGTCTTCCATTCATGTCATATCCTAGTCCTCCATTCACGTCATATACTAGTCCACCACCCACATCATATCCTAATCCTCCATTCAAGTCATATCCTAGTCCTCCATCCACGACAAATCCTTGTCAGGCAGTCATGTCCAATCCTAGCCCATCACCCCTTAACCAATTCCAAGACTCCATGTCCTACCCTAGTCCATTATACACCAATCCATTCCAAGACACTCCAACTCAAAATACATTTGGTCATGAAAGCACATCTAGCCATAGTCTCCAAAGTCCCATCCCATTTCATAAAGTTGAGTATACCTATCAAAAAGAAAGTACAAAGCAAAATATTATAACATCATAGTCATGTCAAGATAAAAGTAGTCCATCCCATGACCCTATCTTTAAATCCATTCAAGAAGTCCTCCTAGACAATCATGGCATACCAAAGAAACATATCCTTGGTCAAGATTCCATCCACAACCATGTCATTCAAGATGACCCTATCCTTGGTCAATATCTGATTTCCAATCAGGACATTCAAAAGGCACCCATATTTGATCAAGACACTATCTTTGATCAAGAAGTCCGAAATGATCCACTCCTTGACCTTTATGCTAGTCATGATCAAACACTTGAAGATGACCCTATCCAAAATTCATGTATTGACACTCCTAAAAATAAGACACTTGCCTCCATAGGATACATAGATGATCTACCACTAGAACAAGAGTCTTCTAGCATGGAAATATTTTCAAATGATTAAGCTATAGCTGAATTCAGTGGGCTTTATGACATTGACCATCAAGACAGTTTTGAGATAGAATTTGCAGCACCAGTAGAAGCACAAGAGTCTAACATGTCACCAAATCAGACTGAATATATTAATCACAACACTCTCCACCATGTGAGAAAAACTACAACATCCTATCAATTAGGATCATCAATATTTTTCAGAGCAGGCTTCCTTTTAGAGGAGAAGATTTCAAGCATTAATTTCCACAATAAGAATGGGTTAGCATCTTGCTTCCAAAGTAACAAGTATCCCATCACCAAAAAAATCTGCCAGAACATGCATTATCAAGGAAAAGGACTAGGCCTACATGAGCAAGGAATTATTGAACTAGTACAAGCTCAGGAAAATTACAGACACCAAGGCCTTGGCTACTCCTCATTCAAAAAATCTAATGATGTTAGTGGTCCCTACTCAATACCGGGGGAAAATTTATCTAATAAAAATTTCAAAATGGGTATCATGAGTAGTCCTTGTCATAAGATTGTTGCCAATACCCCTTCCCTCCACACCCCAAACCATCATTCCATCATAAATAAACCCCTTCCCTCCACACCCCAAACCATCATTCCATCATGAATAAACCTTCCATTTGGAACCAAAAAAAATCTTACAAATACAAAATCCAAAATCAGATGTCAAAGTCCATCAAATTAGACAAAAATACAAGTGGATAAATGAAGCTAAAATGGATCCCAAAGAAAAATGGATCAAGTCAAGAAAATAATAAATTTGGCAAAGAAAATATGCCAAATCTAAAAGTCAAGCAAAATGCAGAGCCATAGCACAAGAGGACTCCCACATATAATACATGTCCACCTCCTTCAAAATGGCCATCAAGCAAGACATATAAAAGTGTTGGTTCCAAACACTATCCTAAACCAACACCCAATGTTTGGAGAATAAAAATGGCTACATCCAAACATCCCACCAACCCATCCATGTCCACCATCATCCGTCATAATCCTACACCCTCCTTAAAGTCCAAACATCCCATGTCAAAAATCCATCACATCTTGGTAGAAACTCTCTATCATAAGGACTCTCATGGCACTCTATCATGATGCACGTATTCTGATAAAGCCAACTCTAGTATCAACAAAGATCACAATGACATCAATAAGGTGTATGCAAGCGTTATCATCCTGACAAGGAAACTACTTTAGAAAGGTCATTATTGGCATGTCATGGCACCGGTATCTACATCGGCATTGTCAAAGGCTTCAACATAGTTAGTGGTTATCTAAAGCATCAAGGCTATCTCTCAAAAAAATGCAAAAAGACAAAAAAATAAAAAAAATCGTCCCTTGATGAAAACCTAGCAAATAGGCGTCTTGGTGACACAAAAAAAAATTAGAAAATATCAAAAATAGTAAAGAGAAAAATTTCGTCCAATAGTGAAAACCTGGCAAACAAGTGCTTTGGATAAGTACCATGATGAAAACCTGGCAAAAAGGCATCATGTGTAAATAAATTATCTATGTGGACCATTACACTTGGGGGCAAGTCGTCTCATCTCCCACTCCCTTCGCATGATATTTCCATCCATGCATTTTAGCCCTATCATGTCCATCCATTTTTCTACTTATTTTGATCTTAACAAAGACTAAGGCACAAACACAAATCAGGCTTTGGAAACCTTTTGACATGTCCATACTTTGCTCATACACTATTCACAAAATATCATGTCATAGCCTCATTATCCGCTATGTGACATCATCCTTGGAGACCATATGATAATTCTCCTAGTTGAAGCCATCCATGTCTCATATCTTTTACCAAATCCATTCATTGTCCTTTTATACATATCACTCCTCTTGGTTTCCCTTGTCAATGGTCTAAAGGTCCCTTGTCATCCCATCTAGTCCTCACCAAGTCATTCCAAATGCAACAATATGGAAAACCTAGCACATTATCCACAACATTCCTTGGCTTTGTCCCTGGTCCTGCTGCAGACTTTTATACTCTTGTCATCTCATTGTCACCTTCACGTTGTTTCAGGTCCTTCCCACCCCAAACAACGTTATCATTGTCCTCATCACCTGTCAATTGGTATTCGGCTTGACTAGTAGCAAAATCATGGCTATCCTTGGATTCATGTGCGTTGGCATCATTCGCATGCATTTGACACAATTTTCCATAAAACATCAAAAAGTCATAAAAATCATAAAAGTCCTGACAAAGTCATAAAAATTAAAAAGTCCTGAAAAAAGTCATAAAAATGTGAAAAAGTCCCAAAAAAAGACCTAAAAATTGAAAAATATCTTGAGAAAATACAAAAACATCCAAATCAATGTCAAAATCCCAAAAACAAAGTCAAAATCAATGTCAGTCTAAAACAATCACGTTAGTCAATATTTTGTCCATGTTCGAACTACGTTGTCTCTGCGCACTTGCTACGTAGGCAACTTTCGTCTTTGAATCCCCGAGACATTAGGTTAGTCCATTTAGGTTAGTCCAAATAAAATCATGAGTCAAACATGGTCGTGCTAGTCAAATAAAGTAGACATAGTCACACTTGATGTAAGATAGTCATTTCAAATTTCATTGTCAAGGTCAAAATTGGTCAAAAGCAAGCAACTTAAGCCAACCAATCCTGCAATCAAAATCAGTTAGCTTGCCAAAGCATTAGTCAAAATTTCAATCTCGTCACTTTTTGGTCCTCTTCAAGATGTGTCCTTCTTGGATCTGGACCTTGTCAAAGTGTCATCTGCCTTTTCAGGATGTGTCCTTCCTGACCTTAGGCATCGTACAACCGTCAAAATGTCAAAATTGTCAAGCTTTCAAACAATTAATCTTTGACAAACAAACATTCGCAACACAAGTAAATGACTGTTATTTTTTGGCTATTTTGTCTTATATTTTTATTAACTTGTCTTTTTATCATGCTACTAGCTACCTCGAGGATGTCCCATGAAGGATTTAGAGGTGTGATGATGTCTCATGACCTATTCTTCTTTGACTGCTGTCTATGGATTGCCTTGAGAAAAAGACTGGGGCAAATGGGCCTCTAGTATGAGTTAGGACATTCCTTGTTTGTGATTGTCTATTTTGCAAGTGGATGACCTTGTACACCTTGGTCTATGTCATACCCTGGTGTTTGTTGTCCATTTGTGTCATTTTCACCGCCCAATGATGATTCGAGCAATACTTATTAGTACTTTGGCAAACATTGAAGGATTCTAACATGCATTTATTTTTCCACATTAACTTGCATCTCCTTCCCCATATTGACATTCATGTCTTCTATCCTAACGTTCATCTTTTTTTTCTCTCTAGTATTTCTTCCAGTCTGCATCATTATCATCCTTATCTATCTTTCCTATATACGTTTGTTTTTCAACTTTTAGTCTTCTCATCCATTTAGAGAGCACACTCGTGTCCTTTGAACTCAATTGTCCTCTCAAGGGGGCATACCGCTACCTCCTCGTCATTCTTCCTCATCCCATTTTGCACTGGGGCATATTTTTGACTTGTTTTCTTTACCACAATGTGGCAAGGTGCATTATGGCAAAGAGGGGCAAATGTAGACACACAAAAATGGCCTAGACCTGCAAACCACATTCTTCTATATCATGCTTCATCTCAACATAATTAAAATATTTAATTATGTCCTATAGTCCAATATCAACTATTAATTAAATAATTCTTAACTATTTGATTAATTCACGTCTTTTATTCCTCCTGGCTATTTAAATAAATAAATTACATTTATTACTTAAATATGTCACTAATTGCTTATGTCACTCTATAATTAATAAATTCCTAAATTTATTTAATTATTTCTTCCTCATGATTATTAAATAAATAGATATTATTTATTTATTTAATACGTAGTTAATTATTTATGTCTTCTCATAATTAAATAGATTCTTATTATTTATTTAATTATTATCCTCTCCAACTTTCTTTCTAATTTTAAATAAAATCATTTATTTAAAATTACCCACTTGTCTAATTTCCTCCACAATTGAATAATTTTAATTATTAAATTGTCTTATTGATTTTCTTTCTAAATTTAAATAAAAGCATTTTATTTAAATTAGCAACTTCCCTCTTTCCAAGTAAATAATTTTAAATTATTATTGTTTACTATCACATGAATTCACCATTTTGGAATTAATTTAAAATATTAATTTCAAAATAGCATTTTCTCTCCACAAAGTAAGTTATTTCTAAAATAACTTGATTTTCTAAATATCTTCTTCTTGCTCAATCTTTATCTTCTTGATTTTTACTAATTTCATCTCAAGGTCACATTTATTCTCCACCATTGATTTAATTTATTAAATTAAATCTTGTCCACACATTTGGGGATTATTGCCCTAACCCTAATTGAGAGTTGTCACCTTGAATCTTAACCATTGATTCTAGGGTATTTCTCAATATCTCATCTAATCCATCCATTCAGGATTGCATTTTCAATAAAATGACAATCTTGATCTCATTTTTGGGATGAATAATTTACTTAATCTATTTTATGATAGGAATTCTCACATCTTAGGCTTTTATTATTACTATTTTCATAATAGGATTGAATTGCTAGTTGCACATTAGTTTATTTTTCAAATCCTTCAAAGGAATTGCTAGGGCTAGACACATATCATTTTATCACAAATATGAGGGCATTATTATCACAACAAGCTCTAGGAGGTGCAATATAAGTAAGCCATGGAGTATTAAATGGGTGAGATCTTTCCAGTATTCTTTTGTTTTCAGTTTTTCTCCTTTGCATTCTATTGTATGATGATATTAACTTCCAGGTACAACTAATCAATTGAATCTATCTTGCAAGAATTTAATTGTCATTACATGTATATGGTTAAGGGATTAGGGAAGAGAGTGGGGATGGAGGAAGGGAGATATGGAGGGAGAAGTGAGATAGAGAGAATTAGAGAAGAGGATGGAGGGATAGAGGTAGATGAGGGTTGAAGATCAAATGTATAAGGTAGAGGGTTAATGGTAGAGAGGAGAGAGATAGATGGAGTGAGTGAGAGAGAGAGAGACCTAAGAGAGGGAGAGGGGGTAGGAGGGAGAGACTTGAGAGAGAGAGAGGGAGGGAGTGGGAGAGATATAGGGGGAGTGGGGTTAAGGGTAGAGGGTAGAGGGTAGAGGGTTTAAGAGTTTAGGGTAGAGAGGGGAGAGAGATAGAGAGAGTTACTGAGAGAGAGAGACTTAAGAGAGAGAGGAGGTAGGAGGGAGATGGTTGAGAGAGAAAGGGAGAGAGTGGGAGAGAGATAGAGGGAGGGACAGTTAAGGGTATAGGGTAGAGGGTAGAGATTTTAAGGGTGGAGGGTAGAGAATATAGAGGTTAAGGGTTAAGGGTTTAGGGTTAAGGGTAGAGAGTTAAGGGTTTAAGAGTTTAGGGTTTAAGAGTTAAGGGTATAGGGTAGAGGTTTTATAGTAGAGGGGAGAGAGATAGAGGGAGTGAGTGAGAGAGATACTTGAGAGAGGGAGAGGAGGTAGGAGGGAGAGACTTGAGAGAGAGAAAGAGAGGAAGGGGGATGGAGAGACATAGAGGGAGGCAGGGTAGAGGGTTTAAGAGTTTAGGGTTTAAAGGTTGAGGGTTTAGGGTTTAGGGTTTAGGCTTAAGGGTAGAGGGGAGAGAGATAGAGAGAGTGACTAAGAGAGAGAGAGACCTGAGAGAGGGAGAGAGGGTAGGAGGGAGGAGGGTTGAGAGAGAGAGAGAGGGATGGAGTGGGAGAGAGATAGAGGGAGTGAGTGAGAGAGAGAATTAAGAGAGGAAGAGGGGGTAAGAGGGAGAGACTTGATAGAGAGAGAGAGGGAGTGAGAGAGATATAGAGGGAGGGAAGGTTAAGGGTATATGGTAGAGAGTTTAAGGGTTTAGTGTTAAAGAGTTAAGGGTTTAGGGTTTAGGGTTAAGGGTAGAGGGGAGAGAGATAGAGGGAGTGAATGAAATTTGAGGGATATATTTGTGTGTGAGAGAGAGTGGGAGAGAGATACAACATAGAGGTAGAAAGTTTAAGGGTTAGGGTTGAGGAGAGAGAAAAGATAGGAGTGTGTGAGAGAGAGACTTGAGAAGGCGAGAGGGTAGGAGGGAGAGAAGAGAGAGAGAGATAGAGAGAGGTTTAAGGTTTAAGGGTTTAGGGTTTAGGGTTAAGGATAAAGAGGAGAGATGGAGGGAGTGAGTGAGTGAGAGAGGCCTGAGAGGGTGATGGGGTAGGAGGGAGAGTCTTGAGAGGGAGAGGAGGTATGAGGGAGAGTCTCTATATCTCCCCTCCCTCTCTCTCAAGTCTCTCCATCCTACACTCTCTCCCTCTCTCAAGTATCTCTCTCTCACTCACTCCTATCTCTCTCCCCTCTACCCTTAACCCTTAACCCTTAAACCCTTAAACCCTCTAGCATCTACCATTAACCCTATACCCTCTATCTCTCTCCTACTCCCTCTCTGTCTCTCTCAAATATCTCCCTTCAACCCCCTCTCCCTCTCTTAGGTATATCTCTCTCTTAGTCACTCCCTCTATATTTATCCCCTATACCATTAACCCTAAACCCTAAAGCCTTAACCCTTAAACACTAAACCCTTAAACCCTCTACCCTCTAACCTTAGCCCTCCCTCCCTTTATCTCTCTCCTATTCCCTCACTCTCTCTCTCAAGTCTCTCCCTCCTATAGAATCTCCATCTCTTAGGTCTCTCTCACTCACTCACTCACTTGCTCACTCTATCTCTCTCCCCTCTACCCTTAACCCTTAATTCTCTACCCTTAACCCTTAAACCCTTAACCCTTAACCCTAAACCTTAAACCCTAAACCCTCTACCCTATACCCTTAACCCTCCCTCCCTTTATATCTCTCCCACTCCATCCCTCCCTCTATCTCTCTCAACCCTCTCCCTCCTAACCCCTCTCCCTCTCTCAGGGCTCTCTCTCTCAGTCACTCCCTCTATCTCTCTCCCTTCTACCCTTAAGCCTAAACCCTAAACTCTTAAACCCTAAACCCTTAAACCATCTACCCTCTACCCTAAACCTTCCCTCCCTCTATCTCTCTCTCTCCCTCCATCTCTCTCTCTCAAATATCTCCCTACTACCCCTCTCCCTCTCTTAGGTCTCTCTCACTCACTAACTCCATCTATCTCTCTCCCCTCTACCCTAAACCCTCTACCCTTAACCCTAAATCCTTAAACCCTTAACCCTCTACCCTTAACCCTTAACCCTTAACCCTTAAACTCTATACCCTATACCCTTAACCCTCCCTCCCTCTATATCCCTCCCACTCCCTCCCTCACTCTCTCTCTCAATCCTCTCCCTCCTACCCCCTCTCCCTCTCTAAGTCACTCTCTTTATCTCTCTCCCCTCTACCCTTAACCGTAAACCCTAAACACTTAACGCTTAAACCCTCTATCTCTCTCCCACTCCCTCACTCTATCTCTGTCTCTCAAGTATCTCTCTCCTACCCCCTCTCCCTCTCTCAAGTCTCTCTCTCTCTCTCTCACTCACTCTGTCTATCTCTCTCCCCACCACCCTTAATCGTCTACCCTCTACCCTTTACCCTTAATTGTAAACCCTAAACACTTAAGCCTTAAACCCTCTACCCTCTATCTCTCTCCCACTCCCTCCCTCCCTCTCTTTCTTTCAAGTCTCTCCATCCTTCCCCCTCTCCCTCTCTCAAGTTTGTCTCTCACTCACTCCTTCTATCTCTCTCCCCTCTACCCTTAACCCTTAAACCCTTAAAGCCTCTACCCTAGCTTTCCAATTTGGTGAAATTGAGAATGTAGTGGTCTGTTTGAAAAAATGGGTCCAATAAATGGGGTCTCTTGGTGATTTACATCACCGAGAGACCCCATTTCTTGGACCCATTTTTTCAAATAGGAAAGTTAGCTCGCTAATTTCACCAAAAATCCAAGCTAGTGGGCCCATTGGCTTGCTAATTTGGTAAAATTGGTAATGTAGTGGCCTATTTGAAAAAATGGGGTCTCTTGGTGATATAAATCACTGGGAGACCCCATTTCTTGGACCCATTTTTTCAAATAGGAAAGTTAGCTCGCTAATTTCACCAAAAATCCAAGCTAGTGGGCCCATTGGCTTGCTAATTTGGTAAAATTGGTAATGTAGTGGCCTATTTGAAAAAATGGGGTCTCTTGGTGATATAAATCACTGGGAGACCCCATTTCTTGGACCCATTTTTTCAAACAAGACAAGTTAGTTTGTCAATTTCACCAAATTAGCAAGCTAGTGGGGTGGGGCTTGCCAATTTAGTGAAATTGGAAATGTAGTGGCTTGTTTGAAAAAATGGGTCCTAAAAATGGGGTCTCCCAGTTATTTAAATCACCAAAAGACCCCATTTTTTGGACCCATTTTTTCAAATAGGAAATTTAGGTTGCCAATTTCACTGAATTTCCAAGATAGTGGGTCCACTGGCTTGCCAATTTCATTGAATTGCCAAGCTAGTGGGCCCACTAGCTTACCAACTCAGTGAATTTGCAATGTAGTGGCCTGTTTGAAAAAATGGGTCCAAGAAATGGGGTCTCTCGGTGATTTACATCACCGAGAGACCCCATTTCTTTTTCACTAAATTGGCAAGCTAGTGGGCCCAATGGCTTGCTAATTCAGTGAAATTGTAAATGTAATGGCTTGTTTGAAAAAATGGGTCCAAGAAATGGGGTCTTTCAGTGATTTAAATCACCAAGAGACCCCATTTCTTGGACCCATTTTCCAAACAGGCAAGTTAGGGTGCCAATTTCACCAAATTGTCAAGCTAGTGGGCATACTAGCTTGCCAATTTGGTGAAATTGGCAATGTAGTGGCCTGTTTGAAAAAATAGGTCTAAGAAATGGGGTCTCTAGTGATTTACATCACTAAGAGACCCTATTTCTTGGACCCATTTTTACAAATAGGCAAGTTAGGTTGCCAATTTCACTGAATTGCCAAGCTAGTGGGCCCATTGGCTTGCTAATTTGGTGAAATTGGTAATATAGTGACCTGTTTTGAAAAAATGGGTCCAAGAAATGGAGTCTCTCGGTGATGTAATTCACTGGGAGACCCCATTTCTTGGACATCTATTTTTAAACAGGGAAAATTAGGTGACCAATTTGATTGAGTTGTCAAGTTAGTGGGCCCATTGGCTTGCCAATTCAGTGAAATTGGCAATGTAGTGACCTGTTTTGAAAAAATGGGTCCAAGAAATGTGGTCTCTTAGTGATGTAAATCACCGAGAGACCCCATTTCTTGGACCCATTTTTTGAACAAGCAAGTTAGGTTTCTAATTTCACCAAATTGCCAAGGTAGTGGGCCCACTCGTTTGCCAATTCAATGAAATTGACAATGTAGTGGCCTGTTTGAAAAAATGGGTCCAATAAATGGGGTCTCTTGGTGATTTACATCACCAGGAGACCCATTTTTTCAAACAAGACAAGTTAGGTTGTCAATTTCACCAAATTGGCAAGCTAGTGGGCCCACTGGTTTGCCAATTCAGTGAAATTGGAAATGTAGTTGCTTGTTTCAAAAAATGGGTCTCTCAGTGATGTAAATCACCGAGAGACCCCATTTCTTGGACCCATTTTTTCAAACAGGCAAGTTAGGTTTCCAATTTCACCAAATTGCCAAAGCTAGTGGACACACTAGCCTATCAATTTAGTGAAATGGCAAGGGCAAGCCAGTGTACCCACTAGCTTGGCAATTTGGTGAAATTGGCAGCCTAACTTGCCCGTTTGAAAAAATAGGTCCGAGAAATAGGGTCTCTTGGTGATGTAAATCACTGGGAGACCCCATTTCTTGGACCCATTTTTTCAAACAGGGCAAGTTAAGTTACCAATTTGACTAAATTACCAAGCTAGTGGGCCCATTGGCTTGCGAAATCGGTGAAATTGGTAATGTAGTGGCCTATTTTGAAAAAATGGGGTCTCTTAGTGATGTAACTTGGACCCATTTTATCGAACAAGCAAATTAGGTTTTCCAATTTCATCGAATTCCCAAGCTAGTCAGCCCACGAGCTTGCCAATTTAGTGAGATTGGCAATGTAGTGGCCTGTTTGAAAAAAATGGGTCCAAAAAATGGAGTCTCCTGGTAATGTAATTTCTTGGACCCCTTTTTTCAAATAGGAAAGTTAGGCTACCAATTTCACCAAATTGCCAAGCTAGTGGGCACACTAGCTTTCCAATTCTTCGGTGAAATTGGCAATGTAGTGGCCTGCTTGAAAAAATGGGTCCAAGAAATGGGGTCTTCCGGTGATCTCCCAGTGATTTACATCACTGATAAATCACCGGGTGACCCCATTTCTTGGACCCATTTTTTCAAACGGGAAAGTTAGGTTGCCAATTTCACTGAATTGCCAAGCTAGTGGGCCCATTGGCTTGCCAATTCGGTGAAATTGGTAACTTAGTGACCTATTTTGAAAAAATGGGTCCGAGAAACGGGGTCTCTCGGTGATTTACATCACTAGAAGACCCCTTTTCTTGGACCCATTTTTTCAAACAGGGCAAGTTAGATTACCAATTTGACTGAATCGCCAAGCTAGTAGGCCCATTGGCTTGCCAATTCGAGGAAATTGGTAATGTAGTGGCCTACTTTGAAAAAATGGGTCTAAGAAATGGGGTCTCTCGGTGATTCACATCATCAGGAGACCCCATTTGTTGGACCCATTTTTTTCAAACAGGGCAAGTTAGGTTGCCAATTTCATCGAATTAGCAAGCCATTGGGCCCACTAGCTTGCTAATTTGGTGAAATCACCAATATAGTTGCCAATTTCACCCTCTCTAATATATCTCTCTCCCCTAATCCCTAATCTTTATACCCTATAAACTTAACCTTAAACCTTCAACCCAATACCCTCAACCCTATACCTAATATCCTAAACCCTAATCCCTATACCCTATAAGCTTAAACTTATACCTTCAACGCTATACTTTAAACCATAAACCCTACACTCTCAATCCTCATCCCTATACCCTATACCCTAAACCCTAAACATTATCCTTGAACCCTTAACCCTATAATTAAACACTAAATATTACATTAAACCTTGTACCCTAAACCTTGTACCCTAAATCCAATACACTTAACCTTATACCCTCAACCCTAGACACTATCCCTCAACCTTCAACCCTATACCTTAAACCCTAAACGCTCATCCATCATCCCTATACCCTATACCCTCAACTTTATACCTAATATCCTAAACCCTAAACCCTATTCTCTATACACTTAACCCTATAACCTCAACCCTATACCTTAAACACTAAAGCTTACACCCTCAACCCTCATAGGGGCAAAGAGAAAGAGGGGGAGGGAGGGATTGGAGAGAGAGAGAAAGGTTGGGAGGGAAAGAGGAGATAAAGATAAGTAGAGAGGGAAGGAGAGGTAGAGAGACATGAGATATAAAGAGTAGATAAGGAAGGAAAGATGGAGGGAGAGAGAGGGAGGTGAGAGAGAGGTGAGATAGAGATCAATAAAGAGAGTGTGGTAGGGAGTGATAGAGGGATATTCAAGTAGAGAGGGATATGTGAGATAGAGAGAAGTAGAGAGAGATAAAGATAGAGGGAAGGAGGGAGGGTGGGAAAGAGAGGGGAGGAAGGGAGAGGTAAAGAGGGATATGTGACATAAAGATAACTAGAGAGAATGGTGACATATAAAGAAGGAGAGAGTTATAGAGAGAGAAAGAGAGAATGGTGAGATAGAGATGAGAGAGTGAGAGAGAAAAAGGGTTAGGGAAGAGTAAGAGAGAGTGAGAGAGAGAGGCAGAGGGAGGGAGAGGAGAGATATATAGTAGATAGGGGAAAAGGTAGGGAGTGATACATCTAGTGAGAGAGAGAGATAGGGCTAGGGGAAATAAAGATAATTAGAGAAAGATAGAGAGTTAGAGAGAAGTAGAAAGAGAATAAGGGAGGGAGAGAATCAAGATAGAGAGGTGTAAAGAGAGTGGTAGGGAGTGATGGATGGAGAGGTAGGTAGAGAGGGATTAGGGAGATAGAGATTAGAGAAGGAAGGATATGGAGAGGTATGGAGGAGGGGAGAGGGAGGTGAGAGAGAGGTGAGATAGAGATCAATAGAGAGAGTGTGGTAGGGAGTGATGGAGGGATATGTGGATAGAGAGGGATAAGTGAGATAGAGAGAAGTAGAGAGAGATATAGATAGAGGGAAGGAGGGAGGGTGGGTGAGAGAGGGGGGAAGGGAGAGGTAAAGAGGGATAGGTGAGATAAAGATATGTAGAGAGAGAATGGTGAAATATAGAGAAGTAGAGAGTTACAAATAGGGAAAGAGAGAATGGTTAGATAAAGAGGAGAGAGTGAGAGAGAAAGAGGGTAAGGGATGAGTGAGAGAGAGTGAGTGAGAGAGAGTGAGTGAGAGAGAGAGAGTTAGAGGGAAGGATAGGAGATATAGAGAGTAGATATGGGGAAAATTAGGGAGGGAGACAATCTATTGAGAGAGAGAGAGGGATAGGGGAGATAAAGATAATTAGAGAGGGAAGGAGAGGTAGAGAGAGAGAAGTAGAGAGGGAATGAGGGAGGGAGGGAGAGAAGAAATCTATAGAGAGGTGTAGAGAGAGTGTTAGGGAGTGATGGATGGATAGGTAGGTAGAGAGGGATTAATGAGGTAGAGAGTAGAGAGGGAAGGAGAGGGAGAGGTATGGATGGAGAGAGTGGGAGGTGAGATAAAGAGAAATAGAGAGAGAGTGGTAGGTTGTGATGTATTTTGAGATAGGTAGAGAGGGAGAGGGGAGATATAGATAAGTAGAGAGGGAGGGAGAGAGGGAGAGAGATGCAGTGAGGGAGAGAGAAGTGTGATAGAGAGAAATAAAGAGTGGTGGAAGAAGAGGTATGTAGATAGATAGAGAGAGGAGATAAAGATAAGTAGAGATGGAAGGAGAGGTAGAGAGAGAGGCAAGATATAGAGAAGTAGAGAGGGAATGAGGGAGGGAGGGAGATAAAGGTGAGATAGAGAGGTGTAGAGAGAGTGGTAAGTTTTGATGGATGTAGAGGTAGGTAGAGAGAGATTGGGAGATAGAGAGTAGATAGGGAAGAAGAGAGGGAAAGAGAAGTATGGAGAGAGAGAGAGAGAGGTAGGTGAGAGAGAGGTTAGCTAGAGAGAAATAGAGAGAGTGGTAGGGCGTGATGGAGGGAGAGGTAGGTAGGTAGAGACAGAGAGATGGAGGGAGGGAGATAGAGATAAGTAGAGAGGGAAGGAGGGAGGGACATAGAGAGAAGTGAGGTAGAGATAATTAGAGGGTAAAGGAGAGAGATACAAAGAGAGAATTCTTGAGATCAAGGGAGAGAGAGTCAGAAAAAGGGATAGAGATAGTGAGAGAGAGGTTTAGAGTTTACGGGATATAATTGAGTGAGATAGAGATAGAAATAATACAATTTTCTAATTACTGAAATTTGAACTCTTGATTATTGAAATTTGACTAAGTTTGAAATTTGTGAGATCTCCCAAAAACTAGAAGAGAGAGAGGGGAGAGAGGGAGGGAGGGAGAGAGAGGGAGTGGAGAGATAGAGAGTAGAGAGAAAGAGAGAGTGAGAGAGAAATATGATAGAACTTGCCGACTACTAAAATTTGACCTCCTGATTACTAAAATTTGACATGTTGATTACTGAAATTTGACTAAGTCTAAAATTTTTAAGATCTTCCAAAAACTAGAATTTGCATTATAACTCCTAGAGATCGGAAACCACTCTCAAACATCCCGCATATACACATGAAATATAGCTTAAAGCATAAGAAAGTACATTTCCATATGTAAATTTCAACTTATACTTAAATATTTATTTCATGTATATAGTTTCCCTGAAAGATAACAAGAGGAAATAGATAAGAAAAAGAGAAGATTTTTTTTAATGTAGACCAAAATGCAAGCACATCATAACGCGCTCGCGTTTTGTTAATGCATTCACAAAACGCAAAAAATGCATACACAAAAAATGTCAAAACTAATATATAATGCGAGTGCGTTATAATGAGCTCACGTTATATCTTTCTTTGGGAATCCCCAAGCCTTAGGATTGGTATTTGCCTTGGAATACCAACCCAAAGGCTTGGATGGCATTCTCAATGACCAGAGACGTGATTTTATGAATTCTACAATTTTTCACATAATCGGGTTCGTGCTCACCGTCAGGATTGCATGTGGTTCAATATCAAAAAAATTGAACACATGGGTAATACTGGGTTCTCTTAGCTATCCAACGATGTATTTTTTTTTACTTTTTGACAATTTTAAGCCTTTCATCCATAATTTCTTTTGTTTCTATGTCTCTTTTTTTCCTAAAAGCAATGTTTGGTGTATTTTTTGTTATAAATCAACCGTTTATCGAATTTTCAAATAAATTACATTTTTAAAAACTAGACTCCATTCTACAAATTTAATTTTTTTTTTAGGTTCCAAAATTTGTAGGGGTAGCATGACCAAAATTCTATTTTTCAGGAAGTGTCCACTTCGAAAATTAGTAAAAAATAAAATATGCATTAAACAATTATTAGAAAAATCATGCATCAACTACATACTATTAGCTAACTTTTGACCGTAGCGATTTTAAAAATACTAAAAAAAGTTCATCGTATGAGGGTCGTACAAGAGTTTCTATGTTATGTTTTTTTGACAAAAATAACATGAATTTGTGTACATCCATCGTTTGAACCCCTTAATCTCAACCATTTTCAAAATAAATTAGTAGTTTAGAAAGTAGACTCAGAGCACTTGAATCCTTCTTTTTGTTCGATCTCAAAATTTTGAGTGTAAGTATCCTCAATTTCACGTCCAAGGTCAGTATTTCCTGATTTCAGAAAAAAGTTGTCCAGTTAAGTCCACTTTTTGGGAACCATATTGGTGCACTTACCCCTTTGTCTTTAGATTCCTTCTAATTCACAAACATATCATCAAGCATTGTGGTACACTCTTCTTGAATTTATCTTCTTGAATCTTTGCTTTCTCTAGATCTCATCTTAAGGTTACAACTTCTTGTTCAATCTTTGAGAATACTTCAGATTTGTCTTTTAGTTTAGCATTCAGGTAGTCTTCAGCTCTTTTAATTTCTTCAATCTATAATTTTAGGCTAGGAAAGACCTCATTTGATTTCTTGATCTCTTTGATTGTATATGTAGCTTTCTTAAGTTTCTCTCTCAATATCTTAATGCATTCATTTACATCACTAAGATCCATTTTCAAATCTTTGTTCTTAGATTCCACTTTATCGAAATCATCCAAGGCAGGTTTGAGTTCTCCTTCCATGTCAACAATGCAATTTCTTCTTCAATAAATCCTACCATAAGAATTTCTTCTGGAGGGGAAGGATATCTCCTAGTAGCCATGTGTTTAGTTCTCCAAGGTCTACCTTAGTGATCAAGCCAATTTAAGGAACAAAAATCTGATACCAATTGTTGAACACCCAAAAATACTAAGAAGGGGGATGAATCAGTAGTTTTTGAAACCACTTGAATATTTAAATATTCACTCCAAACATCATATTCAAATTACAGTAAGAAACCATGAAAGTAATCATCAAAGAACATAACACATGAACACTATCTTTTTACATGGAAAACCCAAAACTGAAAAAACCATGGTGAGGATTAGCTCACAATATATTATAACCAATCATAACATATTACAAAATGACCTACTACCTTTTGGGCTCACTATACAAAGGACTCGCTGTCCAAAGAATAAGAGAAATAGAAAAGAGGGGTGGCTCATTTCCAAGATTTGAACTGCTAATTATACATATATAATATGTAGGAGATACAGTTCCACTGGAGCTCAATATATTGAATGAACACACTTCATAATACATAACTTACACATTCTACTTTGCTTATATTCACATCACATTCACACTATATTCACACAATTCACATTACATTACACACATATTTCATATCATGTTTACAATAACAAAATAAACTTACATTTATAACCATTACATTCACAAACACTTACAACATCAATTAGGTCAGCCTAATTACATGTACCATGCATAACACAACTTGTCGGCTAAAGATTCAAACATACACACTTTGCACCTTAATTCAAAACTTTTAACACATCAAAATAGGTTGGAGGGGACCTATAATAAATCCATCATATTGATCAACACTTCCTTTATCTCCACATGACCCCAAACATATTAGGTTGACATCGCAAGTGAAGTGACACCAAAATACACCAACTGCTTATTCACATATTAACACTCAAACCTCCAAGACACTCACCACTTGGATTGCAGATACTACTAACACATTTAAAAACTCCCTTAATCTACATAACTAGATATTATTCTATAGTGGAATGTGGACCAATCCTAACACATACTCTATATTATTTTAACAGTGTCACTTGTAGAACCAATACACTATCATCATTATCTTCAATACTAGAGGATGTAAAGACATGAAACTTTGGATTTAGATTCCTCTAACATACAGCAAAATTACCTTAGAACTATAGATAAAAATTATTCAAGGCACATAAATATGGGTCTAAAATTGATACTTTGTGCACTAAAAACATGCATTCTAGACTTAGCCAAATGTTCAACACATCTGTTTTGTATCGAAGAAAAAATCTTGCATCGCTATATTGTATTTCCATCACCTCAACCACATATGCTTCACCAACCAACTATACATAAGTCTTCACATCAAACCACAATGTTGACATCAATGACAACATTTTGTATACTCGTGCTCATGCTCATGTTTCCATCAAACATACCAATGACAATCTCCTCAAACTTCCAAAATAAGGCCCCTAGTTTCTTGGCTCAAATGGCCTCTATCTTCAAAAGTGGTTTTTTTGTTTCAACCCAATGATAGACATTTTAAAGTTTCTTGTTTAGGTTTGTTTTCTAAAGATGCCTTTGGAGTCTTGGAATTAATAGATTTTTACGAGTATTGCTAATTCTTTCGAGAAAATTTTCACTACTAATAAGATCACCAAATCCACAAAGCATTTCTTGTCTACTATATTTTGTGTGTTATTGGAGAATAAATTTATTCTCCCCACTAAGATAACCTTATCTTCAAATTTTTGGTAAGTGGGAGTAGTAGATTGAATATGAAGTCTCTATGGTTATTTGTCATTCTTGTGGTAAAGTAGGTCATGCCTCCTTTACCTGCTTTAGGAATAAGAAACGACACCTCAAGTTTGGAAGAAAGAGGAAAATATGTTAGCTATTGTGGAAGATAAAACCACTCCCTTTCAAGAGCTTTAGAATAATTTTTTAAATGGAAATCCCTCTTTACCAATGTTGGACTCCCTTGTTGATACTTTGGGCTTGGTTGGTTATGCTAGTGGTTTTGTGTCTTCTCCTTGTAAAAAATAATATGAAAAAATTTATGGAGAGGAATCCTTGTATTATGATACAACAAAAATCTTGAGAGAAATCTTTTAAACCACCTTGAACTAGTGCTAGTTGGATTGTTTTTCTTTCTTTGCAATGCTCTATTTTTAGTAGCCTTGTCATAGTTCTGCTTGGTTATTGGTTGTTGTCAAGCCATGCTTTTTGTTCTAACCTGTCTCATTGTTGTTCCTTGTCCATTCCTTGTTTTTTTTTTGTGATTATATCTATATATTTATCTTTTTAAGAGGGATCAAGGCCATTTCAACCTACTCTTTTAATCAAAAACATTAAAAATCATCATTTTAAGTGGTCGTCAATTTATTGGTGAAGTTGAATGGCTCAAAAAGAGGCCACAAACCAAATCAAGTTCTTTTAAGTACAAAGGATTGATACTCTAAAGGGATGAGGTTGAGATCATACCTCATACAAATTTGAATGAATGGATATTCCCTAGACCTTGGCTCTGAGCCAAAGGAGGCAATAATTGGTACACCCAATGTCATGATATGATAAACTAGAATTGTAAGATGTTTAACCTTTGATAATAATTAAAAACAAATCAT
Source organism: Sequoiadendron giganteum (assembly GCA_007115665.2). Taxonomy (NCBI): domain Eukaryota; kingdom Viridiplantae; phylum Streptophyta; class Pinopsida; order Cupressales; family Cupressaceae; genus Sequoiadendron; species Sequoiadendron giganteum. The sequence continues at coordinate 193,762,646 of CM021105.1, forward strand.
TAAGTTAAAAGTAGTTTGAAATTAGAGACATGACACCACTAGAAATTTACATGTTGTCTAGAAAATCATCAACATAAATTATCTCATTATTTTATATACACCAATCATTTTCTTAAAAAATTCTATAAGTTATTTGATATATCACATATATGGGCTAGCAACCCATATATTTTAGTCAATGATCTCTTTGAAGACAAATTTTGAATTCTAAGTTATTTAATGTGTGGGCTTTTTGTTATATCAATTTTTAATATGTGTGATGTTTAAGGCTTGGCTCATAAAGAGTTCATTATTAATTTTTTTAAAGTGCAAAGGCTTGATGTCCTATTAAATTGGGCTAGATTTCAACTTTGAGTAATTTTGGAAAATGGATTTTCCTCAATCTTCAACTCTAAATTGAAGAAAGGGATAATTTATGTACATGATATTTATCCTCTAAAAACAAATCACATACATTGTTCTATCTATTAGTGTTATATGATTCATAAATTGTTAGTTATTTAATATTTTTATATCCCAAATAATCAAAGTCATCCAAGAAGAGCTCAAATCCTATTGTGAGACAAAAATTTGAACACCAATAATAGAAAAAATATCACTTGCTAGAGTCAACTTTAAAATTATATTTAAGCTAAAACTTAATTTCATGGTAATGTTGCATTAACATTGATATTTAAGTAAAGATCAATATAAAGTTTCAATTAGTGTCAATCTAACATTAAAAGAAAGAAAAGATCATTATCAAGTGGCTGAAAATTTATTTTTGGAATTGAATGGTTCAAAATGAGACCACCAACACAATCAAGTTTAGTTGATTGCAAAGGCTTGATATTCTAAAAGGATGAGTTTGAGATCACAACTCATGCAAATTTGGCATAACAGATATATCCTAGACCTTGGCTCTTAGCCAACGTGATAATTGATGCAACCAATGCCATGGTATGATAAACTAGCAATATAATATGTTTAACCTTCAATAATAAAACAATCAATTCATTAAATTACTATTAATTTGAAATTATAAACATAACATAGTGATGTGAGACTTTACATTAATCTAATATTAATTTTTAAATTTAAATTTTGATATTAATTTTATTTCTGAAAAGAAGTATTAATTGAATTTTAATCAATTTTTTTGTGAAATTATACATATAGTGTTTAATAATGAAGCAATCCATTACTGAGAAGGACTTAAAAAAGCAAAATCAAATTATGCAAAGAAATTCACTATTTGGAGGAACATACAATTTTATAGGATTATTATCTCTTTTAAAGAGCGTAACCAATATCATGAGACTATTAGAATTGAAGTTCATAATGTAACGAATGATTCAATGACAACCATCAACATAACAAATGATTCAATGACAACCACATCAACTGAACGAATGTTTCAATGACAACCATCAACAGTCCTATAGATGCTCCTCACGAACGAAGCGTGGGTGTTAGGGACGTCTGCCAATTGAATCATTGCACTGCTAACATCCAGATAATTTTATCGTATAACTGGACTATAAGAAAGAATTTGTGCAGCGGCAATGGTCTTGAACATAGAGAGCAGGGGTATTTATATATGAAATGCTACGGAGCGCAGCGCGTTCATTTCAGGCAAACTCATTTTCTGTTGGAAAGATATTTCAAGACAATGCCAAAGCTCAACCGTTTGCAGGATTATTCTCTGTCAATGTAAATGGAGCTCGTGTAAGAAACGTCAAAGCACGAGGTCAGCTGAGGAATTATATTTGTTGCCTTCTTATTTCCAATTTCCGTTGTCAACTAAATAGATATCGATTGAACATTGCTATCAACACGTTGGAATGGTGAATGGTTCATGTGATTGTCTTTGGGTTTGAGTCTCTTGGGGTTTATAGTCCACCTCATCCCGAGAGTAGGGAAGGTTTACAAAGATAGCTTTCAAGGTTTCGGTTTCTATGTTGAATAATAACTTATTAAATAATTGAAAGATATTTTTAAATGTTTATTTTATGGTTAAGAGATTTTTAGTTGATATGCTATTTGTGTCAAATTTTCGTCAGGATTTTCATCAATTCAATTGTGAATAGAATTTCTCGGCTTTGGAAATTAATAATTGCCGACAGTCAGTGGCGAGTTTCTTGGGGTTGTTTATGACGACGTGGAGTTTTCTAATTACGTGGGTTGGTGGTGGTGGAGTTGGTTGCCTCGATACATGGAAGTAGAATGGTAAGTGTTTTCTCACATGAGGGTTAATGCATCCTAACGTTGTTTTATGATGGTGTGGGAGGAAGTAAATGCAATATTCAATGTTGTAGTGTGGGAAAGTATAGTTCGAAATGTGCGAGAAAATATATTGATTAAGTTGCATTGTTGAAAGAGCCATTGTGGTGTTGGTTTGATAGCAGACTATTGTAAAAGTGATCACCTTCAGCTCCATTTTATAGCACATTGGAGGGTTTTAAAATTGTTGTTCTCTAGAATCTATAAGTCATTTTACATGGGTATTTTGCATAAATGATTAATTTAGTGTTCATGTCTTTCTCTCTCTGCTTATTGTTCCTTGTTATATGTTTGTATCTTTGGCATTATTCCCATTTTAGAGATTTCAAAGAGATTAGGGCTATGTATGGATAGAGAAATTACAATTAAATATTCTTTCTTTCATCAAAAAATAAGGTTAGGATTAGTAATTTTTCCGCCCTTCATTTTTTGTTTGTAGTTATCTCTATGCATCTTTGACGTTATACCCATTAACATAGGAGAAATTTTAGATTAACATAGGAGTAATTGCATATATATATATGCAGAGGGTTAGTATGAAAGCATAAAGATATTCAAGATAAAATTAGCTTAGTGGTTGTTAAGTGTTATTCTAATAGTTCTTTTATAATTTCTCTATTTCTTTATAATATTTAATGCCAAGTAATGTAGCTCGAATTTTCAATTAAGTTTGTGGTGTTATACCCATTTTACACAGATTACTACCCATTGGCTTTACGAGTTCTATTTAATGTGGGTTTACTGTCAAAGAACATAGCTCAAATTTTGAATTGGCAAGCCAACTCTTACATAGATTGCCTATCTTGTATCAATATGTTTAATGTGGGTTTTCAATCATTTGTCATTAACCTATGATTCTTAAGTGTTTTCTAATAGTTCTTTTACAATTTCTCTATTTTGTTTATAATATTTAGTGCCAAATAATGTAGCTTGAATTTTGAATTGACAAGCCAACTGTTACATAGATTGCTTGTGTTGTATCAATATGTTTTATGGTATTCTTTCTCTCAGTTCTGCAAAGCAAACTATTTATTATCGTAGTTTCCCTCTTTTATTCTCCATATTTTAAAGTTGTATTTAATGTGGGTATTCGATCATCTGTCATTTTCTTGTGATTCTTAAGTGTTTTCCTAATAGCTCTTTTATAGTTTCCCTATTTGTCTATAATATTTAGTACCAAATAATGTAGCTCGAATCTTCAATTGACAAGCCAACTGTTACATAGATTGTTTATTTCAATATTTTTCAAACCAATCATTTTTTTCAGTATCCCACAACAAATTGTTCATTATCGTAGTTTTCCTCTTTTATTCTCCATATTTTAAAGTTCTTAAGTATTTTTCTAACAACTCTTTTACAATTTCTCTATTTTTCTATAAAATTTAGTACTAGATAATGTAGCTCGAACCTTGAATTAACAAACCAACTGTTACATAGATTTATTTTCTTGTATCAATATGTTTCATGATATTGTTTTTCCCACTTCCCCATAACATACTATTCATTATTTTAGTTCACCTCTTCTATTCTCCACGTTTTTAAGTTCTATTTAATGTGGGTTTCCGATCATCTATCATTTTCCTGTGATTATTAAGTGTCTTTCTAATAGCTCTTTTATAATTTTCCTATTTGTCTATAATATTTAGTGCCAAATAATGTAACTTAAATTTTGAATTGACAAGCCAATTGTTACATATATTGCTTGTCTTGTATCAATATGTTTCATGATATTCTCTTTCTCTCATCTGTTTGAAGCTCCCTATTACAAGTTTTTCATTGCCATAGTGTAGCTCTTGTATTCTTCATACCTTAACCCAAGTAAATGTTTTTGTGCATTTAATAAAAAATTATGTCCTCATGTATTTTTTTGCTTGGAATGAAACTTTAGGAGTTTCTTATTCTATTTTCAAGTGATCCCACAATACTAGTTTACAATTTTTGGGCAAACTGGACATTGAACTATTTTTTTTTTAACTAAATCTTCACTTTTGGGTTCCTATAGCGGCTAAACCGTGAGGAATTTGAAGATGATGAAAACTAATGATTTGTGAAGTTTTGTCTATAGATTCTAAATATATTTTTTTCAAAAATTTTAGAATCAAATTACAAATTTTTTGCATCTCCTTCAAAAACTAGTTTTTACTGGTAAACACCATTTTTAAGGAGTGATGCTCACCGTATACAACATAATTTTTTTTGCATGAACGATAAAATTATAATTTTTTTGAATTTATATTTGTAACTATGATATCTAACTAATTAATTTAGTTTCATATTGTTTTATTAAATATTTTTCCTTAATCAAGTTTTGAAGTCAAACCAATTACAATTCAAACATAGGCAAACTGTATACAACATAACTTTTTTTGTATGTATCGAAATTCAATTTGTTTTTTTAGTGGATCAAAGAAATCAATACCCAACTTGAACATATTTAAAAAAATATATATTTTGATAATCTACTATTTTTCCACATGTGTAGAACAAAGAGCTTGATTTTCGATGAAAAACCAACATTCACAAGAAATAAAAAATAAATATAATAATCAAATTAAATATAATTAAAATTATACTTTTAGGAAGTTTATAATAAGGACTACATACTTACAAAAAATAAATTTTAAATGAACTCATTTGATCCCCCAAAAGGTGAATCAAAAGTGGTTTTTTATCAGTATTTTGATAGGTGTAGAGACTTTGTTATAGGTATGATTTAAAACTAGTAGGGTTTTATCCAAGGGGGCTTGGTATAAGCTGGTTTGATCAAACCATATTCAATTGGAATCATTTCAAAGGAACTTTTCAAGGCTTAAATCATTATATTTTCTAAAAATATATCATTTCAGCAAAAATCAAGATCTCCCATAAAGTGTAAACCACTATTGTGGCAACACCTTGTCCTTGTGACAAAAATTGTTTTTAACTTTCAAAATTCTAAAATTTTGTAGATTGGTATAAACTACAAACATTACATTAGTCTGCACCTTTGGATTGCTTTCAATTTTTTTGGTCTATGTATGTTTTTCGGCCTGTGGTATTGTTCCTTGTTATCTCTGTGCATCTTTGCTACTATACACATTTTGTACAACTTATTGCTTGGTATGCTTTTGATAAATTTCAGTTAAAATCCATTGAAAGGGAATGATATGGAATATGAATTGTATGTGAAAATTAATGCTATCCAATGTTATTTTCCAACCTTTTCTCGTGTATGTTTTTATACTTTATCACACTGCAACATTAAATATTCCATTTACTCCCTTTTGTGCCATTGTACAACAATGCCAAGATGCATTAACCCTCACGCGGGAAAACACTTACCATTCCGCTTCCACATATTGAGACAAACAACTCCACTGCTGCGAACCCATGTAATTAGCAAGCTCCACTGCTCTCATAACCAACCACAAGCAGTTTGTTGCAGGGAGTTTCAAACAGATGAGAAAAAAAGAATATCATGAAACATATTGATACAAGATATGAGCTATGTTCTTTCGTAGTAAATATTGAGGACAAATAAATAAATTGTATAAGAGGTGTTAGAATAACACTTATTTTTTACTAAATATTATAGACAAAAAGGGAAATTGTATTGAATTCCCAAAAACATAGACATATACATATACACATATAATGTATTGAATTCTCTGTTTCATATTTAAAAATATACATATAGACAGATATATATATCCATATATGCAAACCAAGACCACTATGGCTCGTTTGACAATGCAACAAAAAAATGTATATACACGCGTAGATCTAAACAGATGTGTATGCTATCTTCATTTGTATTTATGTAGAATTTGATTTAAAAAGAGTTAAAAATAACATATATAAATATTATTTAGCTTGTGAGAAAATTGCTACAATACAACCATAACATTCAATGATATAGCATTGAGATATTTTTAATAACATAGCATTTAATGGTGTAGTATGTGTAACATGTTCATAACAAAGCTATAAAATTGTTTGCACTTTTCCAGTGAAATGTGCCTATCAAAACTGAATGCATTGAAAAACACCAAAAACAGTGCACAAAACTATAGTTCAAGCCAACAAAAATGTAATTATTTGAGGTTGCAAACATTGAATATTGTATTTTCTTGCTCCCATCATCTTGATTGCCATTGTCCAGCACCACGAGCAATAATTTACCATTTTTCTTTTGTGTTCCAAGGTCACCAAGAGCCCCTTCTTGCATATATATTTTAATAGGTTGCAATGTTTAAAACATGTTGCTGACTTGCACAAATTTTTCCCTCTACTTATTGTTCCTTCTTGTCATTGTGTTCCTTTGACATTATACCCATTTTTACGGAGGACCTTCCTTGGCATGTCATTGTCTACATAGTCAGGAATAAATATAGTATACACATCTATTTAGATATAGTAGTGTACATATAAATAGATATATACATGTGTACATATGGATATATATATCTGGTTATATGTGGTTTTTATATGTGCAGACAAAGGGGAAATTCTATGCATATATGTACTTAATCATTTTTATTCTTATTGTTGTATATCCTATTGTTTGGATAAGAAAGGATGAAGGGACCGACTAGCAACATATATAGATATTTGCATATAGGTATGTATAGAAATATAGTAAAAATTGCATGCATAGATATATAACCAACCTCAAAGATAAATAGATACATATATGGATATATACATTTGAATTTATCATTTTTATTCTTGTTTTTGTATCTCTTGCTATTTGGAGAGTATTAAAATTGGAATGGTTATACCCATTTTCATTTAATCAAATTAGCGGTTGGTAGATTATTGATATTTCTAAGTTGTCTACCAATTGCCATTGGATATTACAACACATTATCTTTTATTTTTATTGTGAAATAGTACTCCCAATCAGTCGAATAAAATTGCAACATTTCCTCCCTATAAAAGTTACTAGAACTATGTCTATGAAATCAGGCTTTGTAGATGGGTCTCCAGAGCTCCCCAAGATTGATTTGGTGACATCCCCCATAGGTTCCACTACAAAGTCTTGCTCTAAGGGTGCCAACTGCCAACCTCCAGATCCTAATTCCATAAGTTTATATTTCCTTTTTCTTATACTTATTGCAAATTTGTTGTTATTGTTTCCTTCCTCTTTTGTATTCAACTTGAAAATTGCCTTTCAATTTCTTTAATTTTATGATTCTAAAATACAAAAACACACACCACATACCCTTTCCTATTTATGTTTCTAGTTTTCTTGGCCTTTAGGTGTACATACACACATGGCTAACCCTAGTAAAGCATATAGATGTGGAAGTACATACACATTGATCTTTTCCAGGACATAAAAACATCTATTTACACCCTTTGTTTTCCTTACTCCTTTTATCCATTTGGATATGATCAAGTACATTTTTCTCGATTGAACTTGTCATTTTAGGTTTCAAAGAAACAACCAACTTTGAATTCATTTGCAATTCATTCCATCAATGCTTGAGATGTTGTTCCCTCTCTGGTCCTTAAACTCTTTTCCTTTAAAATTTTTGCCGGTGATGAAGGCTAGGTTGAATGATACAAGGTTGCCTTGTCTGATGGACACCATATGCAAATAGGAACTTTTCCTTCCAAATGCAATGACTTGTTGTTTTCAGGTGCCTTGAAAATAGGGTCCCTCATATCTTTTAGAGACTGGGTATGTGTAGAATCATGATGGGCCAAAAAGTGGTGATATGATGGCCCATGTGGCTGACGAATTTTTTTTACCCAAAATTGATGAAATGAAAAGAGTTTTTAAAGGAGATTCTCAGATTTCCACCAATATAAACTATTCTTTACTTTGAATTTAATAAATAATTATTATTCATTTTCTACTTGAATTACACCTAAAGTCCAGATTAATAGGCTGATTAAAAAAAATATATAACTTTCAAATGGTATCACATTTTTTGAATCCGAAACATGCATCACATTCTATGCTTCACATAATATAAGATTTTTTATTTTTTTTTAAATTTTATGAAGTTTTGACCAAGTTAAGGGGGTCAGACATTCGAGTTATTATATTTTTAAAAAGTTGTAATAAAAAATTCATAATTAAATATTTACTTGGAAAAAAATTACAAAAAAATATGCATCACATCGGGAAATGAGTCCTCTACTTATATATAAAATGTTATAAAAAAATATTATCATTTTATTGTGGTTAGGGTGGTCACACAAACACCTAATTATTATTTTTTTCCTGAAATTTAAGTACTACTGCATTAAAATTTCAAATTTCCACTAAATAGATTTTTTTTTTAAAAAAAAAAATCTAGTAGTTTAGAAATAACATTCAATTTTTTGCATATTGTATTCTTACATATTTTTGAAATAATATAGATAACTTATTCAAATTTTTATGTCAAGTTGTCTAACTTTGGTTTTTTGAATTTTCATCGCCACTTAAGGGTCTATTTTTTCCATGATGATCCCGCACATACTCGATTACGACTATAGAAATGTCTAGGATTCAAGGTGGGCTGTGTTGTTTCTTTTGTATTATTCAAAATTCTCTTTCTCCTTCGTATGTGCCTAATATAATGTGTCCAATATATTATTTTCCTTGTTTTTCAGGGCCTTAATCATATTTAGCTTAGTTGTCATTATGTCAGATTGTCAAATCATTGGGATCCCTAGGCATCTCTTCAAGCACCAAGAAGAGAAAATGTTGGGACCAGATTCACTTTCTCCTTCTAAATGGACCCCTAAATTTGGTGTGCAGTTGTCCCCTCAACAACAAAATTGTCCTCCAAATGTCAGCCCTATTAAAGCTTTGAACATTTATACAAATATAGATATGGACGTAGATATGCATTTATCTTTTCTAGTACATAAAAAAATCTCTTTGCAGCCTCTATTTTCCTTAATCCTTTTATCCATTTGGTGTGATCAAGTACATTTTCCTCAATTGAACTTGTCTTTGTAGGCTACAAAGAAACAACCAACTTTGACTTCATTTTCAATTCGTTCCATCAATGTTGGATATGTCATTCCCTCTCTAGTCCTTCAACTCTTGTCCTTCACAAAATTTGGTGGTGATGAAGGGCAGGTTGAACAATACAAGGTTGATGTAGGAGCATCCAAGGCCTTATGCAATCATGTATCACAAAAAAAAGGTTTGATTTCATTTTGGTTAATTTTGGAGTGGAATTTCATTTGATTTATGAAATTCAAATTTTTATTGTGGGGGAAATGTAATTTCATGTCATATGAATGTAATTTCAATTTTCTGTTTGAATTGAGTCAAATTCATTGATGACATAGTGGAGACCAAGTTAAGTAAAATGGAAAAATCAAGAAAAATCAAATATGGGTGTGGCTTCTTGGAGTTATAATTTCTTGGAACTTTTCTTTTAATTCATTCAACCAAGATTCGTAAAAAATAGGAACCTAGAGGTGGACGCCCAGGAATAGGAAAAAGTAGTTTATGCTTTCATTGGTGAAAGCAATGTTGGAATAAAAGCCATAAAATCCTCCAACAAGTTGTGAGTGTAGTGAAGTTGTTTTATTGCAATATTTTATTTGATTTTTGGAGGAAATTGGTCAAATTGGAGAGAGTGGTGTTGGAATTTGTAATTTTGAATGAAATTCATTATAATGTAAGTAAAATGAAAGGAAAATGCATTGTAATGCAAATCCCAAGAAATACAAAAGGAAAATTTATCTTATTTTGGAGTTAGTCTTTCTAGAGAAAGGAAATAGGAGAGACCAGGCATAGCATACCTCCAGAGAGTTGTTGATGATGTTAATGGAGATTTGAAGGGTTTGCAGATGATTTGATATCTTCCAGAGTTGCAGAGATTGATATGTGAAGTTGCATTGTTTGAGTTTGTGTTGTTTGCAAGTGTGAAGGCTGAGAGCCAACCTTTGATTGTTGAGGCAATCTTTATATTTTGTTTTTATTATTTTTCATACTTTTCCAAGGGCATGCAACAAACCACAACCCTCAGAGGTTGTATGTAAGTGTGTGGTTTTTTTGCTAGTGAAAGGTTGTGTTGCAACCTTGGATTTTGATGAATATAATTCCATTTTAATTTCTGATTTTTGTATGCTTCTGAAGGGGCATGTAACAACCCACAAACCTTGTGGTTTTATGTAATATCTTGTTAAATTTTTAGTGATTGAATGAAGGATTTTTCTAGCTGCAAATTGTAACCTAGCCATGTAAAAGTTGCAGAGATAAAACCTTAATTTTTGGTGTTATTTGTATTGGGTGAGTGTGAGTAAAGAATTAATTGTGAGAGTAAATTTGAATCAATTTAACTCTCATACACTAGTGGTATCAGAGAAGCAAGGTCTTGAGTGTGTAACAGACTACCGAAGAGAGGCAGTTGCACTAGGACTATGTTGTGGGTATTGATAAAAAATGGATGGGAGAGGATCCCATCGTGGTAGAGGTAGAGGAAGAGGAATAGGAGATAATTTCACCATGAATGATGATTTTAGAGCCTTGAGAAGCCAAGTTAAAAATTTATAAAATGAGATAAGGAGAGGATTTGCAAGAATGAGAGACCTAAGAAGTGAAGATGATGAAGATGAAGAAGAAAGTACATAAAATGCTAGTTTAGATATAGAGAAAAGAGAAGAAATTGCAGGAGTTGCAAATGACCCGTTGTTGAAAGCTTTAACAAAAATGGGAAAGAGACCGAAAATGGATGTACCTACCTTTAATGGAAGCCTAAACCCAAAACAATTAATAGATTAGTTGAATGAGATGGATGATTATTTTGAATTTGAAGAGATAGAGGATCCAAATAAAGTAAGATATACAAAAACAAGGTTGAAAGGACATGCCTCCATATGGTGGAGAGATATTCAATTAGAAAGCGGAAGAAGAGGAAAATAAAATATTAATAGATGGGATAAAATGGTGGAGAAACTTAAAAGATAATTCATTCTTCTGGGTTATGAATTGGACTTGCTCAAGAAAATGCAAGGTTAGAGACATAGCAACAAGAGTGTCAAAGAATATATAGAAGAATTCCATAGAATTATTATTAGAACTAGACATTCTGAGGTGACCAAAGAGAAGGTTGCAAGATACATGAATGTGTTGAGATCAAGTATTCAGGAATAAATGACACTTGTTAGAGTTGTGAAAATGGAGGATGCTTATCAAATAGCATTAAAAATAGAAGAAAGAATGAATAGGAGGTTTGAAAATAAGCAAAGAGGAAAGGGTAAAAATAATTTTCAGTAGTATGAGGATTAGGTTGGAGACACTAAGGGAAACAAGGAAGAAATACAGGAGAGTTCAAATTAGACCCATGATCAAAGTTTCAGAGGAAGAGGAAGATCAAGTAGAGGATTTGGAAGAGGAAATTATAAATTAACTTGTTTCAAGTGTGAAGAAGAGAGACACACATCATATGAGTGTCCTCATGAAGAGGAAAGACCAAGAAGAAGGATTGAAAATCATAATATTACAACAAATGTGAATAGAGAAGATGCATGATCATCACATTTCGAAGAAGCAGAATATGGTGAAACTTCAATGGCTAGAAGAACAATGCTAAATGAATATGATAAATCCATTCAAAGGAGAAGTTTGTTTAGGAAAATATGCAAGTTTGAAGGAAAGACATGTAATATGATTATTGATAGTGGAAGCACAAACAATCTTGTGTCTGATGAAATGGTAATAAAATTGCAGCTAGAAAGGAAGAAGCACCCAAATCCATATTAGATAGCATGGGTACAAGATGACAAGAAGATTTTGGTCAGAGAACAATGTGAGGTAAAATTTAAGTTAGGATGCTATTGTGATGAAGTTTTCTGTAATATTCTCCCAATGGATGCTTTTCATATTATTCTAGGAAGACCTTGGCAGTTTGATAGGAAGGCGATGCATGATGGTTATGCCAACACATATATGTTGATGAAGGATGAAGTGAAACACAAATTGAAGCCATTGAAAGAAGAAATGGGTAAGGTTTGCAGAAATTCAAGGTCTTGTTTGGTTGATGAAATCAAACTTTTTTATGGTATGAATCATGAATATATTGGCTTTGATAATACTAACTGTGAACAAGATGAGAAAGGTGAATTGTTGACTCAGATTGAGGGAAATTTCTCAAGTGGAATGAAGGTAGAAACAAAGGGTAATGTAAAATCTGATTTATTTGTTTCCTTTGATGAGAAAGAGAGTGAAGGAATATATAATTTTGTTGCAGCAGAAATAAAATTTGGTAAAGTTGGATTGCAAGAGTGGAGTGAAAAGGTTAATGAAGAGTTTTCTGATAAATCCATGCTTGAGAACGGTGGAGGTGAAAATGATTTGATTAGTAATCATGACTGCTTGTCAAGTAATATGGAAGTTAAATATTATGATGATATTACTAACGTTGTTTTGAGTGAAGGAAAAAAGTTGCAGTAATATCATGCCTTTCAGAAGGTATTGAAACAATGGAATTTCATGAAGGAAACATTGTTGAAGGAGGTGGAAAAGGTGGGATAAAGAATAAGGAAAAAAAATACATTTTTTTTGATGAACGAGAAGGTATAATTTTAATTGTTAATTTTGAAATTTTGATGAATTATATTGGTGGGACAATAGCTTCGTTACTTTGAATTACATGATGGGTAGTAGAAGAAGGATGAAGCATGGTAATGTTGTAAGTTTGCAGAAAGTGGTGCATAGAAATATTTTAGTGGATAAGGAAATTAGGTGGATCCAAGATAGGTATAAGGTATACAAATGTTTCTAAATTCAAATCATAAAACATTTATTTATACCGCGAGTGTCTAATGCAGGAGCATCCATGGCCTTGTGCAAACCTGTATCAACAAAAAAAAAGGTTTGATTTCTTTTTGGTTAATCTTGGAGTGGAATTTCATTTGATTTATGAAATCCAAATTTTTATTGTGTGCGCAAATGAAATTTCATGTCATATGAATGTAATTTCAATTTATTGTTTGAATTGAGTCAAATTCATTGATGACATAGTGGATACCAAGTTTAGTAAAATGGAAAAATCAAGAAAAAGAAAATATGGGCATGGCTTCTTGGAGTTATAATTTATTTGAATTTTTCTTTTGATTCATTCAACCAAGATTCATTAAAATTAGGAACCCAGAGGTGGATGCCCAAGAATAGGAAAAAATAGTTTTGGCTTTCAATGGTGAAAGCAATGTTAGAATAAAAGCCATGAAATCCTCTAACAAGGTGTCGGTGTAGCGGAGTTATTTTATTGCAATATTTTATTTGAATTTTGGAGGAAATTGGTCAAATTGGAGAGAGTGGCATTGGAATTGGGAATTTTGAATGAAATTCTATCTAATGTAAGCAAAATGAAAGGAAAATGCATTATAATGCAAATCCTAGGAAATACAAAAGGAAAATTTATCTTATTTTGGAGTTAGTCTTTCCAAATAAAGGAAATAGGAGAGATTAGGTGTAGCATACCTCTAGAGAGTTTTTGATGATGTTAATGGAGTTTTGAAGGGTTTTAACACGATTTTATATCTTTCGGAGTTGCAGAGATTGATATGTGAAGTTGCATTGTTTGAGTTTGTGTTGTTTGCAAGTGTGAAGGTTGAGATCCAACCTTTGATTTATGAGGAAATCTTTTGATTTTAATTTTCTGATTTTTCATAATTTTCTAAGGGCATGCAACAGCCCACAATCCTCATAGGTTGTATGTAAGTGTGTGGTTGTGTTGTAGGTGAAAGGTTGTGTTTCAACCTTGGATTTTGATGATTACAAATCCATTTTAATTTATGATTTTTGTGTGCATTTGAAGGCGCATGTAACAACCCACAAACCTTGTGGTTGTATGTAATTTATTGTTAAATTTTTAGTTTTTAATGAAGGATTTTTCTAGCTGCAAATTGCAACTCAGCTATGCAAAAGTTGCAGATATAAAACTTTTATTTTTGGTGTTATTTGTATTGGGTGAGTGTGAGAAAAGAATTAATTGTGAGAGTAAATTTGAATCAGTTTAACTCTCATACGTTAATGGTTGTATTGTATAATGGAAACCATATGAAAATAGGAAATCTTCCTTCCAAATGCAATGACTTGTTGTTTTAGGGTGCCTTAAAAATAGGGTCCCTCATATCTTTGGGAGACTACGTTTGTAGAAATGTCCAGGATTCAAGGTGGGCTACATTGTTTCTTTTGTAGTTTTTAAAATTCTCTTTCTCCTTCGTATGTGCCTAATATAATGTGTCCAATATATTGTTTTCCTTATTTTTCAAGGACTTAATCATATTTAGAGTAGTTTTCATTATGTCATATTGTCAAATCATTGGGACCCCTAGGTATCTCTTCAAGCACCAAGAAGAGAAAATGTTGGGATTAGAGTCACCTTCTCCTTCTAAACGAACCCCTAAATTTGGTGTGCAGTTGTGCCCTCAACAAAAAACAAGTCCAAATTTCAACCCTATTAAAGCTTTGAACATTTATCAAAATATAGATGTGGAAATAGATATGCATTGATCTTTTCTAGCACATAAAAACATCTCTTTGCAGCCTCTATTTTCCTTACTCCTTTTATCCATTTGGTGTGATCAAGTAAATTTTCCTCGATTGAACTTATATTTGTAGGTTGCAAAGAAACAACCAAATTTGATTTCATTCACAATTCGTTCCATCAATGCTAGAGATGTCATTCCAACTCTGGTCCTTCAAGTCTCATCTTTTAAAAATTTTGGCGATGATGAAGGGCAGGTTGAACGATACAAGGTTGTCTTGTTGGATGGACACCACATGCAAATAGGAACTTTTCCTTCCAAATGCAATGACTTGTTATTTTCAAGTGCCTTGAAAATAGGGTCCCTTGTATCTTTGGGAGACTACGTCTATAGAAATGTCCAAGATTCAAGATGGTCCGCATTGTTTCTTTTATATTTTTTAAAATTCTCTTTCTACTTCATATGTGCCTAATATAATGGGTCCAATATATGGTTTTCCTTTTTTTTCAGGGCCTTAATCATATTCATCTTAATTGTCATTATGTCAGATTGTCAAATCATTGGGACTCTAAGGTATCTCTTCAAGCACCAAGAAGAGAAAATGTTGGGACCACAATCACCTTTTCCGTCTAAACGGACCCCTAAATTTGGTGTGTACTTGTCCCATAAACAACAAAAAATTATTACAAATGTCATCCCTATTAAAGCTTTGAACATTTATCAAAATGTTTGGATAGTCAAAGGGCGTGTAACACATATTAGAGAGATGTACCATTTCCATAAACATAGAGGTGAAGGCTAACTTTTTAGTTTTGACATTATAGATATGGAGGGGACGAAAATTCACATTACTTATTTTGATGATATCACTGAACTACATTATGTTAGAGTTGAGATAGGTGAAACTTATTTAATATCAAGAGGTTCAGTGAAGGAAGCAAATAAAAAATTCAATAGATTAAATAGTAATCTAGAAATTGTCTTGGACCAAAATTCAACACTAAAACAGTGTGAAGATGACATTTTTGTGCCAAAAAAACCTTAGCCTTTGTGCGAGTTAGTGAGATAACCAATTATAGTGATAATAGTTTAGTTGATATGATTGGAATTGTAGTCTAGTTTGGCTACATATCAACTTTTCATAGGAAAAATGGATCTGAAATAATTCGACGAACTATTAAACTATATGATATCTCTTCCTGTTTCATTGATGTTAACTTGTGGGGCCCACGTTTGCAAGATACAAGTGATGTCTTGGAGCGGATGTATCTTTCTGGTGATATAGTCATAGTTTCTATGCAGGGTGGCCATGTAGGATACTTTAATAGAAAAGTTATCAACACATCAATAACAATAGTCCTCGACATTAACCCTTCTATTCCTAAGCCAAACAATCTCAGATCCACATATCCAATCAAAGTAGAATATATGGTTTCATCTTCTTCTGGAACTCGTAGGATTCACCCTTCAAATGATAGAGTTACTATTGCATTCATCTTGAATAACTTCCTTGGCTTGCTAGAAACTGTTGAAGCCATTTTTAAAGCAATCATTAAAATTGCAAAAAACTGAGTCTTTTTGTTATCTTGCTTACCCCTTGGTGGTTAATGGGAAAGCATTTAAAAGAAAATGCACACACCCCCATGTGGATGTATGGTTTTGTGATCGCTTCTAAATAGAAATTAAGGAATGCAACTATCACTAACTTTTGCAATTAAAGCTGGAAGACCATTCAACCAACCTTTGGTGTATTGCTTTTGATGAAACTACCACTAGTTTATTGGAAATCCCAACAAAATACCTCTACATGTTGCAACATAGCTCAAAATCTACAACAAATCCTATTGTTTTTATTAGAGGCGTTGTTTATAAATCTTACATCTTTACTACCTTGAACAGAACAAAAAATTATAATTTTGAGGAGCAACTTAAAAAAACCATTGTGAAAGAAAAAAAACTTGATTTCCGAGTAGAGTGTAAATTGTTGCTTTCAAATATATTGAAAATGTTTGGCCCTATTTTAGAAAAAGGTTGCACCAGTGATCCCACTCTTTGACTTCTCTTTTTTACTTTTGAACATTTCTTTTTGTCTTACCTTTTTTATATTGTAATGCCCTACCACACAACCCTAGAGGAAGTTGCAATTAACTACTCAAACACACTAATTTGTTTTTGTTTAAGTAAAATTAATGTGCAAGTTCACTAGCCATTGCCAACAACCTCTAAGGTTACGAGACTGGGATTACTTTAAAACCCAAACAAAAAACATGAAATGAAACCATAACATTTATTTACTTAATAAATTAAGAACACATACATTCCATACATGATAAATTACATCAAAGAACAAGAGATACCATATGATTTCATATAACAATAAGATTACATATGTCATTCCCTGAATGAGGTAATCCAATAAGAATGATTACAATTTACAACTTTCCACCTTGATAACAAATGAGGGGTAATAAATTATAAGATCCAACTAAAATGAATAAAACATGTAATACGTAACTTGATCCCACGAGCTCTCCAACTAGAAATCTTATTCATACGAGCAAGAAGAAAACCCAACGGAGTAAGGTGCACGTTTCACCCAACCAAGTGGTACCCGAAGGTCCACCCCCCATGCTAGGAGATAGTAACAAGGATTCCTATACAAGACCATCTACCTCTAGACCTAGGCTAAAACATAACTGAACCATACTGACACAACCAATCACATGTACAACACAAGTACAACTCTAACATGGTCACATTGCTTCCAGATAAAAAATAGATTGAATATGTTAAGAAAACCATACACACAAAATCATGTACCAACTGTTGTCCTAGATAGAGTGTCATCGCACAGTTCATCATGAGTTACCAACTATGGATCTTCATAGGCCCTGACCCCCTAATTAAGGAATATCCTTGAAACCTCAACCGACCCTCGACCCTCATACTTACCAATGCAAAATCAAATACTTGTCATAACGACCAAATAGATGACCTTGCCATTCCAGGCCTTCCCACTCACCCCAAGCCTAAACAAGCACTTGCAACTATGAGTGAGGATATAAATTATCTTGATTAGTGTGAAATACTACCTACTCTTATAGATACATTATTTTAGTTATCACTTGATTAGACTACCTCCGAAGGTTACCCAGTTTTACCTCTTACAAGCTTTGACCCCTAATGAAAGCCACTCTTCTACTTGACAACACACATTCAGTCTAAATATCAAGGGAACCCAAGTGCATACAAAATAGATATTACAACCACTCCAATTCTAGGAGGAAACATATAATGAAACTCACTCCAACATTGGAGGCAACAAAACACATAATCCACTCCTTCCAAAGGAGGCACAAATCATCCCCGTTTATGGAAACCGGGTAATTTACTGACAACATACCATGAACTACCCAAGGGATTCAAAACAGGTTGACAAACATAATATGACAACCCCAACTAATTAAAAACACCATTTGGAAGACTTATCAATGCTTCTAAACAATTCCCCCAAAGCGAAATAGAAGAAACTTACATTTCAAAGAGAAATTAAATAGGAATTACATCTACTTTGGAATTACTAAACCCACTTCCTTTAATAAAATTCAATAGTTTATTGCCTCAATAAAACTAATTAAATTATTGTTGTGCAGTTTTTGCACACATGCCCCATTGAAAGTGGGGACCCTTTTTTTTTTTGCTTTTTGGTGTCTTGGACTTTCTTTTTGGGGGTCGTTTCTTGCTTGAAACCTATGCTTTGATGTTCATCTTTCCAGTTGGATTGGCACATTTGTGAATTTGATTGAAAATCTTAAGATCTGAGTGCATTTTGGACTTTCCATCATTTTTGGGAAAATCCGCCCTAGCCGGATTTTTCTAGTTTTCTTTTAGAGTCCAGAGGTGGTTGCCTTTCGACCCAAAATCCGGGGAAATCCGTCGTGTCTGGATTTCTCTAAAGTTCGTGGCTCTATCGGATTTCTGGATTTTGGTCTTGGTTGTCTTGTCGATTGCATTAATGGCGATTGCACTACTTTTTGGGGCAATGATATATTGAATTTTGGGAAGTAATTGGCCATTTGAGTTTTTTTATTTTATTGTGATTTGATTTTGAGTGCTAGAGCTTGAGGTGTGTTGCTAGATCATGCATTTCAAAGCTATTTCGAGTGGTGCATTTGAATTTCATGAGCATTTCTCATATCCTATTCGTGTTTGTGGGTTGCTTGTTTGCATCACCAATTCCAACTCTTTTTCTCTCATGGTATGTGGATATGATCCTTTCCTCTACTGGTTTTGAATTACTTTGCTTCATTTTCTTTCTGGTCTTTCATTGCTTCGTTCTTTCTTTGGTGTGCGCGCCATGTCTGGGCATTTAGGGTTTTCGTGTTTGCTGGCCAATTTGGGTTTTATATTTAATATTTAGTGGGCTGGTCTTGCGTTGCTATTTTCGGCACTTTCTTACATTTATCCTAAACTCTCTATCTTTGTTTGTAAGCAAGTCCTGCCTAGTTTTTTCGTGCTCCCATGACGGGGTTTTTAGGGTTCCTGACCTAGGGCATAGCCAATCCCTATCAAATTGTTGAGAGGAGGGTTTTGAATTCATAATTGGTCCATTGGGGTTCTAGGTTAGGTTATTGTCAAGGTGTAGATCCTAGGTCTGTGTTCATTTGATTTGTTTTAGTAAGGATGAGTGAAATGTGGATAAGTTTGGGTTTTTGGTGTCCTCACGAAATTTTGCTTCCCCGGATTTTCCCGGCTTTTCTTGTTTCCTTTCCTTTTGCTTCAATTCCGGAGTTTTGTCTACTTTGTGGAAATCTGTTTCCTCCGGATTTTCCTGGTGTCCGTGGTTAGGTCATTCTGCCAGATTCTGTTGTGATGGTAAATTTATTTTATTCCCACTAAAATCCGTGCCGACGGGATTTTCCCAGATGTTTCGTGTCTCCTCCATTCTCCCAAGTTGATTGAAACTATTGCCATTTTCGAGAAAATTTGCCTTGGTCGGATTCCTCTGAAGTTTTGTGAAAATGTTGAATATGATGATTATGAGGAATTTTTTTATTGATGATGTACTAAAATGATCAAATGAAATTATGCTAAGTTGTTCTAAGGTTATTCCTTTATTGAATTGATGGATTGAAATGATGTTATGGGGGTTTGTATGCTTGTTTTACTGGATTTCGCTTGGTCCGGATTTCCCTAGAATTCCTCTCCAGTCTGGATTCCGCGAAGAGGGCTATATCCCAAATTTTGAAATATGGATTTCTTACATTTGTTGCTTCTCTTGGATCTCATTTTGGTTGTCTTTATTTGTTTGCAGGCAGGATCAAGACAAGATGTCACTAGGCATGGCAAAGGGAAGGCAACAAATCCTAGTGCATAAACTTCTACTATCTCTGATGCAGAGAAGGTAAAATTGGATATGAGTAAGATTTCTAAGAGCAAGCTGAATTATATTTGGTCAGGGATCATTGATACCAATGTGGGTATGTGGTATTACGAAGAGTTTAAGGCTGAATTGGCAGCACAAATCCTTCCTTTGTTGGCCAAAAGAATTGTGGAATCCGGATTGGCACATGTAGTAGGTTTTCACTCCATGGTGCAGTGCTATGAGTTGGTTCTTGAGTGTGCCAAGAATTATGACAGAGGGACACAAAGGATAATTGGTCCCTAGGGAAGGATTGTGGCAAGCTTTAGTCTTGTGTCCATTGCTAGTAATTTTGATATGCCTGAAAGGTCACATGTGGTGGCCTTTGATATGGATGGTGCCAGGAAGTACTATGAGGAGAATGTAGTTAAGTCCCAACAGGTGATCAACTCTTGGTTTGAGAATCCTAAGTCCCATTTCTCCAAATTTCCAAAGTAGCCATTCAGGCTCATGTTCAAAAGGGAATACTACAATGTCATCACTCTTCTCAGCAGACTTGTGGGGTTGAAGAGTGCAGGGGTGTTTGAGAGCTGGATGTTTAATGGTATTGCTTGGATGGAGCAAGGTATAGATTACCACTAGGTAGGCACCATAAGTGCAGTGATCCACAAGCAATTGTGTAATGTCTTGCAAACCAAGAATTTCACCATGACCTCCTACCTAGTGTATGCATTGGCAAGATTTCACCCATATAAGGGGTTGAGCACTAGAGGTACATTTGGATAGGATGTAATATATGAGGTATATCCATAGCTGCACCTAATAGGAGGAATCTATAGAAGAGAAAATGATTCTTTCACATTTATATCACCGGATTGCTCCAAGGTGCAGAGCATGTGAGAATTTCTGACAGAGCTAAAGAATTGATAAGGAGATATGGGGGATGGTTTATCCAGTTTCCCACTTTCTCGTACATTAGGATTGATGGTTGTCAAAGGGATCCTTATAGACTCCCAAGATAACCCACTAATGATATTATATTGTTGGAGGTCACTAGGCAGATTTGTGACTTTGACATAGTTGTAAAGGGAGACAAGCATAAAATAGGATTTGGGAATGATTTTCCCTTGAAGATAGGAATGAATGAGGTTTTCCCTTCTATCTAGTCTGCTCATGCTTCTGAGGAGGAGATGAGTAATTTTGGTCTCTCTTTACATTCCAAGAGAGCAAGGTTTGACATCACCGGTGATGCATAAAAGAAGGCCAGTAAGGATTACAACCATAAGGCCAATATTGAAGATTATTGGGTTAACCTTGGTGATAAATTTGAGGCAAGGAAGAATAAATTCTGCAGGTTGCCAGTGGACATGGTAATGTTATACAATCTGAAGGCCATCCCTGACCAGGTGGAAGAGGATGAAAATTTAATTTAGGGTCATGTCTTTGAGGTGGTAAAAGATAAACCAATTGGAGAGATTGACTGGTTAGAAGAAGAAAAAATAGAATTGGACCAGATAATGACTCGGGTGATCAAGTTCACCAAAATGTGGTTGAAACACAAAATGTTGGAATTGGAGAGTGAGGGTGTCCAATGTACTTATGATCTGATGGGAGACTTGGAATCTCATTCTACTTATGAGGAATCACACGAACAGGATGATAAAGGTAAGACAAAAGTGGATTCCCCCTTCAAGATTTAGGTTAGAGATGTTCAGACTGAGAAGGTGGCAAGGTAGGTAAACAAAGGAAACCTATTGCCAAAAAGAGGAGGCATGTATCAAGGAGAGAAGCTGAAAAGGATAAGGAGGAGAAGGAAGATGTAGATGTTACTCCTCCATTAACAAAGAGAAGAAAGCTTGTGAGGCTATCACAGAAGCAAGAGGAGGCTCCTAAATTTAATAAGGAGGTTGAGCTGCCTGTCGTAGAGGTAGAGAGTTCAAGGGAAAGAACACAAGTGTATATGAGGAGGTCAAGGAACCCTTCCCCAAGGGATGTTGCAATGAAGGAGGATGTTCTAGTGACTGCTCCCATTGTTGAACAGGAAAGCATTTCCCTTCCTTAAGATACTTGCAATGTACAAGAAGAACTAAGGAAGGATGAAGATCCTAAGGACTTGGGTGAAGAGGAATTTCAGGAAGGAGACCTCTATAGTGCAGAGGTAGAAATTGATAGGGTGATCCAGTCTTCCTTGGTAACATATGTAGATTCACCTGCAGAGGAGCAATTGAGCAAATCTCCTCAAGAGGAGGAGATACTAGCTAGGATCCCTTCACCAGCATAGGTTGTTGTAGAGGAGCAGTTGTAAGACAAGGAGGATCCAATCACAGATATCCCTAGTGTGCCAAGTGTTGAGAAGGATGCTCCTAGTGACCAACACAAATAGGATAAGCAAGAAACAATGCCAACTGAGTCTACTATTCCAAGTTGGTTGGATAAAGAATTGAAGAGTAAAATCGTAATACTAGAATATGCTCCTCCTAATTGGGATGAATTAATGGCCAATGTTGAAAAGGGAAAGACTAAGAAGAAGGCTAGGTTTGTGTCCTGGATTGAGAGAGATGGGTCAGGAAAGAGAGTGGCTCACATTGCTACCCTTGCTTTGGATAAAGATAGAGATAATGTAACTGCAAAGGATTATCATGTGCAGAGTATTGACCTAGGGAATGCTTCCGTGGAGCAAGATATTGAGGAGTATGAAGGCTCTAGTGCTATAGTTGTGGGAAGATTGAAGAAGGAGGTACAAATCAGGCATGAGTTGGAGAAGAAGAATGAGAAATTGAAGAAATATTTGTAGGATTTGATGAGACCCTTGTAGTCTATTAGCTCTTCCTCCTTTGCTACAGGTTTCTTGCCTCAGGAAACCATTTTTGAGCTCGAGAAGATGAAATGCACCACACTTGCCACATTTGCTTGGTTGCAAGGAGCTCAAACTAAAGAATATTTTTCCATCAAGGATATCTTGTCGACTGTAGGAGATTCCATGAGGTTGGTGAGTTGGTTGAAGACTGTGCTAGCTCAAGACAAAGAGGATACTGATCTTCTACTGTAGAAAACTAGAAAAATCATGGAATTTATTGAGGATAAGTTGGTAAAGAGTGGATTCTTCCTTTCCCAAGGGTTTTTGAGCCTTGGGAATGGTTCAAAATCTTGCAGATGAGGCATAAGGCCTTGAAGAAGATTCATAAACAAGGAAGGCATATTTATGACACTTTGACTAGTATTCATGATAAGTGCATCTCATTCTTTGAAATCATGACAGGAAGGAAGAAGTTTTCTCTGAAGCATCTTAATCTGGAGCAACTTAGGAAATGGTGGAGATATGTTTATTCTCCAATCAATGAAGTTCTAGTCACTAAACATCAGCTAGATGATGCTGCAACCTATCTTGTAGTTATTGACAGATACTTAACTAATAGGGCTGATTGGGATGGTATAGTAGGGAAGGTAAGGGATGACATTAGGTCTCTTGAAAGAAGAGTTAGGGTTTTTCCTGTACCACATGTTGCTGAGCTGGACAGAGTATTGTTGGCCGTGCATGGTGAAGAAGATCGAGCTAAAGACAAGGATGGGAAGTAGTTTTATAGAGCTACCTTGAGATTTGTGCTTCCCATTACTCACATGCATTGGGTCAATCATTTGATACCTAGGTTGACTTGAATGAAATTGGTGAAAATTGCACATTTCATATTATATTCGAATATCTTTTGAGGCCAACCTTTTGTATGACATGTTTTATTGTAAATTCTTCTTTTTGGGCTGACCTATCTTAGGGATTCTCTATAAAATTGGCATGTCACCTCATTCGAGAATATATATATATATAGATAGGTGATACATGATATGCATAGAGAGATAGAATAGATATTTCATATTTGAGCGAATTAGGGTTTAGTTTCAAGCAAGTGTTGTAACAAAAAGATGGAATTGTTGCCATTTTAGATGACTTAATATAAGAAAGGATATTGTGATTTGGTATCTCTCTTGTGGAGCTTCATTTGGCATGATTCTTGTTGTTCTATCTTTAAAATTTCTTATAAGTTCATAGTTAAATAGTTTGGTGATGCTTAGGGTTTCATGTTTGGAATGTTTGCAGTGATCTCTAGTCCATACTTTTTGCAATTAGTTGAATGTTAGCTGGTTTGCAAAGTTAGACTGGACTTAAAATTGTGCTTAGTTCAATTGTAAAGATTTTTTCATCTCAATTGCAATAGGATTGTTTGAATGAATGTTTGTGATTTGAAAATCTTTAAATACCTTAGAAGATTGCACTATTTCTGTGAAATTACAAATTCATCTGGGTTAAACAGAAAGTAGTTTATGAGGGATTGGTCCATTTTGAGCATTTTTATCTTTTGAAATTATCAATCTTAGGGTTAGAAGTAGTCTTAGAATTATCTCTAAAACCTTCATCTTTTTCTATTTTATTTATTATCTGGGTTCAATTTAAGATTCAAGTATCAATTCATTATTTAGATCTGATAAATTCAAAGTCCAGTATTTGCTTGTATTAAGGTCCCTTCGTGATTACCGGTATTTTCACATTTATCACTAAGTTGTTTCACTGCATTATCAAGACCTAACATTAGAGACCTTGGGGTTATCTCTTTTCCATAGAGATTTACCTTTCAAGAGAGATAGGATATCAGATTCTGTCTGAGTTGTTGTTGTGCATAAAAACACCATCAATAGATTGGCGCTAGAAGGAGAGCTTGAATAAGCAAGATGAAGAGTTTCCTAAACACCATCTCTCCTGAGAGGCTTAGAAGAAGAACTAGATCAACTCCAGGAGGAGAAGAATTTCAAGAATTACAAGTCCCTAATAGGTCAAGAAGGACTAGAGGAGGGGAAGAATCATCATCCGCTCACCCACTTCCATCATCTCCATCATCCTCATCCTCATCTGACTTTGAGGGTATCCCTATTCCATAGCCACAACCAGTCAGAAATAATCCATTACCACTTCCACCCCCACCAATGGCTTTCCTTGCTAATAATCCATCCCCATTGATCTTTAATAATTACAATGTCATGCCCAAGAACCCTAAACATTTTTTCTCTAAGTTTCATACTCATGACCCCAACAAAGCAACATTAGAGCATATTAGGATATTCCAAACCTTCTTGAGGGATAGAGGACTTAACCATGAGGATGTTGCATGCAAGATTTTCCTTTATTCCCTAGGGGAAGAGGGATTTTATTAGTACAATCACTTACCTGTTGCTTCCATCCATAATTGGACTGAATTATAAATAGCATTTATGCAAAAGTTCAAGATTCCCCTCAGTGCTAATGAGATATACCTGCAATTTACTAGAGTTAAAAGAGAGATTAATGATCCCATAGGATCATTAAATGACAGGTTCCATCGAGCATATACTAGACTCCAAGCACCTTATGCTGGAAATGAAAATACTGCTTTAGAAGTTTACCTTGAGGCCTTGGATAGCCTTATATACACTTTCCTTAAACAAACGAATAATCCTCCAAATACTTTACTCACTGCATATACAAAAGTTGTGAAGGTCAACACAGACTTGAGCAATAGTTATCAGGACCTTTATTATCCTTGGGACCTGCCGCTCACCTTGGACAAATTCAAGCCCTTAATCAAGCTTTGACTAGTCATGCTCCCATAATGAATCCAATACCTTCATTACCTTTGGTTCCTCATCCAGGTCCACCTTAAAATCAAGCCCAACCTATGACCTCTTATTCTTAGTAGAGAGCTAATCAACCCCTTCATTAGCAACAAGCTGGTTTTCCTACATATTTGTAGAATTTAGAAGTCCTAAATCAGGCTGTTGGTTCTGGAGGCACACCTGGATACCCTTCTAGTAGTATCAATCTAGCAACACCTAACAGTCTAGATAAGGAAAAATTGGATGAGCTATCCAAACAAGTGAAAAGGTTGAATACATAGGTAACTTATTTGAGAAATCAGAATAGCCAGCTTCAGGCTGCTTAGAAGAATATGCAATATAATTATGCTAGGGAGAATAAGAACTTTGAAAGGGGGCAATATTTTGAAAGAAATCAAAACTATGACAGAGGACAAGGTTTCGGTAAGAATTTTGATAGAGGGTAGGGCTATGGTCAGAATTTTGATAGAAATCAACAAGGATTTGAAAGAGGGCAACCACCTAGGCAGAATAGGTCATGGAATAATGGACCTAATAATGGAGGGATTCCTACTCCATTGGATCAGCCTTCTACTTAAGAGAAGCCTCCAAATGGTGTATACTTGGAAGAAGCAACTTTCTCTGGTTGGTACAGACTCCATAAGACAAGTCAACACTCTAAGTTAGACTGTACCGAATTTTAGATTGCGGCTTCCATTTTTCAATATGAAGTGGAGAACAATTCCAGTGGTCAAGAAATTATTCCCTCAAATCCCTATGATTCTCCAGTGCTGGTACTCAACCATGCCCCATTCCCCAAAGGTGAGGAAAATGAACCAGAAGAAGAATCCAGTGACCAAGAGGATGAGGTAGAGCAAGTGCTAAATGAAGATGAGATTTCCCAATTGTTTAATGAGGAAAATGAGAATGATGATGGCCCCTTGGACGAGGAGGAAGTACTATTGAAGAAGTTCAGATGTTTCAACAACCAAAAGTTAAATATGATTTAAGAAATAGACTTAATAGGAGTCCACAGGCTGGCCGCCCTTTCACTACTTCTATCCCTTCTAACAATTTTAATACTCCGCCAGATCCACAAGATAGTAATAATCCACCTTATCCTCATGTACCCACATAGTACTTGTCAAAGGGAAAAAATGTTGAAATGTCAAAAGATAGGTAGGCCAATGGCTACAAGGAAGCCCATGCTAACCTGAATGTGGAGCAATTAGGAAAATATGTGACTGAGGAATTCAAGAAAGTAAAGGTAAGTCTTTCTTCTTTTGAGTTATTAAGAGTTTGTGCTATTAGGAATGCAATTTTTGGGTCATTTAGTTCGAATATAGCACCACAAGGGGTAACTGCCAATGAGGCTGTTACTAGGTCTTCCAACTCCCGAACACCTAGAATTAAGGTCTCACCTATAGAAAAAGGGAGAGATAAAGATAAAGGACAAGTTGCACAAGCTGACACTCATTTGAATTTGTTTTAAGGCAATATGGAAACCCCTCCTTTCTTAATATTTGTTCATATCTTAGGAAAGAATCTAGATAATTGTCTCCAAGACTTAGGAGCCTCTACAAATGTCACGCCCTTTGTTGTTTGCAAAGCATTAGGTATTAACCCTATAGCTTCTCAAAAGAAGGTTACTCAATTGGACAAAACAAAGGTAAGTGTAGTTGGAGAATTGAACATGATCCCTATGCAGCTTGCATCAGATCCTAGGGTGCAACAAGTGATCAATATCTAGGTTGTTGACATTCCTGATACTTATGGTTTGATTTTAGGCAGGGATTTTACTAAGGCATTGAATGGGTATACATATACAAACCATTCTCACATGTGGCTATCATGGAAGGGAGTCTCAAATTAGATCCGAATTGAAAGAGAGCTCTGAATGAAGTATGTTATCATTGAATACTAGAATGTTTCGAATGAGGTGTTGGTGTTCGAAGTTGGCATGGGAAATTATGTGTTGGTTGCTTCAGTTGTAGAGGATGAAGAGGTATTTATGCTACAAGAATCCTTAGATGAATATATTCTAGAAAGCAATAGTTTTAGGGCACTGATTGAGCAAGTGGATGAAACAGATGATCAAGAGGATATGCAACTTAGTTTGTTGGATAAATTTAAGGAATTTATCCATAAATGTATGGAGGATCAGATACAGTTGAAAGGAAGTATGACCTTTAAAGAACTGTTACTTCCCAGTTGGTGCAAAATCCATGATGCTCCTCACTCTGAGCTGGAATGTGACTTATGTCAGACTACTATCCAACATATACAAAAATGCATTAATCCAGTTCCAACTGTTGGACTTAATATGCAGGAAGAATTAAATAACTATAGGGGTAAGAGCCCAATGCCTCCTGAGAAGCCCCCCATTTTCAGTAAAGAGAAAAATAAACTAAAGTCAAGGGAACCTGATGGCTATTAGACATTGAGATTCGATGGATTCAAATCTAAGCAGGGTGTTGGAGTAGGGTTTGAGTTGATCAGTCCTAGAGGTAAGAATTATTTTGCTGCTCATAGACTCCAATTTCAATGCACTAATAATGTTACTGAGTATGAAGCTTTGATCCATGGATTTTTAATGGCATCAAGGAAGAAGGTTCATATGTTACAAATTTTCAGAGATTCAGAACTAGTAATCAAACAAGTAAGGAAACAATATTCATGCCACAATAGGAGAATGAATAATTACAGGCATAGAGTGTGGGATCTCATTGAGGGGTTTGACGCTTTCAATATTTAGTTGATCCCTCAAAACAAGAACCAAGTTGCAGATTTTGTAGCACAAGCTGCTAGCACCTTGCAACCTTTATCACTTTTAGGATTGAAGAAATTTACAATTGAACTCCCTCCAATACCTTTAGTACCTAACAACGTTACTAATTTTTAGGTATTTGAAGATGATAAGAATATTTTGAACTTTATTACCAGCTATGATGTGTTCGCTTCCCAATTCATTGATGAGATAGAGCCTCAAGAAGCATAAATAGACTTTGGAAGAATCATTAATCTGAAGACCAATACTATTCCAAGAGGTATGGTGCAACTTGAATGAATTTTTGATTTGGATAAGATAAGAGATCAGGAACAACAAGCTAAAAGGGAGTCTCTCAGCAACCAGTGTGAAACATATGATATGGGGACACCTGGTGACACAAAGAATGATTTTATTGGCAAGGTTTGTACTCCAGAAGAAAGAAAAGGGATTATTGATGCCTTACATACATATCATGATGTAATAACTTGGAGTTATGAAGATTTGAAAACATATGATATTTCAATCATTGCACACACCATCCCTTTGAAATCACATGTCAAACCATTTAGGCGGGGACCTAGGCCAATCAATGCTTTGTTAGAACCCATTATTCAAAAGGAGGTGCATAAATTAATTTCAACACACATTATATTTCCAGTAAGACATTCTACTTGGGTTGCGAATTTGGTTCAATTAAGGAAAACGAATGGAGAAATCAGACTATGTGTAGATTTTGGGAATTTGAATAGAGCATCAGAAAAGGATAATTATCTAGTTCCTTCACTAGATGAGGTGCTTCAGATCGTTAATGGATCTCAAATGATTTCCTTTTCGGATGGGTCTTCTGGATACAATAAAGTTATGGTGCAGTATGAGGATAGGCACAAGACTTCCTTCACTACAAAATGGGAAACTTTTTCTTATAGAAGGATGCCATTTGGGTTGATCAATGCTGGAGATACATTCTAGAGAGCTATGGAAATTGATTTTAAGGACATAATTTGTAAGTGCATCATTATTTATATGGATGATTTGATATTTTTTTCCAAGAAATGAGGAGATCACATAACAGATTTATGCAAAGTATTCCAAAGATGCAGAGAGTTTTCTATTTCACTCAATCCAAGGAAATGTATTTTTGGAGTCACAAAATGAAAGTTTCTAGGACATATTATCTCCGAATATGGTATTGCTATTGATCCTAAGCGAATACAGGCTATCTTAAAGATTCAACCTCCTGCAAGTAAAAAAGAGATGAAGTTATTCTTTGGTAAGATTAACTTTGTTAGAAAATTTATCACTGGATTTGTAGAAATAGTTAAGCCATTGAATTCCATGTTGAAACAAGAAGCAAAAATATAGTGGAATGCAGAAGCTAAGGAAGAATTTGTAGAGATCAAGAAAGCTATTGTTGAGGCCCCTGTATTGGTGAGTCCAGATTATGCTAGGCCTTTTTACATATATTCATTCGCTTTTGATTACTCTTGTGCTACAATGTTAACTCAAAAGTCAGATCAAGGTGATGAGCATCCTATAGCCTTCATGGGTACTCCTTTAAAGGATGCAAAATTAAGGTATCATAGTGTAGAAAAGCAGGCCTATGCTTTGGTTAGAGCAATGAAAAAATTCAGGCACTATATTTTGAGGAATAAAGTTTTTTCCATAGTACTTGATCCTGCAGTAAAGTTGTTGTTAATGCAGATTGAGTTAGGTGAATGAAGGGCCAAATGGGTGACTATGTTGTAGGAATATGATATGGAAATCCAAACCATGAAATTAGTGAGAGGATAGAGACTTACAAAGACAATGGCTGAGACAGGTCCTGATATCACAACTCAACACTATTATCTTCAAGACGTGTCTCTAGGAGATTGGTATGATGAAATGTTTTTCTATTTGTTGAATCAACAGTGTCCCGATCACCTTAATATAATTCAGAGGCGGGCCTTGTGCCTGAAGAGTGGTAGTTTCATGATGAAAGGAACTATCTTGTATAAAAGAAATCATGAGGGTGTATACTTAAGATGTTTGGGAAAAGAGGAAGTTGCCAGAGTAATGACTGAATTTTATGAAAAATATGGCACAAGCCATGGTTCTGCATCAGCCACTGCAAACCAGATCTTAAGGGCAGGCTATTATTGACCTACTTTCTTCAAAGTTGCACATCAACATGTGAGAACTTGTCACATATGTCAAACTACAAAAATTAAGGAAAAACATGCCACCCTTCCACTTCAACCCGTCATAGAGGTAAAACCGTTTGCTTAGTGGGGTATGGAATTTATAGGTCCAATTAATCCTCTATCTTCTGTGAGCCACAAGTATATTCTCACCATAACTGATTATTTTACTAGATGGATAGAGGCTCTTGCTTGTAAAAAATGTACTTCGGATATGGTAATCAATTTTCTTGAGTCAGGAATTATCAATCATTTTGGTTGTCCACTATCTTTTGTTTGTGATAATGGTCCTGCATTTGCATCACTGAAATTTTATAATTGGAAATTTGATCATGGAACTGTTATTAAATTTTCGTGAAATTATTACCCTCAGGGTAATGGTCTAGCCGAGTCTTCAATAAGAACCTACTCATAGTTATCCGTAAGTTGTTAGAAAAAAATCCTAAGGATTGACACACCTAGCTTCGATTTGCTCTCTGGGCTAACCGTACTAGACAAAAGGCATCCATAGGAACCTCTCCTTATCACTTGGTGTATGGTTTGGAACCCATGTTTCCTATCCAATTGAAAATACCTACCCTATAGTTTATCAATGAATACTACAATGACGAAGACAAACGTGAAGCCTGTTTGGCTGAATTGTTGCACCTAGAAGAGAAAAGAGATGAAGCCCTGGAAATCTTTGCTAAACATCAGGGTGTGGTGAAAAGATGGTTTGATAGGAGAGCTAAGGTGAAGGCCTTTAAATTTTTTGACTTAGTTCTCTATTGGGATAAAGCCCATGACTGTAAGGGAGAGCATGGTAAATTTGATAAACTCTGGCTTGATCCTTACCAAATTTTGGAAATTTTGGGAGATAATTATTTTCACTTGAAAACCCTCATTGCTGAGGATATCTCATTGCCTATCAATGGGCAGTATCTGAAACATTATTTTCAACCTTGAACTATTTACAGTTCATCCTGTATATAGTTAGAGTATGTTTTTTTTCTGCTTTGTTTTGTTGCTTTGCTTTGCTTGTTTTTGCTTTGGTAGTTTAGGTTTGCTTTGGTTCATTTCGCTTTCCATTTTGGTTTTCACTCTTGGGTTCCTTGCTTTCTTGGGATTGTTGCATCTGTACAATAGGCTATTTGATTGGGATTGTTCTGGGAATTTCTTTTATAAACTCTAATCAATTTTTCAGAGTCAAGTGGTGGAACTCTTTTATCTGATGTCCCTTGTACTTAGAATTAAGAGACTTGTTTTGGATACACTTTGGAGTATATTTGGGTCTCACATTTTCACACTAAAATTAAAGATTTTGGGGTTGCAAAGGGGTTCTAGTGTACTTTGTCTTGGTGAAAAATCTTATACTCTACTTAAGTGCCACCGTGTTCCTCATTCTTGAGTGTGAGTATCATTACTTACAAAGATGAAGGAGAAAGGCTCTATAAAATGATAAAAAGGAGAGAAAGAAAATTTTGAAATTTTTAATAAGCCTCACCTTATCAGGAGTATCCTAGTATCTCTACCAAGGTTATGGATGCCTGATTAGTAGTAGATCTATGCTTGGGAGGGTCACATCGATATCCTTTCCAGGGCTATGGATGCATGACTAGCAGTGAGGCTCTATCCAAGTTGCTTTTGAATTTTGAACTTTTTATAAAGCCTGGTCAGATTTTCTCTGGTTCCCATTGCACTTATAGGACAAGAAATAAATGCACAATACACACACTTGGACCCTGGTATAGGAAAAGGTCTTCTTTCTTGTGGTTTCTGAGACTTTGTTCATAGGTGTCTTGGTCAGAGGATTGAAACTGGAGATTCTGAGTTCTTGATTTTAGTTTGTTCTTGAAATGCTCTAGAGGATTTCTCCAGCGGAGTCGCTATTTATTGTGCAATTTTTGCACACATGCCCCACTGAAAGTGGGGACCCTTTTTTTTTTCTTTTTGGTGTCTTAGCCCTTCTTTTTGGGGGTCTTTTCTTGCTTGAAACCTGTTCTTTGATGTTCATCTTGCCAGTTGGAGTGACAAATTTGTGAATTTTATTGAAAATCTTAAGATCTGAGTGCATTTCAAACTTTCCACCGTTTTCGGGAAAATCCGCCTTGGCCGGATTTTCCTGGTTTTATTTCAAAGTCCGATGGTGGTTGCCTTTCAACCCAAAATCTGGGGAAATCCGTTATGTCCGGATTTCTCCAAAGTACGTGGCTCTATCCGATTTTTGGATTTTGGTCTTGGTTGTCTTGTCGATTGCATTAATGGCGATTGCCCTACTTTTTGGGGCAATGATATATTGAATTTTGGGAGGTAATCGACCATTTGAGTTTTTTTATTTTCTTGTCATTTGAGTTTGAGTGCTGGAGCTTGAGGTGTGTTGCTAGATCATGTATTTCGAAGCTATTTTGAGTGTTGTATTTGAATTTCGTGAGCATTGCTCGTATCATGTTCATGTTTGTGGGTTGCTTTTTGGCATCACCGATTCAAACTCTTTTGCTCTCATGGTATGTGGATATGCTCCTTTCCTCTGTTGGTTTCGAATTAGTTTTCCTAGTTTTCTTTTTGGTCTTTCATTGCTTCGTTCTTTCTTGGGTGTGCATGCCATGTCTGGGCATTCAGAGTTTTCATGTATGCTGGCCAATTTGAATATTTAGTGGGCTGGTCTTTTGTTGCTATTTTTGGAACTTGCTTATATTTATCCTAAACTCTCTATCTTTGTTTGTAAGAAAGTTGTGCCTAGTTTTTTCATGCTCCCATTGCGGGGTTTTTAGGGTTCATCACCTAGGGCATAACCAATCTCTCTCAAATTGTTGAGAGGATGGTTTTCAATTCATAATTGGTCCATTAGGGTTCTAGGTTAGGTATGTGTTCGTTCAATCGGTTTTAGTAAGGACGAGTGAAATGTGGATAATTTTGGGTTTTCGGTGTCCTCGCGAAATTTCGCTTCCCCCTGATTTCCCTAGCTTTTCCTATTTCCTTTCCTTTTGCTTCAATTCCAAACTTTTGTCTGCTTTATGGAAATCTGTTTCCTCTAGATTTTCTCGGTGTCTATGGTTAGGTTATTCTGCCAAATTCTTGTTGTGATGGTAAATTTGTCTTAGTCCTGCTAAAATCCATGCCGACGGGATTTTCTTGGATGTTCCGTGTCACCTCCATTTTCCTGGGTTGATTGAAACTGTTGTTGTTTTTGGGAAAATCTACCTTGGTCGGATTCCTCTGAAGTTTTTTGAAAATGTTGAATATGATGATTATGAGGAATTTGTTTATTGATGATGTACAAAAATGATCAAATGAACTTATGCTAAGTTGTTCTAAGGTTATTCCTTTATTAAATTGATGTATTGAAATGATATTATGGGGGTTTGTATGCTTGTTTTGTTGGATTCCGCCTAGTCATGATTTCCTTGAAATTCCTCTCTAGTCTAGATTCTGTAAAGAGGGCTAAATCATGAACTTTGAGATATGGATTTATTACATTTGTTGCTTATCCCAGTAATCGCAAGAAATCTGAAAAAATCTAGATAGGGTGGATAATCTCGGATTTGACAAAAAATTCAAAAAAATCCAGATGGGGTGGAAAATATATTTAAAATACACCTACATAAGAATCTGTGCCACAACCTGTCTACCACTGGAAGATATGTTTCAAACATGGAGTGACGTGTGATACTGTTTTTACTCTCGAATCATAATTTTTTATTAAAATCGAGGGGGTAGATTGTTGATTTCATATTGCTCCTGGATGTAACTGCTTTATGATATTAGATGATGATGTACCACATTTTTTTAAAACCCTACTGTAAATTCTTAGGGTTTCTTGAGGATTAGTTACATCCATTAGATTGAATTTAATCTTGGCCATTGATTTAAAAATGTAATATCTATAAAAGGGCTATGCCTTCTCATTTGTAAAGGTGTTTTTTTGTACAACAACAATTATGTCTCTTTCAGACAAAGGGTGAAATTTAACTAAATATAAAACAGATATTTAATTCCCTAATTTCTCTTAAATAATAATAAAATAAACGTTTACTTCTTAGATTTAAAACATATCATTTTAAAATAACTATTTCTCCTTTACAAAATAAATCATTTTAAAATCAAATAATCTCATTATTAAACACCTTACTTTTAAATCCAATATTTGTCCTTTCAAATATATTATTTTAAAATAAAATCAATAATTTGACTATGAACACAATAATTTAAATTCCTCAATTACATTTAAATCATGCCATCAA
The DNA here is from genome assembly GCA_007115665.2 of Sequoiadendron giganteum. Classification (NCBI taxonomy): domain Eukaryota; kingdom Viridiplantae; phylum Streptophyta; class Pinopsida; order Cupressales; family Cupressaceae; genus Sequoiadendron; species Sequoiadendron giganteum. The sequence goes on from CM021105.1 coordinate 193,797,488, forward strand.
TTAAATCAATATTTTAATATATATATATATATATATTTGAATATAGATATATAGATATATTAAAATAAAATAAAAATCAACTATATATATATTAAAATAATATATATATCCTCGAATGATATATATACACTTATGTATATATATATTAATATTTTAATCTTATATAATATAATACTAAATATTATTATATATTCTATTGCCTTTTATATATATTAATATTTTAATATTAGAAAAATATAATATTAAAATATTAAAATATATTTAATTTTCAATAAAAAAGAGAATTTTAAAAGTCAAAACATGTTTCCATTGGAAACCGCACACACTACATAAGGGTTGGGGGTGGTTGTGCTTAGCACAACTAACCCCATGACTGGCGGCGACTGTGCTTAGCACAGTCATGCACCATTGTTGGTGGCACAGTTGTGCTTAGCACAACTGACCACCAATCAAGGTGGCAATGGTGCTAAGCCACCACGTGGGGTGCATTGGGAGCAACTCCCCACATCACCTCCCATGGGGGCAGCTATGGGTTGAGCCCCCAGCAACCCCAAAAAATTGGGTTTTTATTTTATTTTAAAAAATTTCAAAAAGACGTCTGTAGATTTAAAAACAAAACATCCGCCCAAAACTTTTAAAATTGGTTTTATTTTCCCAAAACTTCAACAAAACAATAATACATATATATATATATATATATATATATATATATATATATATATATATATATATATATATATATATATATATATATATATATTTATCCAACATTAATAAAAATAACAGTTTAGTTGAACAAATAATTTCTTGAAATGAGTTATTTACAGCCATAAAGCAATTTTTTGTTGTTGAAGAAGTTCATTTTTAAACCGAGGTTTCAAATTTTTAAAGCAAGATTGAACATGGGTTTATCTTGCAAATCAAACAGAGTTTAAATATTTTCAAACATAACAAAATTTGTGAAACCTTTCAAAATGAAAACTAATTCAATAGAAAGAACTTGGTTCCAAAAGCTTGAAAGGTTGTCAAAGGTGCTATGAATTCTTCTTCTGATTCCAACTCCTCCAAGCAATCCAACTTGCTTCTCCAAATCCAAAACCAAACTAGATTCTCCACTTTGTTTTCTCAAAATTTTCAAGCTTATAACAAAACTCATGAAAAAATAAAAATAAAAATAAATCTGAAATATCTCATCAACCACCCTCATAAATTTTCAAAAACATAATAGGAAATATCTCAGGTTTCATTTTTGCATTGGAAATTTTCTAAAAATGAAATTAAAAACCTTTTTCAAATTTCCAACTTAATCTTTTCAATTTTCCAATTTCAAACAAAATATCAATTAATTCCAAAATGAATAACTTAACTCACTTCAACACAATTAATTTAATTAATCAATAAAATAAATCTAATTCAAGATTAAATTATTTTATTAATTAAATTAAATTAATTAATATATTAAATAACATTTCTAACATTATAACTAGATTAATTTAATCAACAACTTAACTACATAAGCCATTTATTTACTTTTTTCTAACTTGCAATTTAAATAAAATCAAGGCAATTGAACAAAATTAAAACAACTAAACCAGACTAAAACCAACAACACACTATGACCAGGGTTATGACTTGACATGAAAAACCTAGCTTTTATCTCGCAATCGAATGTTGTTGGCAATAGACACGCTCAAACCTGTGAAACCAGGTGGAGTCGATGTCCTATATCTGTAAACCTGCGAACAAGGATTATATCGAACATGTATATATATAACATAATAAAACACACCATGAAGAGGAAATTGCAGAATCACAAGGCGCCCGCATGTGGGTGGTGCAATCCCATCCCCTTAACCAATACAATGTTACTATCTGACTTATCTAACATCAATCATCTAATCTAAAGCATAAAACAACATTAATTTAAATATCTACAAAGCTAATCCAGAGCATGCCATAATGATAACATCAGAATAAAAATACCTTCACATCAAAATATAACATTCACATTGCTTTAAAGATAGTGATGAAATAGTTACTGAGTACCATAGTCAAAGTACTAATATAAAATAAGGCATAACAAAACACTGTTCGATCAAAAGAGAAAAATGGAGGGGTATTACATCCTCCCCCCTAGGGTTAGGTTTACTCCTAGAAGCCTACAATCAAGTAGGGATATAACTCCCTAATACAAACTGCATCCAAATGAAAACCTCGACCCCTGAGGGTGAGTATCTTGCACTGTGCGACCAAATCCAAAAGTCTCAATTACAACTCCTTGATACCCAGGTTGATAGTTATCAACCGCAACATAAGCTCGATGAGATCTACCTACATGTACTATTGGATCTGAAAATAATGGGCCCTAACCAAATACATAAGTTTTCCAATGTAGACAGTTCCTAGCAAGGTGGCCCTGTTGGCTACAAGAGTAACACGCTGTGTTACGACTAAACTCTTTGCCTTCTAATGGTGTAGTAGACTACGACATACTACCCTATTCAGCCACATACTATGAACTCTGGGCTGGCTGCTCCTGTTGATTGCACTTGTTGCGCCACCATTTCTGATTCCTTCTAGGCGAAGAACCACCATCATCCTGATACGACTGAGATTCCTTATGCTTTCCAAGCACACTCTGCTATTGCCCACCACTCTAAGATGGTCCCTTCTGAGCCTTGGGAGGTGCAAATCCCTGATTCTATCCCTCTCGAGCTCTAGACCTTGCTGCTAAACTGTTGCCAATCTGAACACCCATGTGGCCTCCTAGTGCCATGGTTAGATTATTCTCAACAAGATGTTCTTTCTCTACTGCTACCTCCATGGTTTTGGGTTCGAAAACCCTCACACCACCACTAAGATGAGCATTTAAGCCCCTGACAAAATGGTGCACCAACATACTCTCATCATCACCTATCCCTACAAACTATTTGAGCTCATAAAATCATCACTCATATTGCTCAACAGATAATGCCATCTGACACAAGGCATGAAACTTGTTGCCTCGATGCTGATGCCAAAGCTCAGATAGGAATCGAGCTCTGAATCGCTCTAGGAAGATCTCCCAAGATACTGAGTGAATATCAATATGGAGCTTTTGCTCCTCTAATCTCCACCACGTGGAAGCAAACCCTCTCAGCTACATGATAGCGTAACGTGCTTTGGTATTACTGCCATACGGGTGCATATGAAAACACCTATCAAGGTCTATAAGCTAAGTCTTAGCCTCTAAACCAATACCTGACCCATCATAAAATGGAGGATGTGCCCTGAGTAAGTCCCTCATATGCGACTTAGACTGGGGTGGAACTTCCCTCATAACAAGATTAATCTGAACCTCAACCGGCCTCAAACCAAGGAGTGCCAAAGCCTCCTCAAGCACTCTACGCGCAACCTCAATCCCTACTGGATCCTGCTGATGATCAATGACCTCTTGTGCATTCTGAGATGCTTGATGTTCTTCATGGTCTAGAATAAGAGAAACAAGAGGAGGAGCATCATGCTAACTCCCACTATGACTGCCCATACGACCACATCCACGCCCTCTACCTCTTTCACGTCTGGGAGGCATAATATTGCATAGACACGTCAAGGTATTAGGCAAGGCACACAACTTAAAAGACTAAACAACTAAAAGCTTAATGGGTCCATCATAATCTTAGAGTACCCAGTGTTTAAACCTAGGATCTGATACCATGTGTAACTTCCCAGCACGCAACCCTAGAGGAAGTTGCAATTAACTACTTAAATAGACTAATTTTTTTTGTTTAAGTATAATTAACATGCAAGTTCACTACCCAATGCCAACAACCTCTAAGGTTATGAGACAAAGGTTATATAGAACCTCAAAAAAATCTAAACCATGTCATTCATTTACTTAAGAAATTAAACACATACATTCCAAATAAGATAATTTACATCAAAGCGTAAGAGACAACTTTCAATTCATTAATCCATAAATTAAACAATACGATTACATCTCTCATTCCCCGAATGAGGCAAGTCCAGTAAATAAGGTTAGAATTTCAACTTCCACCTCGATAACAAATGAGGGGTACTAAATCACAAGAGCAACTGAAAGGAAATAAAGCAAGAACTGAAATTGAATCCCACAAGCTCTCCAACAGGAAATCTCATCCACATGAACATGAAGAAAGCCCAATGGATTAAGGTGCATGTTCCACCCAACCAAGTGGAACCAAAAGGTCCACCCCCTATGCTAGGAGATAGTAACAAGGAATCCTAGCCAAGACCATCTACCTCTAGACACAAGTTAACACACAACTAAACCAAACTGACACAACCAAACACATGTACCACACAAGTACAACTCAAGTATGTAACTCAAGTACAACTCTAACATGGTCACATTGCTTCCAGATAAAAAGTAGATCAAGTATGTTATGAGAACCATACACACAACAACTGTTGTCCTAGACATAGTGTCATCACACAACTCATCATGAGTTACCCACTGCGGATCTTCATAGGCTCCAGCCTCCATTATGGGTTATTTTGGTGGCCGCAACTGATCCCCGACCCTCATACTTACTAATGTGGAATCAAATACCTATCATAAAGACTAGATAGATAACCTTGTCATTCTAGGCCTTCCCACTCACCCCAAGTCTAAACAAGCACCTACGACTATGAGTGAGGACATAACTTATCTTGATTAGTGTGAAGTACCACCTAACTTATAAGTGCATTGCTTTAGTTATCACTTGATTAAACTACTTTCGAAGGTTACCCAATCTTACCTCTTATGGGCTCTAGCCCCTAACGGAAGCCACTCTTCTACTTGACAACATACAAACCATCCAATCATCAAGGGTAACAAAGTGCAAACAAATAATATATCATGACCACTCATTTCTCAGGAGGCGGCATAAGTCAAAACCCTCTCCTAACGTTAGAGGTAACAAGATAACAAAGTCACTCCTTACAAGGAGGCACAAGTCACGTAATCCACTCCTAATCCAAGGAGGTACAAAACATCCCCATTTGTGGAAACCGGGTAATAAAATTGGCATAACTTCATGCACTACCCAAGGGAATAAATAGATGGTCGATATCACAAAACGACAACCCCCAACCTCTAGGGTCCTCTGAAAGACTTACATAATAAAGACACAATTAACCCATTTCCTAAAACATGAATGCCAAGGAAATAATCACATAAGGCAATTGCGAGGAAATAAACTAAGTTTGGATATATTAAATCCATTTCCCTTAATACAATTCAATAATTCATTACATTAATAAAACTAATTTAATAATGTCTCTTTCAGACAAAAGATAAAATTTAAACAAATATCTAGTCCTTAATTGCTTGAAAATAATAATAAAATAAAGCAGTTACTTTATTAATTCAAAACATATCATTTTAAAATAATTATTTCTCTTTGCAAAATAAATCATTTTAAAGTCAATTAATCTCGCTATTAAAACATAATACCTTCAAATCCAACATTTGTTCTTTCAAAATATGATATTTCAAAATAAATCTATTAATATTGACTATTGCATATTGATCTAAAATTTTCTCAATTACATTTAAAACATGATATTAACCAACTCAACATTTATATATATATATATATATTAAATATATTAAAATTTATAATCTCAACTATAGCATAATACTTTGAAATCTTCCCAATTACATTTAAAACATGCTATTATTTTACTCATCCATTTTAATATATATATATTAAAATTATATTCACAACTATATATATACAACATAATATACATACATATATACATATAATATATAACCTCATATTATATATATACATATATGCATATTATTTATATATATATATTAATATTCTAATATTATATACATATAATATAAAATATTAAATATATATATTAATGATTTATATATATATATATATAATATTTTAATATTATATATAAATAATATTAAATATTAATAATTTTTTTATTTTTTATTTTATTAAAAAAAACAAGGATTGCAAGTCTCGGGCCGTGCACCACCCACATGGATCGGTCGGCTGTGTTTTGAATGGTTGGCAATTGTGTTTTGAATTCCTTCAGAGATTCTAGCTCCTTCCAACAATCCCTCAAAGCTTTTTCTAAATCCAATCCAAAAAACCACAAAACCAAAACCCTGATCTTCCTTCTTTTTATTTTTCTTTCTCCCCCAAATTTCTTTCAATTTTTCATGCTTATAGCAAAATTCCATGAAAATTCAAGAAATATCTATTCAACAACCATCATAAATTTTTGAAAACAAAAATAGAAAATATCTCAAATTTCAATTTTGTCATTGAAAACTTTCAAAAATGGAATTTAAAACCCTTTTCCAATTTTCCACCTTAATCTTTTCAATTTTTCAAATTTCACATAAAAAACCTATTAATTCCAAAATGAAAAACTTAATTTATTTCAAATCAATTAATTTGATTATCAATAAAATAAATCTAATCCAAGATTAAATTATTTATTAATTAATAAATTAAATCACATTTCTAGCATAAAACCAGATAAAGTTAATTGACAATTTAACTACAAAAGCATATATTTTTACCTTTTTCTAATTGCAATTTTAAATAAAATCAAGGCAAGATGAACAACATTAAAACAACTCGACCAGACTAAGATCGATGACACACTATGACTAGGGTGATGTCTTGGCACATAAACCTAGCTACTATCTCCCAATTGAATGTTGTTGGGCAATGAACATGCTCAATAATGTGAAACCAGGTGGAGTCGATGTCTTGTACCTATCAACCTATGAACAAAGAGTATATCCACATGCATAAATATGTCATCATTAAAAAACACCGTGAAGAGGAAATCGAGGAATGTAATACCCCTCTGTTTTGCTTCTCGTTTCATGTTGTTTTATGCTTTGCTTGGATTGTAGCTACTTTGATACTGGACACATTTTTATTATGATGTTTTGATCACTACTCTTGAGCGGCAACTATTATTGTGTGATGTGACTATTTGATTTTATTTCACATGTTTTGATGAATTAATGATGTCAGTAGAATTATCATGAGATTATTTATGTGAAGTATTGTTTATGACGTTAGTGTCAGTCTTTGACGAGTGTATTGGTGAAGAAGATGGGTTCGCATCACTCGCTTGCGAGCGCCTTGCGAATCCGAGATTTCTTCTTCACGGTGTGAATTATATGCTGGATATATTATGTTGTTTACTTGATTTCAGGTTGTAGGTACATGACATCGACTCCACCTGGTTTCACAGGTTTGAGCATGTTGATCCAATGGTTAAGTTGAATGGGAGATAGTAACTTGGTAACATGTGTCAGGTCTACACCCTAGCCTTAGTGTGTTGTTAGTTCTAATTATTGAATCATGTTGTATCTTAATTGATGTTAAATAATGTTTTGAAAAGTGTTGTCCTATTAAATAGTTCTTTTAGAAAATTGCATTGGCTGGAAGAGATGTTTATTTGTATATTGTATTAATGTTATTTTTATTGGTTATATTTAGATTATCATGGAAATTAAATTTAAATTATTTATTTAATTAAATTTAAATCTCAAGGGATTAAATTTAATTATTAAATAATTGTAAGTAAGTTAATTAAAGTTAAATTATTTAATTTAGTAAATTTAAATCTCAAGGGATTAAATTTAATTATTAAATAATTGTAAGTAAGTTAATTAAAGTTAAATTATTTAATTTATTAAATTTAAATCTCAAGGGATTAGATTTAGTTATTAAATAATTTAATAATAATTTGTAAGTATATTTGATTGTTAAATTAAATTAAATCAAAAAGGGAATTATGAGAAATTGAAATTTTACTTTAAAGTCAAAATTAGGGCCTTCCTAAAAGGGGAAATGAAATTAACTTTTAAATTCAATTTCTTGTATTGAATGTGAATTAGGGTTGCATTAGGTTATTTTGGAATTTTGAGGAAATGATGTTTTATAAGATTAGGGCAGAAAAATTTGGGGATTTTTCTTCCTTCTTTTTTTTCATAGGTATGAGATTTTTGGAGAGGATTTGCACATGAAAGTTTTGGAATTATTTTCTGTTTGGAGAATTAAATTGAAAGGAGAGAAAATTCTGTGAAGAAGGTGGAGCTATTGGATCAAAGCTAGCTGGAAATTCTTTGCATTGTTGAAAAGGAATTGTGAGGAGCTCAAAGGAAACTCTCCATCAAGAATCTTGGCTATTTCCTGTGGCTTCAAATAACCAGGTTTTCTTTTATTTCTTGGTTTTATTGTTCTTAGTTTAACCTATTTTCTAAATAATAAGAAATTTGCAAATGGGTGATTTTCTTGAAACCCTAGGTTAAACTTCAACATTTTGGTATTCAGATTTGTTTTTCAAAATGCAAACCCTTTTAGAAAATTTGTTAAAAAAATTCAAAATCAATGTAATACTTTTCCTTATTTAAATTATTTGAAAACATGGAAGGATGGCTTCTTTTGGTTTTTAGTTTATAAATCTCTTGAGCATGAGATATCTTTTGTTTGTCAATTTTATTACGGGTTTTAAATCTATTTTCTTCAATTTCACCTGTAGATGAAATTCTGGGAAAAAGAATATATATATATGTAAATATACATTACATATATCATATTTTAAATATGATATAAATAATCTATATTTACATATATATAGATTTTAATTTTCTATGTTATAAAATTTTGTTTGTCGCCGGTACGGCGAAAGTACGAAACTCGTACGCTGTCCTTTTGAAAAAAAAATTATTTGTAAAAAAAATGTTTTGTGTGGGGGGGTGTTCGGCCCCCCACTGTTTTCTTTTGTTACCAGTGGGTACGCAGTACCCACTAGGCAGTGCGCCCACCACGTGGGGGGATGCCCTGTCCCGTGGGGACTACGGCCCCCTTCCTTAATACTGTCGGCCGCTGTACTTAGAGTACAGTCAGCGCAGGCTTTGGCAGCAGTCTGCGGATTGTCCGCAGGTACCGGCGGTACCGTCCGTCGGATGAGGTACCGTCCAGCCCTGCTTTTGTTTTTAAATTTTATTTTATTTTATTTTAAATTTTGATTTTTGTTGCTTTTCGTTTTATTTTTAAATTTTGTTTATTTAAATTTCGTTTTAAATTTTATTTTTATTTTTGATTTGATTTATTTTATATATATAATATTTAATTTATATATTTATTATATGTATTTTTATATTATATATGAATATATATAATATTTAATATATATAGATAGTATATAATTAAATTTATATATATTGTTTATATAATCTAATTTTAAGTTTCTTTTTGTATTATTTATTTATTGGATTAAGATAAAAATTATTGATTTAAATAGTGCATATTTAATTTTAATATGAGGTAAATTTCTTTGTAAATGTGCATATTTAATATCTTGTTAAACATAGGATTACGTAATGACTTGGACAAACAATCTTGGTTGGATCTAGTATTGCTCATGATTAGAGTAAGTTGCGAAAAATATTAATTTTATGAAAATTTATTGTTTCAAATGTAAATTCAGAATGACATTAATCTATTTGCTGCGAAAAGCATTAGTTAGGAACATGGTTTTAGGATAACCAAATATAGTAATTTTCATTGCCAATGCATGAGTTCATTGATGTATCTTTTAATGATTATTTTGTGAATGAGTGTTGAGTTTTGGTTTTTTAAGTCTTCCAGTAAAACGTGGGTCTTTCCCTTGTTAAACTATTGTTTTGATTTCCCTTGGGAAGTGTTACAAGTATCTAGTGTCCTCCTAGTGTTGGAGTGGATTTCTTTGTGGTTGCCTCCTAGGATAGGAGAAAGCATGTTGGTTCAGTTCTGTAACACTTGAGTAACCCTTGGAGTTAGATTGTGTAGTGTGTTATCCAATTAGAAGAGTGGCTTTTGTTAGGGGCCGGAGCCCAAAGAGGTAAACCGGGAAACCTTCAGAAGTGATTTTAACAACTGAGAACTAAAGTAAATGTACTTAGAGGATTAGGATGTAGTTCACATTAACCAAGATAAATTAACCTCACTCATAGACACAAGGGTTTGTTTTGACTTGGGGTGAGTGAGAAGGCCTGGAATGGCAAGATCACTATCTTGTCCTTATGAGAGGTAGTTGATTCTGCTTGAGCTAGTATGAGTGCTAGGATTCGGTTGAGGCCACCAGGATTTTCGGAGCCTATGAAGAATGCCCAGAGGATATCTCATGACAAACCTTGCGATGACACTCTGTCTAGGATAACACTGTGTTATGTTGTGCGTATGGTTCTTTAGCACACTTGATTATATTATGTCTGGAAGCAATGTAACCATGATTAGAGTTAGACTTATATTGTGCATATGTGTGGTTGAGTCAGTTTGTGTCAGTTTGAGTCTGCCTTTGGTTTGAGGTAGTAGGTTTCTCATCCATGTTACTTGGTTACTATCTCCTAGCATGGGGGTTGGGCCTGCGGGTAGCACATGGTTGGGTGGAACATGCACCAAAACCGTTGGATCCCCTTGATCTTCAGTACTTGGTGGCGAGACATCTAGATGGACATCTCGCATTTCTTACTTTTAATTCTTGTACTTTGTATCTCATATTTTAATGATATTGATTTACCCCTCTTGTGTTATGAGGTGGACCTTGTAATGATCATACTTATGTATTTTGTCTCATTCTAGGAATGAGGATTGTAATAGATGTATGTAATTGATTCATGTAATGAATGCTTTATTTTATCTTGTATCTTTCTATGTTGCTGAATGTTATTACTTGAGTTATTTACTTTCAATGTAATTTAGATGATGTATGTTAGTGGGGATTTAAGTAATCTCAGTTATGTAACCCTAGGGGATGTTGTCAATTTTAGTTGAACATGTGGGTTTAATTCACTTTAAAAAAAAAAAAAAAATTAGTACGCTTGTTTAGTGAATTGAAACTTCCTCTAGGGTTGTGTGGTGGGGCATTACAAGGAATTGTAGGGTTCTTGAAAGCGAGTGATGCGATACCATCCCCTTCACCAATGCAGTGTAACTAACTAACAGATCTAACATAATAATATAATCCAAAGCATAAAACATCATGAAATTGAATATCCACCTATGCTAATTCGAAACATGTCATAATGATAACATCATAATAAAATACCATAGCATCAAAATATAACATTCACATTGCTTTATAGATAGCGATCAAATAGCAGCCAAGTACCATAGTCAAGGTACTAACAGAAAACACAACATAAAAGAGATGAACATTGTTCGATCAAAAGGACAAAATGGAGGGGTATTACACCCATTGTGGATCTTCATAGGCCCCGAACCCCTAATTAAGGGATATCCTAGAAACCTCAACCGACCCCTGACCCTCATACTTACTAATACAGAATCAAATACCTGTCATAAAGACCAAATAGATGACCTTGGCATTCCAGGCCTTCCCACTCACCCCAAGCCTAAACAAGCACTTGCGACTATGAGTGAGGCTAGAACTTATCTTGATTAGTTTGAAATACTACCTAATCTTCTAAATAAATTGTTTTAGTTATTACTTGATTAAAATACCTTCGAAGGTTATCCAGTCTTACCTCTTACGGGCTCTGGCCCCTAACAGAAGCCACTCTTCTACTTGACAACACACATTCAAACTAAATACCAAGGGAACCCAAGTGCATACAAAATAGATATTATAACCAATACAACTCTAGGAGGAAACATATAATGAAACTCACTCCAACACTGGAGGCAACAAAACACATAATCCACTCCTTCCCAAGGAGGCACAAATCATCCCCGTTCGTGGAAACTGGGTAATTTACTGACAACATACCATGCAATACCCAAGGTATTTAAAATAGGTTGACAAACAAAATATGACAACCCCAACTAATTAAAAACACCATCTGGAAGACTTATCAACGCTTCTAAACAATTCCTCCAAAGTGAAACAGAAGAAACTTACATTTCAAAGAGCAATTAAAGAGGAATTAAATCTACTTTGGATTTACTAAATCCACTTCCTTTAATAAAATTCAATAGTTTATTGACTCAATAAAACTAATTAAATTATGTCTCTTTTAGACAAAGGACGAAAGTTAACCAGATATAAAAAAGATATTTAATTCCCTAATTGCTCTTAAATAACAATAAAATAAACATTTACTTCGATTTAAAACATATCATTTTAAAATAAATATTTCTCCTTTGCAAAATAAATCATTTTAAAATCAAATAATCTCGTTATCAAACACCTTACTTTTAAATCCAATATTTGTCTTTTCAAATATACTATTTTAGAATAAAATCAATAATTTGACTATGAACACAATAATTTAAATTCCTCAATTAAATTTAAATCATGCCATCAATTAAATCAATATATTAATATATGTATATATTTGAATATAGATATATACATAATATATATATCCTCAAATGATATATATACACTTATGTATATGTATATATATTAATATTTTAATATTAAATATAATATAATATTAAATATTAATATATATTCTATTGCCTTTTATATATATTAATATTTTAATATTAGAAAAATATAATATTAAAATATTAAAATATATTTAATTTTCAATAAAAAAAAGGATTTTAAAAGTCAAAACGCATTTCCATTGGAAACCGTACACATTGCATTAGGGTTGGGGGTGGTTGTGCTTAGCACAACCGACCCCATGACTGGTGCTGACTGTGCTTAGCACAACCGTCCACCATTGTTGGTGGCGCGATTGTGCTTAGCACAATTGACCACCACTCATGGTGGCGGTGGTGCTAAGCCATTGTGTGGGGTGCACTCGGTGTGGCTCCCCATAGTGCTTCTAATGGGGGCGGCTATGGGTTGAGCCCCCAACAACCCCAAAAAATTGGGTTTTGATTTTATTAGAAAAGAATAATTCACAAAGACACCTGCAGATTTAAAAAAAAAAATCCACCCAAAACTTTTAAAACTGGGTTTTATTTTCCCAGAACTTCAACAAATACAATATATATATATATATATATCCAAAATTAACAAAAATAACAGTTTAGTTGAACAAATAATTTCTAGAAATGAGTTATTTACAACCATAAAGCAATTTTTTTTTTGCAGAAATTCATTTCTAAATTGAGGTTTCAAAGTTTTAAAGCAAGATTGAACATGGGTTTATCTTGCAAATCAAACAGAGTTTAAATATTTTCAAACAGCATAACAAAATTTGTGAAACCTTTGAAAATGAAAACTAATTCAATAGAAAGAACCTGGTTCCAAAAGCTTGAAAGGTTGTCAATGGTGCTTTGAATTCTTCTTCTGATTCCAACTCCTCCAAGAAATCCAAATTGCTTCTCCAAATCCAAAACCAAACTAGAAATTCATTTCTCCCCTTTGTTTTCTCAAAATTTTCAAGCTTATAGCAAAACTCATGAAAAATCAAAAATAATAAAAAAATCTGAAATATCTCATCAACCACCCTCATAAATTTTCAAAAAGAGAATAGGAAAATCTCAAATTTCATTTTTGCATTGAAATTTTTCTAAGAAAGGAATTAAAAACCTTTTTCAATTTTCCAATTTCAAACAAAATATCAATTAATTCCAAAATGAATAACTTAACTCACTTCAACACAATTCATTTAATTAGTCAAAAAAATAAATCTAATTCAAGATTAAACTATTTAATTAATAAATTAAATAACATTCTAACATTATTGTAATGCCTCGCCATGCAACCCTAGAGGAAGTTTCAATCTACAACAAAACCGTACTAATTTTTGTTTGTTTTTCAATGAATTTTTTATTTTTTTTACAGGGTTTGAATTTAAAATACAGATCTGATTGTTTTCAAAGTAGAATTTCCATAATAAATCCTAATTGTTTGAGAATATTTTAAATTGAATTTAAACAATGGATCTATAGGTTTTCTTTACTAAACAATCTCCTACAGTAAATTTATCAAATTTTCACAATCATTAAATTGAAATAAATATCAAGTATAAAACCTGGAATGTGGTGCTATAGAAGATTATGAAATTTCTTGATAGAAGCCTCCTCCAATCTTTTCCTCAAAAGTGCAACCAATTCCAAATCCAAAATCCAAAATTTGTTTCAAACCCTACTTGTGCAATTTCTTCAAAAATTCTCAAATTCCTCTGAAAAATACCAATCCTTCCAAAAACTTCCCTCTCCAAAAGTTGAAAACATGCATTCATATTAGAAACTCAAATATCTAATCTAACCCTAATTTTCTTTTGGCATGCAAAGTGAAAATAGATATTTATTTCCTTTTCCCATTTTTGAAAACCTCAAATTGATTTTAAAATGCAATTTCACTATTCTTTCAATTCTTTTAATTTAATTTAATTTAATTCAATGCAATATACTCAATAAATTAATTTTAATTATTTAATAATTAAATTCAACCTTTTGCAAGATTAATTTAATTAATTAAATAAATTAAAATTTAATTAATACAATTTCATAATCAACATATATACTTCATCTAAGGATAGATTTCACTTAATATTAAAATAAAATCTACTTTCAACAATACAATAATTCTAATATATTGATTAAATAATAAAGCATCCAACATAATCAAATAACATTAATAAGGTAAAACATGACTCAACAATCAAGACTGACAACACACTAAGGCCAGGGCGTAGACCTGACACATGTTATCTAGTTACTATCTCCCTTTCAACTTAACTGTTGGATCGACACGCTTAGACCTGTGAAATCAGGTGGAGTCAGTGTCATGTACCTGCAACCTGAAACCAAGTAAACAACATAATATAGTATATCTAGTATATAATACACACCATGAAGAAGAAATCACGGATTCGCAGGGCGCTCGCAAGCAGGTGATATGAACTGTCCTCTTCACCAATACACTCATCCAAGATTGACATTACATCATAATCAAAAATCACGTAATACAACATCTCATGCTAACTCTACTAACATCAATAATCCATAATACATGTGAAACAATAGTCAAATAATCCACATCTCACAATAATCAATGTCGCTCAATAGTAGCGATCAATACACAAACAACAAGGTGTGTCTAGTATAATAGTAGCTGCATCCAAAACATAGCATAAAGCAAACACACAAGAAGCAAGACGGAGGGGTATTACATTTTGCCCCCCAAAGACCAGGCTTACTCCTGGAAGCCTGCAAACAAATAGGGATATAACTTCCTCATCCTAACTGCATCCTCCCAAGTGGATGAAGTATCATCCCTGGGATCCCATTGTACTCTGACCTGCTCAATATCTTGCCCTCGAAGAGTGAGCGTTTTGCGCTCCATTACGGCCATGGGCTCCAAAGCTAGCTGCCCGTCCTCTACCTGTAAGGAATCCCAATCAAGGACATGAGTAACATCTGAATGATAAGGTCGAAGAATTGAAACATGGAAAATGTCATGTATACATGCAAGATTGGGCGACAAAGCAAGTCAACAAGCACCTGGACGAATCTTTTTGAGTATCTCGGAAGGTCCAACAAAGCGAGCTGCCAACTTAGAACCCTTTCCATATCAGATAGGACTCTTTCGCGGATGCACCCGCAAAAATACTCTGTCGCTAATAGAAAATTGATGAGCCACCCTATGCACATCCGCATACTTCTTCTTCCTATCCTGCGATGCCACCAAGTGCTCCCTAATCCAATCCACCTACTACTCCATATCCTGTAACATCTCAGGTCCCAATAACACTCTATCCTCCAATCGGTCCAAACTGAGAGGAGTACGACAAGGACATCCATACAAGGCCTAAAAAGGTGCCATGCCTATGGAACTCTGGTAGCTATTATTATACACAAACTCCACTAGATAACGATAATCCTCCCACCATGTCTGTTGATCCATGACATACATGCGTAACATATCTTTGAGGATTTGATTAACCCTCTATGTCTGTCCATCTGTCTTAGGGTGATATGCTGAACTAAAGTTCAACTGTGTCCCCATAACATGCTGTAATGATGTCCACAAAGCTGAAGTAAACATTGGATCCCTGTTAGAAATAATCCAACGCAAAATACCGTGCAACCTCACAATATCCTCCATGAACACTCGAGTAACTGATGATGCATTATAGGAATCACGCAAAGGCAAGAAGTGTGCAACCTTCATCAACCTATCGACCATCACCATAATGGCATCATGTCGTCATGAGGAGTTGGGTAAACCAACAATGAAGTCTAGTGAGATATATCCCACTTCCACTTAGGTACAAGATGTGGCTGAAGAAGCCTTGCTGGATTTTGGTATTTAGCCTTCACTCGCTGACACTCCAAACGTCACGCTACGAAATTCGCAATATCCCTCTTCATCCCTGGATAGAAATACAACTAGCGTAGATCTGCGTGCATCTTCTTCACCCCAGGATGGGCTGAATAAGGAGCACGATGAGCCTCGGTCAAAACCAAAGATCGAAGGTCACCTATTGAAGGAACGTAAATACGCTCAGAATTCCTAAGTAACCCATCTGACTCAAGTGAATATCCTGTAAATCTGCCCTCAAGAGGTCTACCTGCCTTAATCTCTACTCTCACATCCCGGTACCAACTATCTGCTAGAAGAGTAGTAAGAATCCGACTCCGTAAATCTACCATAAGAGTCATCTCAGAAATCTCATGCCTATGTCTGCTGAGTGTATCAGCTACAACATTCTCTTTCCCCTGAATATACTTCACCTCGAAGTCATACTCACAAAGAAACTCCATCCAACACCTCTATCTTGCGTTAAGATTAGGCTGAGTGAAAATATACTGCAGACTCCTATGATCACTGTGTAACTCAAACTTGCGCCCAAGTAAGAAGTGTCTCCATCTAGTCAATGCATGGACTACTACTGCTAACTCAAAGTCATGTGTGGGATAATTAAGTTCATGATCCTTAAGTTTACGTGGCTCATAAGCTATCACTCGTCCCTCCTCCGTCAGGATTGCACCTAAGCCCTCTAAAGATGCATCTGTACATACCACAAAGTCTCCTGTGGGATCAGGTATCGCTAAAATTGGTGCACTAGTCAGCTTATCCTTAAGAACCTGAAAAGCTGACTCACACTGCTCTGACCATTCAAACCTCTTCCCTTTCCTCTGAAGAGAAGTCATAGGATGACCTATCCTAGAAAAACTCTGCACAAACCTCCTGTAATATCCTACAAGCCCCATAAAACTGCGGATCTCTGCCACATTCGTGGGTGTAGGCCAATCTAGAATAGCTTGAATCTTCGAAGGATCCACAGATATTCGCTCTCCTGAGATCACATGACCAAGATGCTTGATCTCAGACTTAAAGAACTCACATATCAACAAGTTGGCGTAAAGTTGGTTTTCTCGCAAACACTGCAGAACCTGTTGTAAATGTTCCTCATGTTCCTCTACTATCCTGGAATATATCAATATATCATCAAGAAACACAAGAAAAAACCTATCAAGGTACGTGTGGAATACTCCATTCATCAAACTCATGAACACAGATGGCGCATTCGTCAACCCGAATGGTACCATAGTGAACTTGTAGTGACCATACCGTGTTCAAGACGATGTCTTATGTATATCTGCATCAAAAATACGAAGCTAATGGTATCCCGACTTAAGCTCTATCTTCGAAAAGAATGGTAGCACCTTTGACTTGGTCAAACAAGTCATCTATCTTGGGAAGTGGATAACAATTCTTGATCATTACCTTGTTCAACTATCGGTAGTCAATGCACAACCAAAGTGAACTGTCCTTCTTCTTCATGAAGATGACAAGTGCTCCCCAAGGTGAAACACTAGGACGAATAAATCCCTTCTCTAATAACTCCTCCAATTGCAAGCGAAGCTCTTTCAACTCCTGAGTAGTCATACGGTAAGGTGCTCATGAAATAGGCTCTGATACCATGTGTAATGCCCCGCCATGCAACCCTAGAGGAAGTTTCAATCTACAAAAAAATCGTACTAATTTTTGTTTGTTTTTCAATGAATTTTTTTTTTTTTACAGGGTTTGAATTTAAAATACAGATCTAATTGTTTTCAAAGTAGAATTTCCATAATAAATCCTAATTGTTTGAGAACATTTTAAATTGAATTTAAACAATGGATCTACAGGTTTTCTTTACTAAACAATCTCCTATAGTAAATTTATCAAATTTTCACAATCATTAAATTGAAAATTGACATAAATATCAAGTATAAAACCTGGAATGTGGTGCTACAAAAGATGATGAAATTTCTTGATAGAAGCCTCCTCCAAGCTTTTCCTCAAAAGTGCAACCAATTCCAAATCCAAAATCCAAAATTTGTTTCAAACCCTACTTGTGCAATTTCTTCAAAAATTCTCAAATTCCTCTGAAAAATACCAGTCCTTCCAAAAACTTCCCTCTCCAAAAGTTGAAAACATGCATTCATATTAAAAACTCAAATATCTAATCTAACCCTAATTTTCTTTTTGCATGCAAAGTGAAAATAGATATTTATTTCCTTTTCCCATTTTCGAAAACTTCAAATTGATTTTAAAATGCAATTTCACTATTTTTTCAATTCTTTTAATTTAATTTAATTTAATTCAATGCAATATACTCAATTAATTAATTTTAATTATTTAATAATTAAATTCAACCTTTTCCAAGATTAATTTAATTAATTAAATAAATTAAAATTTAATTAATACAATTTTGTAATCAACATATATACTTCATCTAAGCATAGATTTCACTTAATATTAAAATAAACTCTACTTTCAACAATACAATAATTCTAACATATTGATTAAATAATAAAGCATCCAACATAATCAAATAACATTAATAAGGTAAAACATGACTCAACAATCAGGACTGACGACACACTAAGGCTAGGGTGTAGACCTGACACATGTTATCTAGTTACTATCTCCCTTTCAACTTAATCGTTGGATCGGCACGCTCAGACCTGTGAAACCAAGTGGAGTCAGTGTCATGTACCTGCAACCTGAAACCAAGTAAACAACATAATATAGTATATCCAGTATATAATACACACCACAAAGAAGAAATCACGGATTCGTAGGGCGCTCGTAAGCGAGTGATGCAAACCGTCCTCTTCACCAATACACTCATCTAAGACTAACATTACATCATAATCAGAAATCACGTAATACAATATCTCATGCTAACTCTACTAACATCAATAATCCATAATACATGTGAACAATAGTCAGATAATCCACATCTCACAATAATCAATTTCACTCAATAGTGACTATCAAAACACAAACAAGAAGGTGTGTCCAGTATAATAGTAGCTGCATCCCAAACATAGCATAAAGCAAACACACAAGAAGGAAGACAGAGGGGTATTACAATTATAACCAGATTAATTTAAACAACAACTTAAGTACATTAGCCATTTATTTACTTTTTTCTAACTTGCAATTTAAATAAAATCAAGGCAATTGAACAATATTAAAACAACTGAACTAGACTAAAACCAATTACACACTATGACCAGAGTGATGACTTGACATGGAAAACCTAGTTTTTATCTCCCAATCGAATGTCATTGGAAATTGACACACTAAAACCTGTGAAACTAGGTGGAGTCGATGTCCTATACTTGTAAACCCGCAAACAAGGAGTATATCGAACACGTATATATATAACATAATAAAACACACCATAAAGAGGAAATCGTGGAATCATAGGGTGCTCACTTGCGAGTGGTGCAATCCCATCCCCTTCACCAATACAGTGTTACTATCTGACGTATATAACATCAATCATCTAATCTACAACATAAAACAACATTAATTCAAACATTTACAAAGATAATCAAGAGCATGCCATAATGATAACATCAGAATAAAAATACCTTCACATCAAAATATAACATTCACATCGCTTTATAGATAGTGATCAAATAGTAAGTGAGTACCATAAAAAAAGTACTAATAGAAAATAAGGCATAACAAAGTAGAACACTATTCGATCAAAAGAGAAAAATGGAGGGGTATTACATCCTCCACCCCTAGGGTCAGACTTACTCCCAGAAGCCTGCAACCAAGTAGGGATATAAATCCCTCATACAAACTGCATCCAAATAAAAACCTCAACCCTTGAGGGTGAGTATCTTGCACTGTGCGACCAACTTCAAAACTCTCAACTACAGCTCCTCGATACCATGTTGATGGGTATCAACCGTAACATAAGATTGGTGAGATCTACCTACATCTCCTACTATCGGCTCTGAAATTGATGGGCCCTGACCAAATCCAAAAGTTTTTTGATGCAAAAAGTTCCTAGCTAGGTGGCCTTGTTGGACACAAGAGTAACACCCCGTGTTACGACCAAAATCTCTGCCTCCTAACAGTGGAGTAGACTGCTGCATACTACCCTAGTTAGCCATAGACTGTGAACTCTGTGCTGGCTACTCCTATAGGTTTTTCTTATTGCGCCACTAGTTCTGGTTCCTTCTAGGCAAAGAACCACCATCATCTTGATACGACTGAGAGTCCTTATGCTTTACAAGAGCACTCTTCTACTGCCCACCACTCTAAGATGGTCCCTATTGAGCTTTGGGAGGTGTGGCTCCCTATGTCTTTCCCCCTCGAGCACTAGACCTTGATGTTGAACTGCTGCCAATCTGAACACCCACGTGGTCTCCCAGTTCCAAGGACAAATTATCCTATACTAGACATGCTTTCCCCACCGCTGTCTCCATGGTTTTGGGTTTGAAAACTCTCACACCTCCGCTAAGATGAGCATTTAAGCCCCTGACAAAGTGGTGTACCAGCATCCCCTCATCGTCTCCTATTCTTGTAAACTACTTGAGCTCATATAAGCGTTGCTCGTATTGCTGAACTGATAAGGCTAACTGACATAAAGCATCAAACTCATCCCCTCGACGCTGATGCTAGTGCTCAGATAGGAAACAAGCTCTGACCGCTCTAGGAAAATCTCCCAAGACAATGAGTTAATATCAATATGGAGCTTTTGCTCCTCCACCCTCCACCATGTGGATGAAAACCCTCTCAGATGCATGATAGCGCACCGTGCTTTGGTATTGATCTTGTAAGGATGCATAGAAAAGCACCTATCAAGGTCTATAAGCCAAGTCTCAACCTCTAACCCAGTGCCTGCTCTGTAATGCCCCGCCAAGTAACCTTAAAGGAAGTTGCAATTAACATCATAAGCGAACCAATTTTTTTTTTTTTTTTAAAGTGCATTTAACATATACATTCACTTACTAATTAACAACAACCTCTAAGGCTACAAGGTTAGGATTACTTAAACCCACACATACATATTACATATAACCATAGCCTTATGAACTTTATGATATAAACATCATACATCATAAGAATACCACATAACATAATAAGATAATCAACCAAGATACAATCTCATCAAACATTATCTTAATCCAATAGATACATCACTCATTCCCAGAATGAGGCAATAGTACATAAGATTACAATTACATAACTCCACCTCATAATCATAAGAGGGATAAAATAACTTATACAAATTAAAATATTACAATGCAAGATAATACAACAAGAACCGCGAGCTGTCCATCTGGATGTCTCGCCACCAAGTACTGAAGATCGATGGGGACCCAACGGTTTTGGTGCATGTTCCACCCTACCAATGTGGTACCCGAAGGCCCACCCCCCATGCTAGGAGATAGTAACAAAGTAACATGGACAAAGATCTACTACCTCTAACCAAAGGCAGACTCAAACTGACTCATACTGTTATAACCAACCAAATGAATTAACAAGTACAAATCAAGTACAACTCAAGTATAATACAAGTACAAATAAAAAACAATACATGTACAAATCAAATACAATACAAGTACAATTCCAACATCACTGACATAGGTCACATTGCTTCCAGACATAAAGTAGATCAAGTATGTTCAAATAACCATACACATAAAACAATTAACAATAGTTGTCATAGATAGAGTGTCATCGCAAGGTTTGTCATGAGATCTCCTCTGGGCATTCTTCATAGGCTCCGACACAAGTAATCCTGGTGGCCTCAACCAAATCCCGGCACTCATACTCACTCATGCGGAATCAACTACCTCTCGCAAGAACTAGATAGTTGATCTTGCCATTCCAGGCCTTCTCACTCATCCCAAGTCTAAACAAGCCCTTGCGTCTATGAGTGAGGATTAAATTATCTTGATTAGTGAGAAGTTATTCCTAATCTTCTAAGTACATTATTTTAATTATCACTTGTTTAAATCACTCCTGAAGGTTATCTAGTTTACCTCTTTGGGCTCTGGCGCCTAACAGAAGCCACTCTTCTATTCGACAACACACACCCAAACAATCCACCAAGGGAACCACAAGTGCATACCAACTAGGTATCATAATCCACTCAACACAAGGAGGATACAAATAATAGAAACTCACTCCAAACATCTTGGAGGAAACAACACATAGTCCACTCCTTTCACAAGAGGTACAAAAAATCTCACTCCAAATATCTTGGAGGCAACAACACATATTCCACTCCTTTCATAGGAGGCAACAAGATGAAACCACATAACAAGGTCACCCCATACAAGGAGACACGGATCCCATAATCCACTCCTAAACCAAGGAGGTGCAAACATCCCCGTTCATGAAAATCGGGTAAAACTGAAAAGACGCCATGCACTACCCAAGGGAAAACAACTGGATGGCATAAAAATTCAACAACCCTTATCCTCTAAGTTCTTCTGGAAGACTTATAATTTATGACTAACACTAAAGCCCAAAATCAACAATGCAACTTGACGACATAGCAACAAAAGCATTCAAGTCATCAATCAAATCTAATATTTGGATTTCCTAAATCCATACTCATTCAATAGGTAGTGTTGACAAAGTCAAAGACATGATAAGTAAATCATCTAAAATAATTATAACCCCTATTTCCCTTTTCATTATTGGAAATCTAAAACAATTAAACTTACTTCCCTTTACTAAATACAAAGAATTAAATCCTTTAAGATAAGCATGAGGAAGATACTACTTTTGGATATACTAAATCCATATCTTTTTCATAATCCAATCACAATGATTCAACTAATCTAAATAGAAATTAATAAATAACATAATTGATTACCTCATCAATAAAACAACTTCTTAATTTACTTTTAAATCGACACAAATCCATGCAAGTAAACTCTTTCCATTTCTAAACCAAATTTTGCATCTCATTCAATTTTCTACTTAAAACATTCAATCACTTTAATATAATAACATATTGTTTCTCTATCCATTTTCCATATATACTAATCAATCCAATTTTAAATCTCTATTCAATAATATATTGCATACATCTTATAAAAACGAAATACGATAATGAATTTTATATTGAATATATATATATATATGCTCCATATTATATAGACACCATTAATATTCCATTCACAATGACTAGATTTCTCTATGGAACTAAATAAAACATAATTACTATTTGCATTTTTCAATATAGTTAGTTCCTAAATCTACTTCTAATGCAACCTAACACTATTGCAAACAATCTTTTCCAATTTTCTATCCGGAGTCTATGTCTCATCAACTATCCACTTAAAAACATGCAATTTCATCAATGTATAAAAATATCTTTTGGCTTATCTATTTGACCACGCATTCATATTGTTTCTAATTAAATATCATTTAATTAAAACAAACATTTAAATATAAATATTTCTATAATTCTTCAATATATTTAAAAATCTTTCTCTATACATTTTCTACACATACTAATTATTTCTTTTAAAACACTAATAATACCCAATTTGTAAACAACAGAATAAAATAAGATAAAATATTATTTATTCTCTCAAATGGATATATACCTTCACTATATATCTACTAAATATAAATTAATATATTTAAATATATTTAATCATTAACATATCTTCTATCCTTTGCAGAATATCAAATTGATTAATTCAAAATAAAATATCCTTTATCATCAATATTTCAAAATATAAATATATTTTTCCAATTAAATCAAATTAATAATTGGACCTTTTACATATGGATTTAAATTCCACAATTCAATTTTAAATTATGCATTCTTTAAATCAAATATTTAACTCCTTCAATTAAACTTTAACATGCCATTTTAAAATAACAATAATTTCCCCATATGTTTATAATTTTAATTCCACTAATCTAATATACAAATTTTATTTAAAATAATATAAATAAATATAATACTTTAGTATTATAAATTATAATATAAAATATTATTAAATAATATTTTAATATTATAATAACAATACATAAAATATTAATATTTATAAATATCAATTTATTATTATTTTATTTTCAGAATAGCCATGGGAAAATAATTTAACAGCAGTCTCATGGTTCAAGCATAGCTCAAAAAATACGATCTGAGTATTTGAGATTTTTGAACAGGGATTAGAAAATTACAAAATGCAAAAACCCTTTAAATTTCTTGAAAACCCAGTTTGTAAAAGTGAAGTTATAGGCGACGCAATCAGACCATTTTACCCTGAAAATATAACTATACTGCAGATTTTGAAATCCGTTTTTTAGTAATAAACAGAGGGTTTTATTTTCTAAAATCATTCTCAATGCATTGTTCAATCTCTATGTTTGATTTCAATAACAATAAAATCAATTTCTCCAAATAATTTAAATTCAACTAAGGTTTTCACAATTTTCACTCAAGAATTTTCACAAGCAAAGGCTGTAAATTTGTTTAATTCTTTTCTTCTAATATCAAATTTATTTTCTAAAATAGATTTAACAAATAAATCTTTAATCACTACTATTTAAAAAAAAACAATCAAGAACAATAAAATACAAAGAGGAAAACCTGGTACAAGAAGCTACAGGAAGAGATGAATTTTTGATGTAAGCCTCCTCCAAAGATTTCCTGAATTTTCTTCAATCCTCCAATGAATCCAATCCAAAATCCAACAAATGCAAACAATCTTTCCTTCAATCAATTCTACAATCAAACTTTCTTCAAACCCTTGTGCAAATTTTCCAAAATTTCTTTCCTTGCTGTAAAAATGTATTTTTCTAAAAAACTTTCTTGCCCTAAAATTAAAACATATATTCTTATAAATCAAAAATACCTAATTCAACCCTAATTCACATTACATGCAAATTAGATATTTCAAATTTCAATTTCAATTTCAATATTTACAACCCTAATTCACATTACATGCAAATTAGATATTTCAATTTCAATTTCAATTTCAATTTCAAATTTCAATTTCACTTTTCAAAAACCCACTTTCAATTTAAAATGCAATTTCAAATAATAAATTAATTTCCAAAGTTGCAACCAATTTCCCAAATAAACATTTAATTACAATTTCTAATTTAATTCTCACACGTTGGAATTAAATTCCAAAATTAATTCTAATTCTTTTATTTCCTTTCATTCTCTTAAATCACATTTAATTAATTAATTTAAATATAAAATTTTATCCACATTGCATTATTTAAATTAAATAACTATCAACATGATTTAAATGCAATTATTCTAAATATCTATTTCCAAATCAAGAATGCTTCAGAATTAAATAACATCAAAGCAAGACAGACAATGACTCGACACACACAACTGACGACATACTAAGGCTAGGGTATAGACTTGACACATGTTACCTAGCTACTATCTCCTGTTCAACTTAACCGTTGGATCGACACGCTCAAACCTGTGAAGCCAGGTGGAGTTGATGTCATGTACCTGCAATTCTACAACCAAGTAAACAACATCATACGATATATCCAGCATATAATACACACCGTGAAGAAGGAATTACGGATTTGCAGGGCGCTCGCAAGCGAGTGATGCGAACTCGTCCTCTTCACCAATACACTCATTGAAACTGACACTTCCATCATAATCCAGTAATCTCATAATAACATCTCATGTTAACTTTACAACAACATTAATCTATAATGCATGTGAAACAATAATCAGATAACTACATCCCACGGTAATATTTGTCGCTCAATAGTAGCAATCAAAACATTATAACAAAATGTATCCAGTATCAAAGTAATTGCAACCAAACATAGCATAAAGCAACTTGAACAAGAAGTAAAACGGAGGGGTATTACATGCTCCATCATACCGTGGTGGATGTGCCTTGAGAAAATATCTCATATGTGCCTTTGACTGAGATGGGACTTCCCTCTCAAAAGGATTGCCCTGAACCTCGGCCTGCCTTTGACTAAGGAGTGCCAATGCCTCCTTAAGTTCTCTACGCGAAACCTCAATCCCCAGAGGATTTTGCTCATGATAAATGACCCCTGGGGCATTCTGCAACGCCTGATGTTCTTCTTGATCTAGAATAAGTGGAACATGAGGAGGAGAGTCATGTTGACTCCCATCAAGACCGCCTACATGGCCATGTCCAAGCCTTTTACCTCTTCCATGTCTGGGAGGCATAATCCTACATAGACACATCAAGGTATTAGGCAAGGTACACAACTTAAAGCCTACACAACTAGAAGCATAATGGGTTCATCATAATCCTAGAGTACCAAATGTTTAAACCTGGGCTCTGATACCATGTGTAACGCCCCGCCACACAACCCTAGAGGAAGTTGCAATTAACTACTCAAACACACTAATTTTTTTTTGTTTAAGTACAATTAATGTGCAAGTTCACTACCCATTGCCAACAACCTCTAAGGTTACAAGACCGAGATTACTTTAAAACCCAAACAACAAACATGAAATGAAACCATAACATTTATTTACTTAAGAAATTAAGAACACATACATTCCATACATGATAAATTACATCAAAGAACAAGAGATACCATATGATTCCATATAACAATAAGCTTACATCTCTTATTCCCCGAATGACGTAAATCCAATAAGCATGATTAAAATTTACAACTTTCCACCTCGATAACAAATGAGGGGTAATAAATTACAAGATCCAACTGAAATGAATAAAACATTGAATAAGTATCTAGATCCCACGAGCTCTCCAATTGGAAATATCATCCATATGAGCAAGAAGAAAACCCAACGGAGTAAGGCGTACGTTCCATCCAACCAAGTGGTACCCGAAGGCCCACCCCCCATGCTAAGAGATAGTAACAAGAATTCCTATACAAGACCATCTACCTCTAGACACAGGCTAAAACATAACTGAACCATACTGACACAACCAATCACAAGTACAACACAAGTACAACTCTAACATGGTCACATTGCTTCCAAATATAAAATAGATCGAGTATGTTAAGAAAACCATACACACAAAATCACGTACCAATTGTTGTCATAGACAGAGTGTTATTGTATAACTCATCATGAGTTACCCACTATGAATATTCATAGGCCACGTCCCCCTAATTAAGGGATATCCTAGAAACCTCAACCAACCCCTGACCCTCATACTTACTAATGCGGAATCAAATACCTATCATAAAGACCAGATAGATGACCTTCCTATTCCAGGCCTTCCCAGTCACCCCAAGCCTAAAAAAGCACTTGAGACTATGAGCGAGGCTAGAAATTATCTTGATTAGTGTGAAATACTACTTAATCTTCTAAATCCAATGTTTTAATTATCACCTGATTAAACTACCTCTGAAGGTTACCCAGTCTTACCTCTTACGGGCTCTGGCCCCTAACGGAAGCTACTCTTCTACTTTGCAACACACATTCAAACTAAATACCAAGGGAATCCAAGTGCATACAAAATAGATATTACTACCACTCCAAGTCTAGGAGGAAACATATAATGAAACTCACTCCAACATTGGAGGCAACAAAACACATAATCAACTCCTTCCAAAGGAGGCACAAATCATCCCCATTTGTGGAAACTGGGTAATTTACTAACAACGTACCATGCACTACCCAAGGGATTCAAAATAGGTTGAAAAACATAATATGAAAACCCCAACTAATTAAAAACCCCATCTGGAAGACTTATCAACGCTCCCAAACAATTCCCCCAAAGCAAAACAAGAAAAACTTACATTTCAAAGAGCAATTAAATAGGAATTTAATCTACTTTGGATCTACTAAATCCATTTCCTTTAGTAAAATTCAATAGTTTATTGCCTCAATAAAACTAATTAAATTATTTCTTTTTCAGACAAATGATGAAATTTAACCAGATATATAATAAATATTTCATTCCCTAATTGCTCTTAAATAATAATAAAATAAACATTTACTTCTTTGATTTAAAACATATCATTTTAAAACAACTACTTCTCCTTTGCAAAATAAATCATTTTAAAATCAAATAATCTCATTATTAAACACCTTACTTTTAAATCCAATATTTGTCCTTTCAAATATATTATTTTAAAATAAAATCAATAATTTGACTATGAACACAATAATTTAAATTCCTCAATTAAATTTAAATCATGCCATCAATTAAATTAATATTTTAATATATGTATATATTTGAATATAGATATATACATATATTAAAATTAAAAAAAAACTCAACTATATATATATTAAAATAATATATATATATATATATTAATTAATATTTTAATAGTATATAATATAATATTGAATATCAATATATATTCTATTACCTTTTATATAGACTAATATTTTAATATTATAAAAATATAATATTAAAATATTAAAATATGTTTAATTTTCAAGAATAAAAAAAAGGATTTTAAAAGTCAAAACACGTTTCCATTGGAAATCATGCACACTGCATTAGGGTTGGGGGTGGTTGTGCTTAGCACAACCGGCCCCATGATTGATGACGATTGTGTTTAGCACATTCGTCCACCATTGTTGGTGGTGCGACTATGCTTAGCATAGTCGACCACCACTCATGGTGGTGGCGATGCTAAGCCACCACATGGGGTGCACTCGGTACAGCTCCCCACAGTGCCTCCCATGGGGACGAATGTGGGTTGAGCCCCCAGCAACCCCAAAAATTTGGGTTTTGGTTTTATTTAAAAATAATAATTCAAAAAGACACTTGCGAATTTTAAAAAGAAAAACATCTGCGTAGAAATTTTAAAGCTCATTTTTTATTTTCCCATAACTTCAACAAATACAATATATATATGTATGTATGTGTAATGCTCCGCCACGAAACCCTAGAGGAAGTTTCAATTCACAATAAAAGTGTACTAATTTTTTTTTTTATTAAAGTGAATTAAACATACATGTTCATCTATAATTGACCACATCCCCTAAGGCTACGTAACCGAGATTACTTCAATTCCCCACTAACATACACCAATTAAATTACAATGCATTTAATAACTCAATTAGTAAGCATTCATTCAACATAAATAAATATCAAGATAAGAAGTTACATCCATAACATATAACCATTACAAGAATAACTGATTACAACACTCATTCCTAGAATGAGTCATAAATACATAAGTGTTACAATTACAGAATTCCACCTCATAAACAGAAGAGGGATAAAATAACTTATTCAAATTGAAATATTACAAAGCATGAATAAAACACAAGAACCACGAGTTGTCCATCTGGATGTCTCACCACCGAGTACTGATGATCAAGGGGGACCCAATGGTGTATAGTGCATGTTCCACCCAACCAAGTGGTACCCGAAGGCCCACCCCCCATGCTAGGAGATAGTAACAATGCAACATAGAAAAAGATATACAACCACTATGCAAAGGAAAACTCATACTGACATAACCAAACAAATGCAATAAACAAGTACAACACAAGTACAACTTTCACATCACTGACATAGGTCACATTTCTTTTAGACATAAAATAGATCAAGTATGTTCAAAGAACCATACAGAAAATATAATATACAAGTGTTGTCCTAGATAGAGTGTCATCGCATAGTAGTCATGAGATCTCCTCTGGGAATTCTTCATAGGTTCCGATAATCCTAGTGACCTCAACCGAACCCTGACCGTCATGCTCACTCATGCAGCATCAAATACCTCTTGTACTGACAAGATAGATGACTATTCCATTTCAAGCCATCTCGCTCATCCCAAGTCTAAACGAGCCCTTGTGTCTATGAGTGAGACTTAAATTTTCTTGATTAGTGTGAAAGGCATCCTAATCACATAAGTACATTAATTTAATTATCACCTGATTAACTCATTCTGAAGGTTAGCCGGTTTACCTCTTTGGGCTCCGACACCTAACGGAAGCCACTCTTCTCTTCGACAACACACACCCACACAATCCACCAAGGGAAACACAAGTGCATACAAACTAGGCATCATAACCACTCCAACACAAGGAGGAAACAAATAATAGAACTCACTCCAAACATCTTGGAGACAACAAAACACATAGTCCACTCCTTTCACATGAGGCACAAAACATCCCCGTTTGTGGAAACCGGGTAAAAACTGAAAAGACACCATGCACTACCCAAGGGAAAAATAACTGGTTGACATAAATAATCAACAACCCTCATCCTCTAAGATCTTCTAGAAGACTTACCAATTTGGACTAACACTTAATCCCATATCCCAAAATACAACTTGATGACATAGCTACAAAAGCATTCAAGTCAATAATCAACTCTAATATTTGGATTTCCTAAATCCATACTCATCCAATAGGTAATGTTGACAAAGTCAAAGGCATGATAGTAGGTTAACTCAAATAATCATTTAACCCTATTACCTCTTCCCTTATTGGAGATCTAAAACACTTAAACTCACTTCCCTTTTTTGAAATATAGAGAAAATACAACATTTAAGGCAATCACAAGGATATCTCTATTTTTGGATATTCTAAATTCATATCAATTCCATATTCCAATCACAATAATTAAATTGCTCTAATAGAAAATAAATAATTTAAAATAATTAATTGCCTCATCAATATAATCAATTCCTAAATTTACTTTTAAAAGTAACATAAATCCATGCATGTAAACTCTTTCAATTTTCTATCCAAAACCTATACCTCATTCAATTTTCCTTTCAAAACATGTAATTTCTTCAATGTATAATAAAATATCTTCTTCCTTATCTAATTTACCATGCAATCAAATCTTATCCTTTAAAATCCCCATTCAAAATAATATAAAACTTTTGCCCTTTCATTATAATTGAAATAATTAAATAAGTACCTTCAATCTACAATTATAAGAAATACTAATTTAAACAATTTAAATCAAATTCTATATCTCTTTTAATTTTCCAACTATACACAATGTCCATTTCATTTTATAGTTTACTCTTTCCAACTTTAACGCATGCACCCAACTATTCTCATTAATTAAATAAACATTCAATTATATTTATTCGTACAATACAACATCACATATATTTATATATATTTAATCATATATATATATATCTCTTTTAAATATATATATATATTAAATATATACCATTGTTTATTTCCTACAAAACAAATTATTTTAATCCCAAATTAATATATTAAAAATGGCATATATAAATAATATATATATTATAAAATAACACTGATTAACCCTCGTTTAAATTGTTGGCGAACAAAATTAATAGGGCGAGATATAATAATAAAAAACGTAGGAAATAAATAATAATAAAAATAAAACTAAGGCTAGGGAGGGGTCGGCCACAACCATACCCCCCACTCCACATACCAATATGGCGGCCTCTACTCCATACACGGCCTCCATTTGTAACGCCCCGCCACGCAACCCTAAAGGATGATGCAAACAACTACTTAAACAGACTAATTTTTTTTTGTTTAAGTACAAATAAAATACAAGTTTGCTTCCCAATGCAACCATCCCCTAAGGTTACGAGACAAAAACTACTTAACAACCCACAACAACAACATGAATAAAAACCATAACATTTATCTACTCAAGATAATAAGTACGCAAACATTTCATTCAAGATAAATTACATCAAAGCATAATAGATAACTTTCAAACTCACTTATCCATAAATAAATATTACAATTACAACTCTCATTCCCCGAATGAGACAAGTCCAATAAATAAGGTTACAGTTTACAAGATCCACCTCAATAACAAGAGGGGTAAATGATACAAGATAAACTGAAATGAAATAAAGCAAGAACTGCTACTGAAACCACGAGCTCTCCAACTGGAAGTCTCGTCCACAAGAACATGAAGATAGAACCCAACGGATTTAGGTGCACGCCACCCAACCAAGTG
Source organism: Sequoiadendron giganteum (assembly GCA_007115665.2). Lineage (NCBI taxonomy): Eukaryota > Viridiplantae > Streptophyta > Pinopsida > Cupressales > Cupressaceae > Sequoiadendron > Sequoiadendron giganteum. Next base: position 193,829,551 of record CM021105.1, read on the forward strand.
GAACCCAAAAGCCCACCCCCCGTGCTAGGAGACAGTAACCAGGAACCCTAGTCAAGACCATCTACCTCTAGACACAGGCTATCAAAACTGAACTAAATTGAAACAACCAGTTGCATGAACCTCACAAATACATCATAAGATCTACACATGAACAACTCAAGCACAACTCAAATACCATGCAAGTACAACACAATCACTTCACAAGTACAACCCAAGTACCACATATGTACAACATAAGTACACCAAAAGTACAACTCTACATGGTCACATTGCTTCCAGAAATAAAGTAGATCAAGTATGTTAAGAGAACCATACACATAATAATCGAATACCAACTATGGTCACACTAGGTATGTTAAGGAAACCATACCCACAAAACAAAGGCCGACTGTTGTTCTAGATAGAGTGTCATCACACAGCTCATCATGGGTTATCTTTGGGAATCTTCCTAGGCTTCGACCCCCACAAGAAAATGTTATCTTGGTGAGCTTTACCGAATCCCAGCCCCCATACTCACTCATGTAGAGCCAAATACCTTTCGTATAGACAAGATAGATGACCTTACCATTAAAAGCCTTCCCATCTCATCCCAAGCCTAACCGAGCACTTAGGTCCATGAGTGAGGCATTAAAATCTTGATTAGTGAGAAGTTAGTCTTAAGCTTCTACGTATTGTTTTAGTTATCACTTGATTAAATAACTTATAACGAGTTATCCTTGGCACCACTTCGGTGTGCCGGCCCCCGTTATAAGCCACTCTTCTACTGGACAACACACACACACCATCCAAACAACAATGGAACCAAGGTGCAACAAATAAGATAACATGTCCACTCCTTTCTCAGGAGTCGACAAGATGAACCCATCTTCAAACAATGGAGGAAACATCAATAATTAGACTGCTCCCGACAAGGAGGCGCACATTACAAAATCCACTCCTTTCTCAGGAGGCAACACAAACTGAAATGTACTCCAACACTAGAGGCAACAAACCACTTTACAAGGTCACTCCATACCAGGAGACACGGATCCCATAATCCGCTCCTAAACCAAGGAGGTACAAACATTCCCATTCATGGAAACCAGGTACAACACTGACATAACTTCATGCACTACCCCAAGGGAATAAACAAATAGGCGACATCACAAGACGACAACCCCCAACCTCTAGGGTCTTCTAGAAGACTTACATTTTAACAACACAACCCAATTCCCAAACATGAACATAGAGGAATCAATCACGCAAGCATTTGCGAGGAATAAACTAACTTTGGATACCTTAAATCCACTTCCTTAATATAACTCAATAGTTTAATGTCGCAATGAAACTAATTAAATAACACCCCTTCTAGGTAAAGGAAGACAATTTAATCAAAATATTTAATTCCTTAATTTCTTTTAAATCATTAAATAATAATTTACTTCTATGATTCAAAATACATCATTAAAATAAATAACCGTTCACCCTTGTAAACTAAATCATTTAAAACGAAATCAATTAATTTCACCAGAAAGCATATTTATTTAAATTCAACATTTGACCTTGCAAAAATAATGTTTAAAAATAAATAAATCTACCAATTCGACTATTGCAAAATGATTTAAAACAAAATTATTCCAATTGCATTTAAATCATTTATCTTTTAAATCAAATAAATTAATTTCCCTACATATATATGTTTTAAACCAAAGAAATATATGTGTATACTTAAAATTTAATCTGCAAACACAAATATACACCAAAATAATTTCATTATTAATATAAATCAATATTTAATATTATATAATATAATATAAAATATTATTATTAAATATTTATATATTATAAAATATAATATTAAAAATTATTAATTTATATCTTATTGTTTTCTTTTAAAAAGTCCAATGGACTGGCCTCGGGCCGCACACGCGGTTTTAGCACCGCGGTTTAGGGCTGGCCGAGCGTGGTCAAAAGAGGCGATGAGCTGGGCTCGACGCAGTTTCCTTAGCCGCGTGCTTATGCACAGTGGGCGGTGATGAGGGAGGGGCGGCGGTGGCTATGCGTGCAGCCAACCACCATCACTGGTGGTGCTGTGCACAACACAGCCGGCCACCAATGATGGTGGCAGCTACTTACATAGTGGCCGCGAGAGGGGGGTTTAAGGTAGGGTTGCAGGGGTCACGCCGGGTGGGGCTCCCCCACACGCCTCCCATGGGGGCGCGGTGGGGTGAGCCCTCGATGGATCCCCCAAAGCCTTCCCTTAAATTTTTATTTTGTTTTATTTTTTAATTTGTATTTTAAAATAGGCCCGCAAATTTCTCAAAATCCGTGCCACAACTAGGCATATGTAAAAATAAATAAATTTTAACAACACCTTTTTTAAGAACCCAATATTAAATATATACTATTTATATATATATAAGCATATACACATATATAAATATATTGATTAAAACATTATTCCTTTGATTTGCAACACAAATTGAGAAACTAATTTTCACAAATACTTAATTGCAGCCAGGAACTCCATTGATTTTTTGAAGAAATACATCTATATATTTTTTTTAAAAGGAATTTTGTAACAAACTGAAAATTCCACATGGGTTTGCAACCAATCATAATAAACTTTGAATGCTTCCTTCAAAATCCAAAATAAACTAAAATAGATGAACCCGGTTTTCAGAAGTTTGAGAAGAAGCCAAATGAAGCACTAGTTCTTCAACTAATTTCAGCCCTTCCAAGCAATCCAAAACCAAAACCCCCAAAACCAAAAATTCCTCTCCTTCTCCATTTTTTTTCCAAAAACTTCATAATCCCCAAATTGAGATAAAAAATTCAATAATAGCCAAAATAAAAAATATCTTCAACCCCAAAGTCAAACTTTTGAAAATATCTCAATTATCTCTATTTTTCAATTTTCACATTTTCTAATTTTCAAAAAAAAAAGAAATTTAAACCCTTTTTCAAATTTTCCAACATAATTCTAATTCCAGAATATCTATATTTCCAAAATGCATAATTTAACTTATTTCAACATAATAATTTAATTTAACACAATCTAATTTAATTAATTAATAAAATAATCTTAATCCAAGATTAAATCATTTTATTAATTAAATTAAATTAATTAATAAATCAAACAACATCTCTAATGTTATAACCCGATTAAAATAATCAATAACTTAAATACCAAACACCATTTAATTGCCTCTTTCTAACTTGAATTTAAATAATGAAGAGAGAGCAATAATCAAAGCAACACAAGTCAACAACACCTGATGACAAACAAGGACTAGGGTGATGACCTAGCATGGAAACCTAGCTACTATCTCCCAATCGAATACCATTGGGTATTGAACACGCTCTCACCTGTGAAACTAGGTGGAGTCGATGTTATGTACCTATCAACCTACAAATACAGAGATATCCACATGCATATATATATATGTTAAAATTAAAACACACCGTGAAGAGGAAATCATGGAATCGCAGGGCGCTCACGAGCGAGTGATGCAATCCGTCCACTTCACCAATATAGTATCACTGACTGACGAATCTAACATCATCAATATAAAAAAAAGCAAAAACATCATTAATTTAATTATCCACTATGCTAATCCAAAGCATGACATAATAATAACATCAGGATAAAATACCAAGCTCGAAGGTCAAAGCACTAACAGAAAATAAGGCCTACCCAAATAGAACACTGTTCAATCAAAATAGCAAAATGGAGGGATCTTACACCATTGGGGGTTGCGCTACCTTCAAAGACATCGCTCCCTCCATAGGGTTGCGTGGTGGGGCATTATAGTATGTATATATATGTATTTCCCAAATGGTTATATATATACATATATATATTTTTATCAAAAATTAACAAAAATAATAGTTTAGTTGAACAAATAATTTCTAGAAATGAGTTATTTACAGCCATAAAGATTTTATTTTTTTGAAGTTCATTTCTAAACTGAGGTTTCAAAGTTTTAGAGAAAGATTGAATATGGGTTTATCTTGCAAATGAAACAGAGTTTAAATATTTTCAACCAGCATAACAAAATTTGTGAAACCTTTCAAAATGAAAACTAATTCAATAGAAAGAACTTGGTTCCAAAATCTTGAAAGGTTGTCAATGGTGCTCTGAATTCTTCGTCTCATTCCATCTCCTCCAAGAAATCCAACTTGCTTCTCCAAATCCAAAACCAAACCAAAAAATCCTTTCTCCCCTTTGTTTTCTCAAAATTTTCAAGCTTATAGAAAAACTTGTGAAAAATCAAAAATAATTAAAAAATCTGAAATATCTCATCAACCACCCTCATAAATTTTCAAAAAAAGAGTAGGAAATATCTTTAATTTCATTTTTGCATTGAAATTTTTCTAAAAATGAAATTAAAAACCTTTTTCAATTTTCCAACTTAATCTTTTCAATTTTCCAATTTCAAACAAAATATCAATTAATTCCAAAATGAATAACTTAATTCACTTCAACACAATTAATTTAATTAATCAATAAAATAAATCTAATTCAAGATTAAATTATTTTATTAATTAATTAAATAACATTTCTAACCTTATAACCAGATTAATTTAATCAACATCTTAACTACATAAGCCATTTATTTACCTTTTACTAACTTGCAATTTAAATAAAATCAAGGCAATTGAACAATATTAAAACAACTAAACTAGACTAAAACCGATGACACACTATGACCAGGTTGATGACTTGACATGGAAAACCTAGGTACAATCTCCCAATCAAATGTTGTTTGCAATGGACACGCTCAAACCTGTGAAACCAGGTGGAGTCGATGTCCTGTACTTGTAAACTTGCAAACAAAGAGTATATCGAACATGTATATATATAACATAATAAAACACACTGTGAAGAGGAAATTGTAGAATTGCAGGGCGCTCACATGCAAGTGGTGCAATCTCATCCCCTTCACCAATACATTGTTACTATCTGTTGTATCTTACATCAATCATCTAATCTAAAGAATAAAACAACATTAATTCAAATATCTACAAAGCTAATCTAGAGCATGTCATAATGATAACATCAGAATAAAAATACCTTCACATCAAAATATAATATTCACATCGCTTTACATATAGTGATCAAATAGTAACCGAGTACCATAGTCAAAGTACTAACAAAAAATAAGACATAACAAAACAAAACAATGTTCGATCAAAAGAGAAAAATGGAGGGGTATTACATATACTCAGTATGGGATGCTAAGAATTTTGTTTTGAAAATATGAATGTACTTTATTCCTATTTTTGCATATATATATTCACACATTCATTGAGCTCCCATGCTTTTGATCTTAATATTGTGCCCACATTGTTTTTAGTCTGCATTGTCACTATGATTCTTGATATATGTTGGGATTTTTAGTTCTTGCATGCCTATTCTAGATTCACTTGTTCCCTTTATAATCATTGAATAACAATATTATCTCCAATGGAAAAACCCATACTAGGGATCTAACCGTTCAATACATAAACTAATACATTCACTGTTTCATTTTAATTACCAAAATAGTAGGAAAGATACTATTAAATGGTTTCCTTAAATCATGATCATGTGCTTTGAAGCTCTTACCATAGTTTTGTGCACTATTTTAGGTGTTTTTCAATGTATTGATTTTTGATAGACACATTCTACTAGAACAATCCAAACAATTTTTCAAATTTTCTATGAACATGTTGCACATACTGCATTATAAAATATTTTATTATTAACATCTAAATGCTATACCATTGAATACTATAGTTGAATTATATTGGGTTGTTTTTGAGTATTTTTGGGTTTGATCAACATAACACCAAATATGTATAGATATGACAACTGATTGTTTGAAATAGTTCTATGCACCGTTTTTGGTATTTTTCAATGTTTTTCGGTTATGATAAACAAATTGTAGTGGCAGAGTATAGACAATTTTATAGCTTTTCTATGAACATGTTTCACATACTGCATTGTTAAACGCTTTGTTATTAACAAAATCTTATTGCAATGTTGTATAATTTTATTTATATATCCTATTTATTTTCTTTTTCAATATGTTTGGATCTAACCAACACACCACAAAAGATGTACATATATATAACAAGTCGTTACTTGAAATAGTTCTATGCATTGTTTTGGGTATTTTTCAATGTATTCAGCTATGATAAATATATTATATTGGCTGGCTGCAAACAATTTTACAACTGTAAGACCCCTCCATTGTGCTCTTTTGATCGAACAGTGGCCTATTTGGTTATGCTGTATTTTTTGTTATTGCTTGGATTTCGGTACTCGATTACTTTGATCGTTGTCTGTAAAGCGATGTGATTGAGATATTTTGATGTGATGGTAATTTATTCTAATGTATCATTATGGCATGCTTTAGATTAGCATTGTGAATATTTGAATTAATGATGTTTTATGTTTGGATAATATTATTGATGTTAGATTCATCAGTTTGTAATATTGTATTGGTGAAGGGGGCGGGATTGCATCACTCGCTTGCAAGCACCCTACAATTATGTGATTCCCTCTTCACAGTGTGTTTTATAATATGCAAATATGCATGTGCGATATACTTTGTTCGCAGGTTGACAAGTACAAGACATCGACTCCACCTGGCTTCACAGGTTTGAGCGTGTCCATTGCCCAACGACATTCGATTGGGAGATAGTAGTTAGGTTTTCCATGTCAAGCCATCACCCTAGTCTTAAGTGTGTTGTCGGTTTTTTTTTTGGTTCTGTTGATTTGAATGTTGTTTAATCTGCCTGGATTTATTAATTGCAAGTTAGAGAAGGTGAATAAATGGCTTAAGTAGTTAAGTTGTTGATTAGAGTAATCTGGTTATAATATGAAAAAATGTTATTTTATTTATTGATTAATTTAATTTATAAGATAATTAAATCTTTGGATTATATTTATTTTATTAATTAATTAAATTAATTACGTTGAAATGAAGTTAGTTATGCATCTTGGAAATTAATAGATATTTTGAATTTAAATTAAGATTGAAAATTAAAGAAAATGATTTAAATTTCATTTTTTAAAAATTTTAAATGCAAAATTGGAAAATAGAGATACTTTGAGATATTTTCAAAAATTGACTTTGGAGGTGGAATAGATATTTTCATTTTTTTGTCTATTATTGGAATTTTTGGATAATTTTGGGAGATGATGAAAAATTTAGAAAAATGGAGGAGGAATGAAGAACGTGATTTTGGTCTTGTTGATTGGCTTGGAAAGAACTGGAATCTGAAGAAGAATGATTGCACCCTTTTGGATCTTCTCAAACTTATGGAAACTAGGTTTTCCTTTTTGTTAAATTAATTTCATTCTGAAAGAATTTGCAACTCTTATTTGTTTTTAGAAAATATATAAACTTTGTTGGGATTTGCATGAAAAACCCATCTTGAAATTGGTTTCAAAACTTCAAACCCTCTATTGGAAAATGTTTTTCCTTCAAAAAAATTGTTTCTTGGCTATAAATGTTAATTTTTATATATTGTTTGCCCAATTAGTTTTACAAATCTCAGCTGGAGGTGTTTAAATATGTATATATCTATAAATATTTAAATATATATTGTTATATATATTTCTTTTAAATAAAATGTTGTTTAAAAAAATAATAAAAATAATAATAATAATAAAAATATTTTGTGAGGGAGGGTTTGGGGGAGTCGCTGGGGGCTCACCCCACCGTGCCCCCCATGGGAGGCGCTATGGGCCCAATCGCGCCCAGCGTGCACCCCACGCCCCCTATTCACACTGTTGTCACCCTTAACAAAGGGACGACTGTGTTTACACATAGTCGCCCCCATTAATGGGGGTCGACTGTGTGTAAACATAGCGAACCGACCTTTCACAGGCACGCGACCCAAAAACCCCAGCCGTCCCAACTTCAACCATGGCACGGTTTCCAATCTGCGGTGTGCACTTTCCTATGAACACGTTTGGACTTTTTAGTTCATTTTTTTTTTGTAATATTAAAACATATTTTAATATCTTCAATATTATATTATTATAATATTAAATATTATATAATATTGGAATATTATCATATATATATAATATATATATCACTTGAAGATATATATATATATATATATATATTAAAAAATAAAAATATTATATTATATTTTAGTTGTGTTATTTATTTTGATATATGTATATATATTTTAAATATATACATGTATTAGAATATTGATTTAAATGATGCTTGGTTTAAATGAAATTGTGAAATTTAAAGCTATGTGTTTTAGTCCAATCATTGATTTGATTAATATCATAATTTAAATGCAATTGGGAAATTTTAAATCAACATGCAGTAGTTGATGTAATAAATTTATTTTAAAATAATATGTATTTGGAAGGAACAAATATTTGATTTACAAATAATTGTTTAATAGAGAAATTGATTGATTTTTTTTTTAAAGATTTTTTTTGACAATAAGAAATAGATGATTTTGAAATGGCATGTTTTAACTCGATGAAGAAAATAATTATTTTATTATTTACAAGTAATTGAGGAATTTAAGTTAGTGTGTTCATAATAAAATTATTGATTTTACTTTAAAATGATATATTTTAAATTGAAGGAGTAAAAGTTTATTTTCTTATGATTTGCAAACAATTAAGGATTAAATATTTGATTCAAAAATATTAGATGAAACAATAGATTTTAAAGTAATATATATATTATGGAAAAGAGGAAACAATTATTCATTTTGAAACGATATTTTCTAAAGGATTGAAATAAATGTCTATTTTATATTACATTAGAGGCAATTAGAGAATGAAATATTTGGTGTATGTTTCATCTTTGTCTGATAGAGACGTTGTTAAACTTGGTTTTATTAAATGCAATAAGGTATCGAAGGTTGACTAAGAAGTGGATTCAGGAAATCCGAGGTAGATTTAACTCTGATTAAATTGTTTGTTTAAATGTAATTCCTTCTATCATCGCTTGGGGGAAATTAATTAGAAGGGTGTTAAGTCTTCTAGATAGGGTTTTAAAGATGTGGGTTGTCGTATCATGTTGTCAACCTATTTGGAATGGATGAAGTTAATGTTTATTTCATTTTTATTGAAAAAGCAATTAGGGAATTAAATAATTGGGTTAAATGTCTTCCTTTGTCTGAAAGAGGCATTATTAAATTAGTTTCATTGCATCAATAAACTACTGAGTTATATTAGGGAACTGGATTTAAGGTATCCAAAATTATTTTATTCCTCGCAAAAGCTTGTTTAATTGATTCCTTTGTGTTCATGTTTGAGGAAGTGGGTTAAGTGTCGTTAATTTTAAGTCTTCCAGTGGACCCTAGAGGTTGGAGGTTGTTGCCTTGTGAGGTCAACCATTTTTTAATTCCCTTGGTTAGTGCTTGAGGTTGTGTCAATGTTATTACCCGGTTTCCACGAACGGGGATGTCTTGTGCCTCCTGTGGAAGGAATGGATTTTGCGATTTGTGGCTCCTTGTAAGGAGTGGCGTTGATATCGTTGTTACCTCCGGAGTTGGAGTGAGTTCTTTTTATGTTTCCTCCCAGTGTTGGAGTGGGCGTATTGTCTGGTTGTACACAATTGGGCTTCCATTGTGATTGGCTATGTTTGATTTGTTGTCAAGTAGTAGAATGACTTCCGTTAGGGTCCAGAGTCATGAGAGGTAAACTGGGTAACCTTTGGAGGTAGTTTATTCGAGTGATAATTAAAGCAATGTAATCCATGTCAGTTATGTTACGGTGTAATTGTATTTGGTACCTGATTGTTATGTGTATGGTTTTCTTAACATACCTGATCTGTTATTTTTGGAAGCAATGTAACCATGTTGGAGTTGTACTTGAGTTGTACTTGTGTGGTACATGTGATTGGTTGTGTTAGTTCGGTTCAATTATGATTCAGCCTGTGTCTAGAAGTAGTTGGTCTTGTCTAGGAGTCCTTGTTACTATCTCCTAACACGGGGGGTGGGCCTTTGGGTTCCACTTGGTTGGGTGGTGTGCACCTTACTCCATTGGGTTATCTTCTTGTTCATGTTGACAAGGTTTCCAGTTGGAGAGCTCGTGGGATCTAGTTATCTTTATGCTTTATTCTTTTCAATAATCTTGTAATTTATTACCCTCTTTGTTATCGAGAGGTGGTAGTTGTAATATGTAATCATGATTTTGGATTTACCTCATTCAGGGAATGAGAGTTGTAATCTTTTGTTAAATGAGATCTTATGGTATCTTTATTTTCTTTGATGAATTTATCCTGTATGGAATGTATGTGTTCTTAATTTCATAAGTAATTAAATGTTGTGGTTTCATTTCTCTATTGTTGTTGTGGGTTAATAGGTAATCTCAGTCTCATGACCTTAGAGGTTGTTGCAATTTGTAGCGAACTTGCATATTAATTATTCTTTAGAAAAAAAAAAAAAAATTAGTTCGTTTGTATTGTTAATTGAAACTTCCTCTAGGGTTACATGGTGGGGCATTACACATGGTATCAGAGCCTCAGGTTCATACACTTGGTTCTCTTGGTATTTTGTGCCCACTGTGTTGTCCCTATGAACCTTTTAGTGGAATTGTTAAGTGATCACGTGTTCATGGATTTTACTTTAGCATGATGTACTCTATGAAAAGAGTAGCGTGAAAGTAACCTGATAAAAATTTATGGTTGGAAAGTTTTGTTATGTATCCCATGGGTTATGGAATTTGGATGTTCCTATGGGATTATGTATGTACTTGTACCTTGTAAATGTAAAGAAACCAGTAATTGTATCTTGTTTGAGAGTTGTGAATACCTTGTACTTGCTTTGTGTATCCATGCGATGGTGATACTTGGTACCCATCCTTGAGGAAGAGTTACACTTTGGTGTGGGATTTACCATACCAGTATGTGTGTGTGCATGTTTGTTACATAATTGAGGGCCAAACCATGTGTGGTTGAAACTTATATATAAGAGTAACCAAGAGTAGTTCTTCTTCTTTTGGTTCTCTAGATCCTCAATCCATAAAGGGATAGTAGCCACCATAAGTTCCTTGGGTGTAGTGTGTAGTGTATGCATATCATGACACAAAGCGTCTTAGCTCAACCAATCTCAAGGAAACATAACCACAACTTTCCCTTATAATGGATCAGGATACTTGATCCATAAGTGTTAACCCAATCCCCACAAATTTGAGTACAACATCATAGGTATGTTAGCTATGCCTAGACGTCCATGCAGGCATTGATCTGGCATAGCGAGTAAACCTCATCTGTATGAGAGGTGAGACTTGGTAGCCCCATAGTAATGTTATCGTATTGCAGCATGTATATATATCCTATCTTACTTGTGTTCTGACATGATGTACTGGATACGATGCCACACCCGACTGGTGTTCCCACATGGTGCTAGTGATGACGCCATGTGATGACACGATGCCACATGCGTAGACACGGGAAGGCACATTATGAGATTTTCTTTGTTAGCCTACTTGTGCGATGAGCATTATGGGGCCTCACCACTTGTAGAGGGATACTCATGGTTGCCTTGACCATGTTGGTCGAGTAACATATGGGTAGATCCTAGCCATGTATACCTCTAGCTTTGGCGAGTATCTACGTGTGTCTTCTCCATAAGGTATCACCATGCGGGGAGTGTTCTGCGTGTGCCTACTTCTATGGAGCCACAAACATTCTACCATGCGGCATATGACCAATATGTGCCTTGTCTGACTGGCGTATGTCCATGCTGCGCATTGATGCAATGCAGGGTGTAGCCGAGGAGTACACCCTATGCCATGTGGCTGGAGTTTTCACTCCACACCACATGAGGAACTATCGCGATAGTTAGATGTTGTTTCCTCCTTCCTCGTTGGTGGCTAGTATCTAGTCACATAGTGTTGTACAGTGCAATTTTAAAGATTATGAACTTTCTTTTGGTTATTGGTGATTTTGCAGTTTATTGTGAGGGTTGACACTTTGTTATATTTGATTGTGAAGGTTTAGCCAAAACTTGTGATCTTATTTTCTTATAACCCTAGTGGTTACATATTTGATTCAGTGTTGAAATTATGCGCATTATTGCCTTATTGTTGAAATTGAACTTTAATTTTCTCTTCTTTATGAACTTGGTGGCTAAGCTAGTTATCATTGTGTTTTCAATGTCGGCTATATGTTATATTGTGAATTCCTCTCCAAGGATGGATGTGACAGATTTGGTGAGTGTGTACGAGGAATTAGACGCAAGAAACATAGAGGATGGGGGTATAGGAGGCTATTTGTAAAACCCCTCTGTTTTGCTCTTTGGATCGAACAGTGTCTTGTTTGGTTATGCTGGGTCTTTTGTTAGTGCTTGGACCTTTGTATTCGATTACTAATTGATCATTGTCTGTAAAATGATGTGCTGGTTATATTTTGATGTAATAGTGACTTATTCTGAGGTATCATTGTGACATGCTTTAGATTAGCATTGTGAATATTTGAATTAATGATGTTAGATTCATCAGTTGGTAATATTGTATTGGTGAAGGGGACGAGATTGCATCACTCGCTTGCAAGCGCCCTTCGATTTCGTGATTCTCTCTTCACGGTGTGTTTTATATGATGCAAATATACATGTGGATGTAATCTTTGTTCGTAGGTTAACGGGTACAGAACATCGACTCCACCTAATTTCACAGGGTTGAGTGTGTCCATTGCCCAACGACATTTGATTGGGAGATAGTAGCTAGGTTTTCTGTGCCAAGCCATCACCCTAGTTTTGAGTGTGTCATCAGTTGTAGTTTGGTTCAGTTGTTTGTTATTGTTCTCTTGCTTTGATCTTACTAAATTGCAAGTTAGAAAAGTTAAATAAATGACCTATGTAGTTAAGTTGTTGATTTAATTAATCTTGTTATATTGTGAAAAATGTTATTTTATTTATTGATTAACTTAATGTAGTTAATAAAATAATTAGATCTTGGATTAGATTTATTTTATTAATTAATTAAATTAATTATGTTGAAATGAAGTTAATTATGCATTTTGGAAATTATAGATTTTATTGAATTGAAATTAAGTTGGAAAAAATTGAAAAAGATTTAAATTTCATTTTTGAAAATTAGAAAATGCAAAATTGGAAAATAGAGATATTTGGAGATATTTTCAAAAGTTTGACTTTGGGGTGAGGGGATATTTTCATTTTGGCAATTATTGAGTTTTTTGGGGTAATTTTAAAAAATGATGAAAAATGAGAAAAATGGAGAAGGGAAGGAATTTCTGGTTTTGGGGGTTTTGGATTTGCTTGGAAGAACTGGATTTTGAAGAGAAATCATGGCACCCTTTTTGGATCTTTTCAAACTACTAGAAATTAGGTTCTTTTTATTCAATTTAAATTTATATGTTTGAAATGTTATTTGCAAATCATGTTTGGAAATGATTCATTTTACAAAAGAATTGTAGATATTTTGTAATACCCCTCCGTTTTGATTCTTGTTCAAGTTGTTTTATGCTATGTTTGGTTGCAATTACTTTGAGACTGGATACATTTTGTTATGATGTTTTGATCGCTACTATTGAACGACAACTATTATTGTGGGATGTAGTTATCTGATTATTGTTTCACATGCATTATGGATTAATGATGTTGTAGAGTTAACATGAGATGTTATTATGAGATTACTGGATTATGATGGAAGTATCAGTTTCAATGAGTGTATTGGTGAAGAGGACAGTTTCGCATCACTCGTTTGCGAGCGCCCTACGAATCTGTAATTCCTTCTTCATGGTGTATATTATATGCTGGATATATCGTATGATGTTGTTTACTTGGTTGCAGGATTGCAGGTACATGACATCGACTCCACCTAGTTTCACAAGTTTGAGCATGTCGATCCAACGGTTAAGTTGAACAGGAGATAGTAGCTAGGTAACATGTGTCAAGTTTAAACCCTAGCCTTAGTGTGCCGTCAGTTGTGTGTGTCGAGTCTTTGTTTGTCTTGCTTTGATGTTATTTAATCTTGAAGAATTCTTGATTTGGAAATAGATATTTAGAATAATTGCATTTAAATCATGTTGATGGTGATTTAATTTAATAATGCAATGTGGATAAAAGTTTATATTTAAATTAATTAATTATATTTAAATTATTTAATTAATTAAATTTAATCCAAGGGGGCTGAGTTTAGTTATTAAATAATTAAATTAATTAATTAAACGTGATGCAAGAGAATGAAAGGAAATAAAAGAATTAGAATTAATTTTGGAATTTAATTTCAACGTGTGGGAATTAAATTAGAAATTGTAATTAAATGTTTATTTGGAAAATTAGTTGCAACTTCGGAAATTAATTTATTATTTGAAATTGCATTAAATTGAAAGTGGGTTTTTGAAAAATGAAATAGAAATTGAAATTGGGAATTGAAAGTGAAATTGAAATTGAAATTGAAATATCTAATTTGCATGTAATATGAATTAGGGTTGAATTAGGTATTTTTGATTTATAAGAGGATATGTTTTAATTTTGGGGCAGAAAGTTTTTAGAAAAATACATTTTTACAGCAAGGAAGATATTTTGGAAAATTTGCACAAGGGTTTGAAGAAAGTTTGATTGTAGAATTGATTGAAGGAAAGATTGTTTGCATTTGTTTGGTTTTGGATTGGATTCATTGGAGGATTGAAGAAAATTCAAGAAATCTTTGGAGGAGGCTTGCATCAAAAATTCATCTCTTCCTGTAGCTTCTTATACCAGGTTTTCCTCTTTGTGTTTTATTGTTCTTGATTGTTTTTATTTAAAATAGTAATGATTAAAGATATGTTTGTTAAATCTGTTTTAGAAAACAAACTTGATATTTGAAGAAAAGAATTAAATAAATTTACAGCCTTTGCTTGTGAAAATTCTTGAGTGAAAATTGTGAAAACCTTAGTTGAATTTAAATTATTTGGAAAAATTAATTTTATTGTTATTGAAATCAAACATAGAGATTGAACAATGCATTTAGAATGTTTTTAGAAAATAAAACTTCTGTTTATTATTAAAAAACGGATTTTAAAATCTGCAGTATATTTATATTTTCATGGTAAAATGGTTTGATTGCGTCGCCTATAACTTTACTTTCTCAAACTGGGTTTTCAAGACATTTAAAGGGTTTTTGCATTTTGAAGTTTTCTAACTCCTATACAAAAATCCCAAATACCTAGATTGTAGTTTTGGAGTTATGCATGAAACATGAGACTACTGTTAAGATATTTTCCCATGGCTGTTCTGAAAATAAAATAATAATAAATTGATATTTATAAATATTAATATTTTATGTATTGTTATTATAATATTAAAATATTATTTAATAATATTTTATATTATAATTTATAATACTAAAGTATTATATTTATTTATATTATTTTAAATAAAATTTGTATATTAGATTGGTGGAATTAAAATTATAAACATATGGGAAAATTATTGCTATTTTAAAATGGCATGCTAAAGTTTAATTGAAGGAGTTAAATATTTGATTTAAATAATGCATAATTTAAAATTGAATTGTAGAATTTAAATCCATATGTAAAAAGTCCAATTATTAATTTGATTTAATTGGAAAAATATATTTATATTTTTGAATATTCATGATAAAGGATATTTTATTTTGAATTAATCAATTTGATATTTTGTAAAGAATAGAAGAAATGTTAATGATTAAATATATTTAAATATATTAATTTATATTTAGTATATATATATTGAAGGTATATATCCATTTGAGAGAATAAATAATATTTTATATTATTTTATTCTTTTGTTTGCAAATTGGGTATTATTAGTGTTCTAAAAGAAATAATTAGTATGTGTAGAAAATGTATAGAGAAAGATATTTAAATATATTGAAGAATTATAGAAATATTTATATTTAAATGTTTGTTTTAATTAATAAGATTTAATTAGAAACAATATGAATGCATGGCCAAATAGACAAGCCAAAAGATATTTTTATATATTGATGAAATTGCATGCTTTTAAATGAATAGTTGATGAGACATAGACTTCGGATAGAAAATTGGAAAAGATTGTTTGCAATAGTGTTAGGTTGCATTAGAAGTAAATTTAGGAACTAAATATATTGAAAAAGGCAAATAGTTATTATGTTTTATTTAGTTCCATAGAGTAATCTAGCCATTGTGAATGGAATATTAATGGTGTCTATATAATATGGAGCATATATATATATATATATATAGTGTAAAATTCATGATCGTATTTTATTTTAATGAGATGCATGCAATGTATTATTGAATAGAGATTTAAAAATGGATTGATTAGTGTATATGGAAAATGGATAGAGAAACAATATGTTATTATATTAAAGTGATTGAATGTTTTAAATAGAAAATTGAATGAGATGTAAGATTTGGTTAGAAAATGGAAAGAGTTTACTTGTATGGATTTGTGTCGATTTAAAAGTAAATTAAGAAGTTGTTTTATTGATGAGGCAATCAATTATGTTATTTATTAATTTCTTTTTAGATTAATTGAATCATTATGATTGGATTATGAAAAAGATATGGATTTAGTATATCCAAAAGTAGTATCTTCCTCATGCTTATCTTAAAGGATTTAATTCTCTATATTCAGTAAAGGGAAGTAAGTTTAATTGTTTAGATTTCCAATAACGAAAAGGGAAATAAGGGTTATGATTATTTTAGATGATCTAGTTATCGTGTTTTTGACTGTGTCAACACTACCTATTGAATGAGTATGGATTTAGGAAATGCAAATATTAGATTTGATTGATGACTTGAATGCTTTCATTACTATATCGTCAATTTGCATTGTTGGTTTTGAGATTTAGTTTAGTCCTAAATTATAAGTCTTTCAGAAGAACTTAGAGGATAAGGGTTGTTGAATCTTTATGCCATCCAGTTGTTTTCCCTTGGGTAGTGCATGGCGTCTTTTCAGTTTTACTCGATTTTCACGAACGGGGATGTTTGCACCTCCTTGGTTTCGGAGCGGATTATGGGATCCGTGTCTCCTTGTATGGAGTGACCTTGTGATGTGGTTTCATCTTGTTGCCTCCTGTGAGAGGAGTGTACTATGTGATTGTTGCTTCCAAGATGTTTGGAGTGAGTTCTATTATTTGTATCCTCCTTGTGTTGGAGTAGATTATGATGCCTAGTTGGTATGCACTTGTGGTTCCCTTGGTGGATTGTTTGGATGTGTGTTGTCGAATAGAAGAGTGACTTCTGTTAGGCGCCAGAGCTCAAAGAGGTAAACTGGATAACCTTCGGGAGTGATTTAAACAAGTGATAATTAAAATAATGTACTTAGAAGATTATGACTAACTTCACATTAATCAAGATAATTTAATCCTCACTCATAGACACAAGGGCTTGTTTAGACTTGGGATGAGTGAGAAGGCCTGGAATGGCAAGATCAACTATCTTGTCCTTGTGAGATGTAGTTGATTCCGCATGAGTGAGTATGAGTGCCAGGATTCGATTGAGGCCACCAGGATTATTTGTGCCGGAGCCTATGAAGAATGCCCAGAGGAGATCTCATGACAAACCTTGCGATGACACTCTATCTATGACAACTGTTGTTAATTATTTTATGTGTATGGTTATTTGAACATACTTGATCTACTTTATGTCTGGAAGCAATGTGACCTATGTCAATGATGTTGGAGTTGTACTTGTATTGTACTTGATTTGTAATTGTATTGTACTTGAGTTGTATTTGATTCGTAGTTGTATGGTGAATGAGTAGTACTTGTTAATTCATTTGGATGGTTATGTCAGTTTGAGTCAGTATGAGTCTACTTTTGGTTAGAGGTAGTAGATCTTTGTCCATGTTACTTTGTTACTATCTCCTAGCATGGGGGGTGGGACTTCGGGTACCACATTGGTTGGGTGGAACATGCACCAAAACCATTGGGTCCCCATCGATCTTCAGTACTTGGTGGCGAGATATCCAGATGGACAGCTCGCGGTTCGTGTTGTAATTTCTTGCATTGTAATATTTTAACTTGTATAAGTTATTTTATCCTTCTTATGTTTATGAGGTGGAATTTTGTAATTGTAATCTTTTGTACTATTGCCTCATTCTGAGAATGAGTGATGTATCTATTGGATTAAGATAATGTTTATGAGATTGTATCTCGGTTGATTATCTTATTATGTTATATGATATTCTTATGATGTATGATGGTGATTTCATAAAGTTGATAAGGCTATGGTTATATGTATTATGTATGTGTGGGTTTAGGTAATCCTAACCTTGTAGCCTTAGAGTTTGTTGTTAACTAGTAAGTGAATGTGTATGTTAAATGCACTTTATAAAAAAAAAATTGGTTCACTTATAATATTAATTGCAACTTCCTTTAAGGTTACTTGGTGGGGCATTACACATGGTATCAGAGCCTAGGTTTAAACACTGGGTTCTCTAGGTGCAATTGTGCCCACTATGTTGTTCTTGTGATTTGTCAGTAGAGTGTTAAGTGATCACGTGTTCATGGCTTTTACTTTAGCATGATATACTCTGTGAAAGAGAGTAGCGTGTTAGTAACCTGATAAAAGGTTATGGTTGGGAAGTAAGATACGTATTCCATGGGTTATGAAATTTGATCTTCCTATGTGATTATGTATGTAGTTGTTTCCTTTGTAAATGTAAGAAACCAATAATTGTAGCTTGTTTGAGAGTCGTGGATACACTCTGGGTCATGTGGTTTGTGTGCTCATTCCGCACCACATGAGGGTTGTTATCATTCTTGTTGGACGTTGTTTCTTCCTTCCTCATTTTGTGGCTAGTACCTAGTCACATAGTTGTTGTATAGTGGAATTTAAAGATTGTGAACTTTCTTTCGATTATTGATGATTCTTTTTGGTTGATTGTTAGGGCCGACACTTTGTTTATACTTGATTTTGAAAGTTTAGCCACAACTTGTGATCTTATTTCTTATAACCCTAATGGTTATGAATTTGATTTAATGTTGAAATTACGCGTATTTATTTCTTTATTGTTGAAATGGAACTTTAATTTGATCTTCGTTATGAACTTGGTGGCTAATCTAGTTATCTTTGTTGTTTTCAATGTTGGCTATGTGTTGTATTGTGATTCCTCTCCAAGGTTGTTTGAGGCAAACTTGGTGAGTGTGTACGAGGAAGTAGAGGCAAGAAACGTTGAGAATGGGGGTATGTGAGGCTGGACGCAGCTAGAACCCACTACTCACTTTTGTGTGATGACTATCTCTTGGAGGCTGATCACCTTACACAACAAGAGACATGTATTGTGGTCTTGTTTGGATGGTCTCACCTTATGTATGACCTAGCTCTATCAAGCAATTGGTTTGATGTTAGATTTAGTTGAGTTGGTTTATGTTCTTGATTCATGGATTCTACTATCATGGATTGGTATGTTGCTTCTAGTGTCCAAGTGGACCCTTGTGTAGTCTTGTGATGGTTGTTGGTGTTGTGTATTGGTACATATATGTATTGTGTATGATAATCCATAGTCATGTGTTTTTGGAGATTTGGTTGGTGGTTGTTTCACCATGTTGTCTTGGTTGGATTTATAGTGTTCTTTGCTGAGTTGTTTACGGCACGGATTGTCGTTGTTTATGTGTTGAGGTATGGAGTGGTTCAGTTTGGAATCCTTGGTTATGTGTGATTGTATGGATTTTTGTTCTATGAGTTCTTGCAGGCTTCCAGGAGTAAGCCTAGTCTTTGGGGGGGAGAATGTAATACCCCTCCATTTTGATTCTTGTTCAAGTTGTTTTATGTTATGTTTGGTTGCAATTACTTTGAGACTGGATACATTTTGTTATGATGTTTTGATCGCTACTATTGAGTGACAACTATTATTGTGGGATGTAGTTATCTGATTATTGTTTCACATGCATTATGGATTAATGATGTTGTAGAGTTAACATGAGATGTTATTATGAGATTACTGGATTATGATGGAAGTGTCAGTTTCAATGAGTGTATTGGTGAAGAGGACGGTTTCGCATCACTCGTTTGCGAGTGCCCTACGAATCCGTAATTCCTTCTTCACGGTGTGTATTATATGCTGGATATATCGTATGATGTTGTTTACTTGGTTGCAGGATTACAGGTACATGACATCAACTCCACCTGGTTTCACAGGTTTGAGCGTGTCGATCCAACGGTTAAGTTGAACAAGAAATAGTAGCTAGGTAATATGTGTCAAGTTTACACCCTAGCCTTAGTGTGCCGTTAGTTGTGTGTGTCGAGTCTTTGTTTGTCTTGCTTTGATGTTATTTAATCCTGAAGAATTCTTGATTTGGAAATAGATATTTAGAATAATTGCATTTAAATCATGTTGATGGTTATTTAATTTAATAATGCAATGCGGATAAAAGTTTATATTTAAATTAATTAATTATATTTAAATTATTTAATTAATTAAATTTAATCCAAGGGGGTTGAATTTAGTTATTAAATAATTAAATTAATTAATTAAACGTGATGCAAGAGAATGAAAGGAAATAAAATAATTAGAATTATTTTGGAATTTAATTCCAACGTATGGGAATTAAATTAGAAATTGTAATTAAATGTTTATTTGAAAAATTAGTTGCAACTTTGGAAACTAATTTATTATTTGAAATTGCATTAAATTGAAAGTGGGTTTTTGAAAAATGAAATTGAAATTGAAATTGGGAATTGAAAGTGAAATTGAAATTGAAATTGAAATTGAAATATCTAATCTGAATGTAATGTGAATTAGGGTTGTAAATATTGAAATTGAAATTGAAATTGAAATTGAAATATCTAATTTGCATGTAATGTGAATTAGGTATTTTTGATTTATAAGAGGATATGTTTTAATTTTGTGGCAGAAAGTTTTTAGAAAAATACATTTTTACAGCAAGGAAGATATTTTGGAAAATTTGCACAAGGGTTTGAAGAAAGTTTGATTGTAGAATTGATTGAAGGAAAGATTGTTTGCATTTGTTTGGTTTTGGATTGGATTCATTGGAGGATTGAAGAAAATTCAAGAAATCTTTAGAGGAGGCTTGCATCAAAAATTCATCTCTTCCTGTAGCTTCTTATACTAGGTTTTCCTCTTTGTGTTTTATTGTTCTTGATTGTTTTTCTTTAAAATAGTAATGATTAAAGATTTGTTTGTTAAATTTGTTTTAGAAAACAAACTTGATATTTGAAGAAAAGAATTAAATAAATTTACAGCCTTTGCTTGTGAAAATTCTTGAGTGAAAATTGTGAAAACTTTAGTTGAATTTAAATTATTTGGAGAAATTGATTTTATTGTTATTGAAATCAAACATAGAGATTGAACAATGCATTTAGAATGTTTTTAGAAAATGAAACTTCTGTTTATTATTAAAAAACGGATTTTAAAATCTGCAGTATATTTATATTTTCATGGTAAAATGGTCTGATTGCGTCGCCTATAACTTTACTTTCTCAAACTGGGTTTTCAGGAAATTTAAAGGGTTTTTTCATTTTGAAGTTTTCTAACCTCTGTCCAAAAATATCAAATACCCAGATCGTAGTTTTTGAATTATGCTTGACACATGAGACTACTGTTAAGATATTTTCCCATGGCTGTTCTGAAAATAAAATAATAATAAATTGATATTTATAAATATTAATATTTTATGTATTGTTATTATAATATTAAAATATTATTTAATAATATTTTATATTATAATTTATAATACTAAAGTATTATTTATTTATATTATTTTAAATAAAATTTGTATATTAGATTGGTGGAATTAAAATTATAAACATATGGGAAAATTATTGTTATTTTAAAATGGCATGTTAAAGTTTAATTGAAGGAGTTAAATATTTGATTTAAAGAATGCATAATTTAAAATTGAATTGTGGAATTTAAATCCATATGTAAAAGGTCCAATTATTAATTTGATTTAATTGGAAAAATATATTTATATTTTGGAATATTCATGATAAAGGATATTTTATTTTGAATTAATCAATTTGATATTCTGTAAAGAATAGAAGAAATGTTAATGATTAAATATATTTAAATATATTAATTTATATTTAGTATATATATATTGAAGGTATATATCCATTTGAGAGAATAAATAATATTTTATCTTATTTTATTCTTGTTGTTTGCAAATTGGGTATTATTAGTGTTCTAAAAGAAATAATTAGTATGTGTAGAAAATGTATAGAGAAAGATATTTAAATATATTGAAGAATTATAGAAATATTTATATTTAAATGTTTGTTTTAATTAATGAGATTTAATTAGAAACAATATGAATGTGTGGCCAAATAGACAAGCCAAAAGATATTTTTATATATTGATGAAATTGCATGCTTTTAAATGAATAGTTGATGAGACATAGACTCTGGATAGAAAATTGGAAAAGATTGTTTGCAATAGTGTTAGGTTGCATTAGAAGTAAATTTAGGAACTAAATATATTGAAAAAGGCAAATAGTTATTATGTTTTATTTAGTTCCATAGAGTAATCTAGCCATTGTGAATGGAATATTAATGGTGTCTATATAATATGGAACATATATATATATATATTCAGTGTAAAATTCATTATAGTATTTTATTTTAATGAGATGCATGCAATGTATTATTGAATAGAGATTTAAAAATGGATTGATTAGTGTATATGGAAAATAGATAGAGAAACAATATGTTATTATATTAAAGTGATTGAATGTTTTAAATAGAAAATTGAATGATATGTAAGATTTGGTTAGAAAATGGAAAGAGTTTACTTGCATGGATTTATGTCGATTTAAAAGTAAATTAAGAAGTTGTTTTATTGATGAGGCAATCAATTATGTTATTTATTAATTTCTTTTTAGATTAATTGAATCATTATGATTGGATTATGAAAGAGATATGGATTTAGTATATCCAAAAGTAGTATCTTCCTCATGCTTATCTTAAAGGATTTAATTCTCTATATTCAGTAAAGGGAAGTAAGTTTAATTGTTTAGATTTCCAATAACGAAAAGGGAAATAGGGGTTATGATTATTTTAGATGATTTAGTTATCGTGTTTTTGACTATGTTAACACTACCTATTGAATGAGTATGGATTTAGGAAATGCAAATATTAGATTTGATTGATGACTTGAATGCTTTCATTGCTATATCATCAAGTTGCATTGTTGGTTTTGAGATTTAGTGTTAGTCCTAAATTATAAGTCTTCCAGAAGAACTTAGAGGATAAGGGTTGTTGAATCGTTATGCCATCCAGTTGTTTTCCCTTGGGTAGTGCATGGCGTCTTTTCAGTTTTACCCGATTTTCACGAACGGGGATGTTTGCACCTCCTTGATTTAAGAGCAGATTATGGTATCTGTGTCTCCTTGTATGGAGTGACCTTGTGATGTGGTTTCATCTTGTTGCCTCCTGTGAAAGGAGTGTACTATGTGATTGTTGCCTCCAAGATGTTTGGAGTGAGTTCTATTATTTGTATCCTCCTTGTGTTGGAGTGGATTATGATGCCTAGTTGGTATGCACTTGTGGTTCCCTTGGTGGATTGTTTGGATGTGTGTTGTCGAATAAAAGAGTGGCTTCTGTTAGGCGCCAGAGCCCAAACAGGTAAACTGGATAACCTTCAGGAGTGATTTAAACAAGTGATAATTAAAATAATGTACTTAGAATATTAGGACTAACTTCACATTAATCAAGATAATTTAATCGTCACTCATAGACACAAGGGCTTGTTTTGACTTGGGATGAGTGAGAAAGCTTGGAATGGCAAGATCAACTATCTTGTCCTTGCGAGAGGTAGTTGATTCCGCATGAGTGAGTATGAGTGCCGGGATTCGGTTGAGGCCACCAGGATTACTTGTGCCGGAGCCTATGAAGAATGTCCAGAGGAGATCTCATGACAAACTTTGCGATGACACTCTATCTATGACAACTGTTGTTAATTATTTTATGTGTATGGTTATTTGAACATACTTGATCTACTTTATGTCTGGAAGTAATGTGACCTATGTCAATGATGTTGGAGTTGTGCTTGTATTGTACATGATTTGTACTTGTATTGTACTTGAGTTGTATTTGATTCATACTTGTATGGTGAATGAGTAGTACTTGTTAATTCATTTGGATGGTTATGTCAGTTTGAGTCAGTATGAGTCTGCCTTTGGTTAGAGGTAGTAGATCTTTGTCCATGTTACTTTGTTACTATCTCCTAGCATGGGGGGTGGGCCTTCGGGTACCACATTGGTTGGGTGGAACATGCACCAAAACCATTGGGTCCCCATCGATCTTCAGTACTTGGTGGTGAGACATCCAGATGGACAGCTCGCGGTTCGTGTTGTAATTTCTTGCATTGTAATATTTTAACTTGTATAAGTTATTTTATCCCTCTTATGTTTATCAGGTGGAATTTTGTAATTGTAATCTTTTGTACTATTACCTCATTCTGGGAATGAGTGATGTATCTATTGGATTAAGATAATGTTTATGAGATTGTATCTCGGTTAATTATCTTATTATGTTATATGATATTCTTATGATGTATGATGGTGATTTCAGAAAGTTCACAAGGCTATTGTTATATGTATTATGTATGTGTGGGTTTAGGTAATCCTAACCTTGTAGCCTTAGAGGTTGTTGTTAACTAGTAAGTGAATGTGTATGTTAAATGCACTTTATAAAAAAAAATTTGGTTCACTTATGATATTAATTATAACTTCCTTTAAGGTTACTTGGCGGGGCATTACATATTTTAAAATGATTTATTTTAAATCGAAGGAGTAAAGGTTATTTTATTATTATTATTTGCAATCAATTAAGGATTAAATATTCGATTCTAAAATAATAGATGAATTAATGGATTTTAAAGTAATATATGTTTTGGAAAAGGGGAAACAGTTATTTATTTCGAAAAGATATTTTCTAAAAGATTGAAATAAATGTCTATTTTTCTATTAAATTAAAATCAATTGGAGAATGAAACATTTGGTGTATATTTCATCTTTGTCTGATAGAGACGTTGTTCAAACTCAATTTTATTAAATGCAATAAAGTATCTAAGGTTAACTAAGAAGTTGATTTAGGAAATCCAAAGTAGATTCAACTCTAATTAAATAGTTTGTTTAAATGTAATTCCTTATGTTATCGCTTTGGGGGAATTAACTAGAAAATATGGTTTAGTCTTCCAGATAGGGTTTTAAAAATGTGGGTTGTCGTATCATGTATCAACCTGTTTGGAATGATGAAGTAAATACTTATTTCAGTAATATTTAAAAAATAAAAATTAAGGGATAAAACACTTTGGTTAAATTATCTTCCTTTGTCTAAAGAGGCACATTCAATTAGTTTATTTAAGACAATTAACTACTGAGTTATATAAAGGAAGTGGATTTAAGGTATCTAAAATTAGTTTATTCCTCACAAATGCTTGTGTGATTGATTCCTCTATGTCGTGTTTGAGGATGTGGGTTAATTGTGTCTTTATTATGTAAGTTTCCAAAGGTTGGGGGTTGTTACTTTGTGAGGTCAACCGTTTGTTAATCCCTTGGTTAGTGCTTGAAGTTATGTCAATACTACTACCCAATTTCCACGAACGAGGATGCTTGTGCCTCCTATGAAAGGAGTGGATTATGTGATTGGTGGCTCCTTGGAAGAAGTGGTGTTGATATCTGTGTTGCCTTCAGTGTTTGGAGAGGGCTTTGACTTACGTTTCCTCCTAGTGTCGGAGTGATTGTCTTATTTGTATGTACGCACTTGGGCTTCCCTTGGTGTTAGTTTTTTTGTGTGTTATCAAGTAGAAGAATGACTTCTATTAGGGGCCAGAGCTATGAGAGGTAAACTAGGTAACCTTTGGAAGGAGTTTATTTGCGTGATAACCAAAGCAATGTAATCCTTGTCAAAAATGTTTTGGTGTCTTTGTAGTTGGTACTTGAGTGTTTTGTGTGTATGGTTTTCTTAACATACCTGATTTGTTATTTCTGGAAGCAATGTAACCCTATTAGAGTTGTACTTGGTGTACTTGTGATGTATTTGAGTTGTACTAAAGTTGTTCTTGAGTTGTACTTGTATGGTTCATGTGACTGGTTATGTCAGTTTGGATTCAATTATGGTTCTGCATGTATCTAGAGGTAGTTGGTCTTGTCGTGGTACCTTTGTTACTATCTCCTAGCATAGGGGGTGGGCCTTTGGGTTCCACTTGGTTGGGTGGCGTGCACCTTACTCCATTGGGATTTCTTCTTGTATGTGTTGACGAGGTTTCCAGTTGGAGAGCTCATGGGATCCAGTTCCTATTTATGCTTATTTCATTTCAGTTGCTCTTGTAATTTATTACCCTCTTTTTAATCGAGGTGGAAGTTGTAATATGGAATCATGTTTATTGGATTTACCTCATTTGGGAAATGAGAGTTGTAACCTTGTTGTTAATTGAGACCTTATGGTATCTTTATTTTCTTTGATGAATTTATCTTGTATGAAATGCATGTGTTCTTAATTTCATAAGCAATTAAATATTGTGGTCCAATTCTTTATTGTTGTTTGTGGGTTAATAAGTAATCTCAGTCTTGTAACCTTAGAGGTTGTTGCAATGTGTAGTGAACTTGTATATCTATTATACTTAAAAAAAAAATTAGTTCATTTATGTTGTTAATTGCAACTTCCTCTAGGGTTGCGTGACGGGGCGTTACACATGGTATCAAAACTTCAGGTTCATACACTAGGTTCTCTAGGTACTTTGTGCCCACTATGTTGTCCCTGTGAACTTGTTAGTGGAATAATTATGTGATCACATGTTCATGGCATTTATTTTAGCATGATGGACTCTAGGAAAAGAGTAGCATGAAATTAACCTGATAAAAGGTTATAGTTGGAAAGTTTTGTTATGTATCCCATGGGTTATGGAATTGGATATTCCTATGGGATTGTGTATGTAGTTGTACCCCTGTAAATGTAAGGAACTAGTAATTGTATCTTGTTTGAGAGTTGGGAATACCCCGTACTTGCTTTTTGTATCCATGCGATGGTGATACTTGATACCCATCTTTGAGGAAAAGTTACACTTGGTGTGGGATTTACCATATCATTATGTGTGTGTGCATGATTGTTACCTGATTGAGGGCCAACCCATGTGTGGTTGAAACTTATATATAAGAGTAACCAAAAATAGTTCTTTTTCTTTTGGGTCTCTAGATCATTAATCCGTAAAGGGATTGTAAACACCATAAGTTCCTTGGGTGGAGTGTGTAGCATACGCATATCGCGATGCAAAGCATCTTAGCTCAACCAATCCCGAGGAAACTTAACCACTACTTTCCCTTATAATGGATCAGGATACTTGATCCATAAGTGTTAACCTAATCCCCACAGATTTGAGTACAATAGTATAGGTATGTTAGCTATGCCTGGGAGGCATTGATTTGGCATAGCGAGTAAACCTCGTTTGTATGAGAGGTGAGACTCGAAGCCCCATAGTGATGCTATCATATTGCATCATGCATATGTATACCATATCTTACTTTTGTTCCGACATGATGTACTGGATATGATGCCACACTCGATTGGTGTTCCGACACAGTGCTGGTGGTGATGCCGTATGACGACACGATTGCCACATGCGTAGACACGTGAAGGCGCATTATGAGTTTTCTTTGTTAGCCTACTTGTGTGATGAATGTTATGGGGCCTCAACACTTGTAGAGGGATACTCATGGTTGCCTTGGCCATGTTGGTCAAGTAGCATATGGGTAGATCCTACCCATGTATACCTCTGGCTTCAATGAGTATCTACGTGTGCCTTCTCCACGAGGTATCGCTATGCGGGGAGTGTTCTACGTGTGCCTACTTCCACGGAGCCACAGACATTCTGCCATGCGGCATATGACTAGTACGTGCCTTGCTCTGGTTGGCGTATGTCCATGCTATGTGTTGACACAATGCAAGGTGTAGCCAAGGAGTACCCCTATGCCATGTGGTTGGAATTTTCACTCTGCACCACATGAGGGACTATCGTGATAGTCAAATGTTGTTTCCTCCTTCCTCGTTTGGTGGCTAGTATGTAGTCACACAATCACTCTGCACTAGGGGTTTTTTCAGGCTTCTAGGAGTAAGACTGACCCTAGGGGGGGAGGATGTAAGACCCCTCCATTTTTCTCTTTGGATCAAACAGTGTCCTATTTGGTTATGCTCAGTCTTTTGTTAGTGCTTGGACCTTTGTATTCGATTACTATTTGATCATTGTCTGTAAAATGATGTGCTGGTTATATTTTGACGTAATGGTGACTTATTCTAAGATATCATTGTGACATGCTTTAGATTAGCATTTGAATATTTGAATTAATGTTGTTTTATGTTTGGATAATATTATTGATGTTAGATTCGTCAGTTGGTAATATTGTATTGGTGAAGGGGATGAGATTGCATCACTTGCTTGCGAGTGTCCTATGATTTCGTGATTCCCTCTTCACAGTGTGTTTTATATGATGCAAATATGCATGTGGATGTAATCTTTGTTCGTAGGTTAACAGGTACAAGACATCGACTCCACCTGATTTCATAGGATTGAGCATGTCCATTTCCCAATGACATTCAATTGGGAGATAGTAGCTAGGTTTTTTGTGCCAAGCCATCACCCTAGTTTTGAGTGTGTCGTCGGTTGTAGTCTGGTTTAGTTGTTTGTTATTGTTCTCTTGCTTTGATCTTATTAAATTGCAAGTTAAAAAAGTTAAATAAATGGCCTATGTAGTTAAGTTGTTGATTTAATTAATCTGGTTATATTGTGAAAATGTTATTTTATTTATTCATTAACTTAATGTAATTAATAAAATAATTAAATCTTGGATTAGATTTATTTTATTAATTAATTAAATTAATTATGTTGAAATGAAGTTAATTATGCATTTTGGAAATTATAGATTTTATTGAATTGAAATTAAGTTGGAAAATTTTGAAAAAGGTTTAAATTTCATTTTTGAAAATTAGAAAATGCAAAAATTGGAAAATTGAGATATTTGGAGATATTTTCAAAAGTTTGACTTTGGGGTTGAGGGGATATTTTCATTTTGGCTATTATTGAGTTTTTTGGGGTAATTTTTTAAAAGGATGAAAAATGAGAAAAATGGAGAAGGGAAGGAATTTCTGGTTTTGGGGGTTTTGGATTTGCTTGGAAGAACTAGATTTTGAAGAGGAATCATGGCACCCTTTTTGGATCTTTTCAAACTTCTAGAAATCAGGTTCTTTTTATTCAATTTAAATTTATATGTTTGAAATGTTATTTGCAAATCATGTTTGGAAAATTCAAAAAAGAAGAAGGAATTTTGTTGAAAACCCACATTGAATCTGTTTCAGAACTTCAAAATCTATGGTACCAATGATGTTCTTCAAGAAAAATTGCATCATAACTGTATTTGATCATTTTGTTATTGTTTGTTCAATTTAATTGATGTATATATATACATATATATGGTTAAACATATATATATATATATATATATATATATATATATATATATATATATATACATACTTATTTATATATATATCCTTTTGTTTTGGGTTTTATTGTTTGATGTGAAAAAAAAAGTAATTAAAACAAAAAGAAAACCCCTATTTTAAAAATGATTTTCGGATTTAAAAAAAATAAAATCCACAGGTTCTAAAAAGAAAATTAAAAAAAAATTGAAGTTTTTGGGCGGCTGGGGGCTCACCCCATAGCCACCCCCCATGGGAGGTGCTGTGGGGGAGCTACACCCAGCATGACCCCCACGCCTTCCCCGTGTCCATTGGCGCAGTCGCCGCCATGCGCGGTGGACGGTTGTGCTAAGCATAGTCGCACCACCAACCATGGTGGTTGGTTGTGCCCAGCTCAGCCGCCGCCACCATATGGGGTTGGCTATGTATACAGCTGGTGACCCACCATGGAAAATGTGTGGCTGACACAGCTGCCCACTTCGCCCTAAAAAATCGTGCACGCGGCCTGAGAAATCCACACCCTATCTCATTTGGGGTTTTATAAAAAATATATATATATATATATATATATATATAATATTTTAATATTATATTTTATAATATTAAAATATTGTTAAATAATATTTTAAATATTATATTTTATAATATTATAATATTAATATATTTCAAAGATGATTTAATTAGTGGCATGTGTAATATAATCGAGAGAATTTTATATAGTCAAATTATTTTTTTATTTTTTTTCAGAATAATATATTCGAAAGGGCAGACATTGTTGTTAAGAGTGATATATTTTTATATCGTGATTAATTAATTTTAAAATAATTTATTTTACAAAAGAGTTGTAGATATTTTAAAATGATTTATTTTAAATCAAAGGAGTAAAGGTTATTTTATTATTATGATTTGCAATCAATCAAGGATTAAATATTTGATTCTAAAATAATAGAGGAATTGATGGAGTTTTA
>CM021105.1:193859981-194053879 GCA_007115665.2 Sequoiadendron giganteum
ATTTCTTCTTCACGGTGTATATTATATGCTGGATATACTATATTATGTTGTTTACTTGGTTTCAGGTTGCAGGTACATGACATCAACTCCACCTGGTTTCACAGGTTTGAGCGTGTCGATCCAACGGTTAAGTTGAACAAGAAGATAGTAGCTAGGTAACATGTGTCAAGTTTACACCCTAGCCTTAGTGTGTCGTTCAGTTGTGTGTGTCGAGTCTTTGTTTGTCTTGCTTTGATGTTATTTAATTCTGAAGAATTCTTGATTTGGAAATAGATATTTAGAATAATTGCATTTAAATCATGTTGATGGTTATTTAATTTAAATAATACAATGTGGATAAAAGTTTATATTTAAATTAATTAATTATATTTAGTTTATTTAATTAATTAAATTTGATCCAAGGGGTTGAATTTAGTTATTAAATAATTAAATTAATTAATTAAACGTGATGCAAGAGAATGAAAGGAAATAAAAGAATTAGAATTAATTTTGGAATTTAATTTCAACGTGTGGGAATTAAATTAGAAATTGTAATTAAATGTTTATTTGGAAAATTAGTTGCAACTTCGGAAATTAATTTATTATTTGAAATTGCATTAAATTGAAAGTGGGTTTTTGAAAAATGAAATAGAAATTGAAATTGGGAATTGAAAGTGAAATTGAAATTGAAATTGAAATATCTAATTTGCATGTAATATGAATTAGGGTTGAATTAGGTATTTTTGATTTATAAGAGGATATGTTTTAATTTTGGGGCAGAAAGTTTTTAGAAAAATACATTTTTACAGCAAGGAAGATATTTTGGAAAATTTGCACAAGGGTTTGAAGAAAGTTTGATTGTAGAATTGATTGAAGGAAAGATTGTTTGCATTTGTTTGGTTTTGGATTGGATTCATTGGAGGATTGAAGAAAATTCAAGAAATCTTTAGAGGAGGCTTGCATCAAAAATTCATCTCTTCCTGTAGCTTCTTATACTAGGTTTTCCTCTTTGTGTTTTATTGTTCTTGATTGTTTTTCTTTAAAATAGTAATGATTAAAGATTTGTTTGTTAAATTTGTTTTAGAAAACAAACTTGATATTTGAAGAAAAGAATTAAATAAATTTACAGCCTTTGCTTGTGAAAATTCTTGAGTGAAAATTGTGAAAACTTTAGTTGAATTTAAATTATTTGGAGAAATTGATTTTATTGTTATTGAAATCAAACATAGAGATTGAACAATGCATTTAGAATGTTTTTAGAAAATGAAACTTCTGTTTATTATTAAAAAACGGATTTTAAAATCTGCAGTATATTTATATTTTCATGGTAAAATGGTCTGATTGCGTCGCCTATAACTTTACTTTCTCAAACTGGGTTTTCAGGAAATTTAAAGGGTTTTTTCATTTTGAAGTTTTCTAACCTCTGTCCAAAAATATCAAATACCCAGATCGTAGTTTTTGAATTATGCTTGACACATGAGACTACTGTTAAGATATTTTCCCATGGCTGTTCTGAAAATAAAATAATAATAAATTGATATTTATAAATATTAATATTTTATGTATTGTTATTATAATATTAAAATATTATTTAATAATATTTTATATTATAATTTATAATACTAAAGTATTATTTATTTATATTATTTTAAATAAAATTTGTATATTAGATTGGTGGAATTAAAATTATAAACATATGGGAAAATTATTGTTATTTTAAAATGGCATGTTAAAGTTTAATTGAAGGAGTTAAATATTTGATTTAAAGAATGCATAATTTAAAATTGAATTGTGGAATTTAAATCCATATGTAAAAGGTCCAATTATTAATTTGATTTAATTGGAAAAATATATTTATATTTTGGAATATTCATGATAAAGGATATTTTATTTTGAATTAATCAATTTGATATTCTGTAAAGAATAGAAGAAATGTTAATGATTAAATATATTTAAATATATTAATTTATATTTAGTATATATATATTGAAGGTATATATCCATTTGAGAGAATAAATAATATTTTATATTATTTTATTCTTTTGTTTGCAAATTGGGTATTATTAGTGTTCTAAAAGAAATAATTAGTATGTGTAGAAAATGTATAGAGAAAGATATTTAAATATATTGAAGAATTATAGAAATATTTATATTTAAATGTTTGTTTTAATTAATAAGATTTAATTAGAAACAATATGAATGCATGGCCAAATAGACAAGCCAAAAGATATTTTTATATATTGATGAAATTGCATGCTTTTAAATGAATAGTTGATGAGACATAGACTTCGGATAGAAAATTGGAAAAGATTGTTTGCAATAGTGTTAGGTTGCATTAGAAGTAAATTTAGGAACTAAATATATTGAAAAAGGCAAATAGTTATTATGTTTTATTTAGTTCCATAGAGTAATCTAGCCATTGTGAATGGAATATTAATGGTGTCTATATAATATGGAGCATATATATATATATATTCAGTGTAAAATTCATTATCGTATTTTATTTTAATGAGATGCATGCAATGTATTATTGAATAGAGATTTAAAAATGGATTGATTAGTGTATATGGAAAATGGATAGAGAAACAATATGTTATTATATTAAAGTGATTGAATGTTTTAAATAGAAAATTGAATGAGATGTAAGATTTGGTTAGAAAATGGAAAGAGTTTACTTGCATGGATTTGTGTCGATTTAAAAGTAAATTAAGAAGTTGTTTTATTGATGAGGCAATCAATTATGTTATTTATTAATTTCTTTTTAGATTAATTGAATCATTATGATTGGATTATGAAAGAGATATGGATTTAGTATATCCAAAAGTAGTATCTT
Organism: Sequoiadendron giganteum; assembly: GCA_007115665.2. Lineage (NCBI taxonomy): Eukaryota > Viridiplantae > Streptophyta > Pinopsida > Cupressales > Cupressaceae > Sequoiadendron > Sequoiadendron giganteum. The sequence continues at coordinate 193,862,794 of CM021105.1, forward strand.
CCTCATGCTTATCTTAAAGGATTTAATTCTCTATATTCAGTAAAGGGAAGTAAGTTTAATTGTTTAGATTTCCAATAACGAAAAGGGAAATAGGGGTTATGATTATTTTAGATGATCTAGTTATCGTGTTTTTGACTTTGTCAACACTACCTATTGAATGAGTATGGATTTAGGAAATCCAAATATTAGATTTGATTGATGACTTGAATGCTTTCATTGCTATATCATCAAGTTGCATTGTTGGTTTTGAGATTTAGTGTTAGTCCTAAATTATAAGTCTTCCAGAAGAACTTAGAGGATAAGGGTTGTTGAATCGTTATGCCATCCAGTTGTTTTCCCTTGGGTAGTGCATGGCGTCTTTTCAGTTTTACCCGATTTTCACGAACGGGGATGTTTGCACCTCCTTGATTTAAGAGCAGATTATGGTATCTGTGTCTCCTTGTATGGAGTGACCTTGTGATGTGGTTTCATCTTGTTGCCTCCTGTGAAAGGAGTGTACTATGTGATTGTTGCCTCCAAGATGTTTGGAGTGAGTTCTATTATTTGTATCCTCCTTGTGTTGGAGTGGATTATGATGCCTAGTTGGTATGCACTTGTGGTTCCCTTGGTGGATTGTTTGGATGTGTGTTGTCGAATAAAAGAGTGGCTTCTGTTAGGCGCCAGAGCCCAAACAGGTAAACTGGATAACCTTCAGGAGTGATTTAAACAAGTGATAATTAAAATAATGTACTTAGAATATTAGGACTAACTTCACATTAATCAAGATAATTTAATCGTCACTCATAGACACAAGGGCTTGTTTTGACTTGGGATGAGTGAGAAAGCTTGGAATGGCAAGATCAACTATCTTGTCCTTGCGAGAGGTAGTTGATTCCGCATGAGTGAGTATGAGTGCCGGGATTCGGTTGAGGCCACCAGGATTACTTGTGCCGGAGCCTATGAAGAATGTCCAGAGGAGATCTCATGACAAACTTTGCGATGACACTCTATCTATGACAACTGTTGTTAATTATTTTATGTGTATGGTTATTTGAACATACTTGATCTACTTTATGTCTGGAAGTAATGTGACCTATGTCAATGATGTTGGAGTTGTGCTTGTATTGTACATGATTTGTACTTGTATTGTACTTGAGTTGTATTTGATTCATACTTGTATGGTGAATGAGTAGTACTTGTTAATTCATTTGGATGGTTATGTCAGTTTGAGTCAGTATGAGTCTGCCTTTGGTTAGAGGTAGTAGATCTTTGTCCATGTTACTTTGTTACTATCTCCTAGCATGGGGGGTGGGCCTTCGGGTACCACATTGGTTGGGTGGAACATGCACCAAAACCATTGGGTCCCCATCGATCTTCAGTACTTGGTGGTGAGACATCCAGATGGACAGCTCGCGGTTCGTGTTGTAATTTCTTGCATTGTAATATTTTAACTTGTATAAGTTATTTTATCCCTCTTATGTTTATCAGGTGGAATTTTGTAATTGTAATCTTTTGTACTATTACCTCATTCTGGGAATGAGTGATGTATCTATTGGATTAAGATAATGTTTATGAGATTGTATCTCGGTTAATTATCTTATTATGTTATATGATATTCTTATGATGTATGATGGTGATTTCAGAAAGTTCACAAGGCTATTGTTATATGTATTATGTATGTGTGGGTTTAGGTAATCCTAACCTTGTAGCCTTAGAGGTTGTTGTTAACTAGTAAGTGAATGTGTATGTTAAATGCACTTTATAAAAAAAAATTTGGTTCACTTATGATATTAATTATAACTTCCTTTAAGGTTACTTGGCGGGGCATTACATATTTTAAAATGATTTATTTTAAATCGAAGGAGTAAAGGTTATTTTATTATTATTATTTGCAATCAATTAAGGATTAAATATTCGATTCTAAAATAATAGATGAATTAATGGATTTTAAAGTAATATATGTTTTGGAAAAGGGGAAACAGTTATTTATTTCGAAAAGATATTTTCTAAAAGATTGAAATAAATGTCTATTTTTCTATTAAATTAAAATCAATTGGAGAATGAAACATTTGGTGTATATTTCATCTTTGTCTGATAGAGACGTTGTTCAAACTCAATTTTATTAAATGCAATAAAGTATCTAAGGTTAACTAAGAAGTTGATTTAGGAAATCCAAAGTAGATTCAACTCTAATTAAATAGTTTGTTTAAATGTAATTCCTTATGTTATCGCTTTGGGGGAATTAACTAGAAAATATGGTTTAGTCTTCCAGATAGGGTTTTAAAAATGTGGGTTGTCGTATCATGTATCAACCTGTTTGGAATGATGAAGTAAATACTTATTTCAGTAATATTTAAAAAATAAAAATTAAGGGATAAAACACTTTGGTTAAATTATCTTCCTTTGTCTAAAGAGGCACATTCAATTAGTTTATTTAAGACAATTAACTACTGAGTTATATAAAGGAAGTGGATTTAAGGTATCTAAAATTAGTTTATTCCTCACAAATGCTTGTGTGATTGATTCCTCTATGTCGTGTTTGAGGATGTGGGTTAATTGTGTCTTTATTATGTAAGTTTCCAAAGGTTGGGGGTTGTTACTTTGTGAGGTCAACCGTTTGTTAATCCCTTGGTTAGTGCTTGAAGTTATGTCAATACTACTACCCAATTTCCACGAACGAGGATGCTTGTGCCTCCTATGAAAGGAGTGGATTATGTGATTGGTGGCTCCTTGGAAGAAGTGGTGTTGATATCTGTGTTGCCTTCAGTGTTTGGAGAGGGCTTTGACTTACGTTTCCTCCTAGTGTCGGAGTGATTGTCTTATTTGTATGTACGCACTTGGGCTTCCCTTGGTGTTAGTTTTTTTGTGTGTTATCAAGTAGAAGAATGACTTCTATTAGGGGCCAGAGCTATGAGAGGTAAACTAGGTAACCTTTGGAAGGAGTTTATTTGCGTGATAACCAAAGCAATGTAATCCTTGTCAAAAATGTTTTGGTGTCTTTGTAGTTGGTACTTGAGTGTTTTGTGTGTATGGTTTTCTTAACATACCTGATTTGTTATTTCTGGAAGCAATGTAACCCTATTAGAGTTGTACTTGGTGTACTTGTGATGTATTTGAGTTGTACTAAAGTTGTTCTTGAGTTGTACTTGTATGGTTCATGTGACTGGTTATGTCAGTTTGGATTCAATTATGGTTCTGCATGTATCTAGAGGTAGTTGGTCTTGTCGTGGTACCTTTGTTACTATCTCCTAGCATAGGGGGTGGGCCTTTGGGTTCCACTTGGTTGGGTGGCGTGCACCTTACTCCATTGGGATTTCTTCTTGTATGTGTTGACGAGGTTTCCAGTTGGAGAGCTCATGGGATCCAGTTCCTATTTATGCTTATTTCATTTCAGTTGCTCTTGTAATTTATTACCCTCTTTTTAATCGAGGTGGAAGTTGTAATATGGAATCATGTTTATTGGATTTACCTCATTTGGGAAATGAGAGTTGTAACCTTGTTGTTAATTGAGACCTTATGGTATCTTTATTTTCTTTGATGAATTTATCTTGTATGAAATGCATGTGTTCTTAATTTCATAAGCAATTAAATATTGTGGTCCAATTCTTTATTGTTGTTTGTGGGTTAATAAGTAATCTCAGTCTTGTAACCTTAGAGGTTGTTGCAATGTGTAGTGAACTTGTATATCTATTATACTTAAAAAAAAAATTAGTTCATTTATGTTGTTAATTGCAACTTCCTCTAGGGTTGCGTGACGGGGCGTTACACATGGTATCAAAACTTCAGGTTCATACACTAGGTTCTCTAGGTACTTTGTGCCCACTATGTTGTCCCTGTGAACTTGTTAGTGGAATAATTATGTGATCACATGTTCATGGCATTTATTTTAGCATGATGGACTCTAGGAAAAGAGTAGCATGAAATTAACCTGATAAAAGGTTATAGTTGGAAAGTTTTGTTATGTATCCCATGGGTTATGGAATTGGATATTCCTATGGGATTGTGTATGTAGTTGTACCCCTGTAAATGTAAGGAACTAGTAATTGTATCTTGTTTGAGAGTTGGGAATACCCCGTACTTGCTTTTTGTATCCATGCGATGGTGATACTTGATACCCATCTTTGAGGAAAAGTTACACTTGGTGTGGGATTTACCATATCATTATGTGTGTGTGCATGATTGTTACCTGATTGAGGGCCAACCCATGTGTGGTTGAAACTTATATATAAGAGTAACCAAAAATAGTTCTTTTTCTTTTGGGTCTCTAGATCATTAATCCGTAAAGGGATTGTAAACACCATAAGTTCCTTGGGTGGAGTGTGTAGCATACGCATATCGCGATGCAAAGCATCTTAGCTCAACCAATCCCGAGGAAACTTAACCACTACTTTCCCTTATAATGGATCAGGATACTTGATCCATAAGTGTTAACCTAATCCCCACAGATTTGAGTACAATAGTATAGGTATGTTAGCTATGCCTGGGAGGCATTGATTTGGCATAGCGAGTAAACCTCGTTTGTATGAGAGGTGAGACTCGAAGCCCCATAGTGATGCTATCATATTGCATCATGCATATGTATACCATATCTTACTTTTGTTCCGACATGATGTACTGGATATGATGCCACACTCGATTGGTGTTCCGACACAGTGCTGGTGGTGATGCCGTATGACGACACGATTGCCACATGCGTAGACACGTGAAGGCGCATTATGAGTTTTCTTTGTTAGCCTACTTGTGTGATGAATGTTATGGGGCCTCAACACTTGTAGAGGGATACTCATGGTTGCCTTGGCCATGTTGGTCAAGTAGCATATGGGTAGATCCTACCCATGTATACCTCTGGCTTCAATGAGTATCTACGTGTGCCTTCTCCACGAGGTATCGCTATGCGGGGAGTGTTCTACGTGTGCCTACTTCCACGGAGCCACAGACATTCTGCCATGCGGCATATGACTAGTACGTGCCTTGCTCTGGTTGGCGTATGTCCATGCTATGTGTTGACACAATGCAAGGTGTAGCCAAGGAGTACCCCTATGCCATGTGGTTGGAATTTTCACTCTGCACCACATGAGGGACTATCGTGATAGTCAAATGTTGTTTCCTCCTTCCTCGTTTGGTGGCTAGTATGTAGTCACACAATCACTCTGCACTAGGGGTTTTTTCAGGCTTCTAGGAGTAAGACTGACCCTAGGGGGGGAGGATGTAAGACCCCTCCATTTTTCTCTTTGGATCAAACAGTGTCCTATTTGGTTATGCTCAGTCTTTTGTTAGTGCTTGGACCTTTGTATTCGATTACTATTTGATCATTGTCTGTAAAATGATGTGCTGGTTATATTTTGACGTAATGGTGACTTATTCTAAGATATCATTGTGACATGCTTTAGATTAGCATTTGAATATTTGAATTAATGTTGTTTTATGTTTGGATAATATTATTGATGTTAGATTCGTCAGTTGGTAATATTGTATTGGTGAAGGGGATGAGATTGCATCACTTGCTTGCGAGTGTCCTATGATTTCGTGATTCCCTCTTCACAGTGTGTTTTATATGATGCAAATATGCATGTGGATGTAATCTTTGTTCGTAGGTTAACAGGTACAAGACATCGACTCCACCTGATTTCATAGGATTGAGCATGTCCATTTCCCAATGACATTCAATTGGGAGATAGTAGCTAGGTTTTTTGTGCCAAGCCATCACCCTAGTTTTGAGTGTGTCGTCGGTTGTAGTCTGGTTTAGTTGTTTGTTATTGTTCTCTTGCTTTGATCTTATTAAATTGCAAGTTAAAAAAGTTAAATAAATGGCCTATGTAGTTAAGTTGTTGATTTAATTAATCTGGTTATATTGTGAAAATGTTATTTTATTTATTCATTAACTTAATGTAATTAATAAAATAATTAAATCTTGGATTAGATTTATTTTATTAATTAATTAAATTAATTATGTTGAAATGAAGTTAATTATGCATTTTGGAAATTATAGATTTTATTGAATTGAAATTAAGTTGGAAAATTTTGAAAAAGGTTTAAATTTCATTTTTGAAAATTAGAAAATGCAAAAATTGGAAAATTGAGATATTTGGAGATATTTTCAAAAGTTTGACTTTGGGGTTGAGGGGATATTTTCATTTTGGCTATTATTGAGTTTTTTGGGGTAATTTTTTAAAAGGATGAAAAATGAGAAAAATGGAGAAGGGAAGGAATTTCTGGTTTTGGGGGTTTTGGATTTGCTTGGAAGAACTAGATTTTGAAGAGGAATCATGGCACCCTTTTTGGATCTTTTCAAACTTCTAGAAATCAGGTTCTTTTTATTCAATTTAAATTTATATGTTTGAAATGTTATTTGCAAATCATGTTTGGAAAATTCAAAAAAGAAGAAGGAATTTTGTTGAAAACCCACATTGAATCTGTTTCAGAACTTCAAAATCTATGGTACCAATGATGTTCTTCAAGAAAAATTGCATCATAACTGTATTTGATCATTTTGTTATTGTTTGTTCAATTTAATTGATGTATATATATACATATATATGGTTAAACATATATATATATATATATATATATATATATATATATATATATATAATATATATATATATATATATATATATATATATATATATATATATATATATATATATACTTATATATAACCTTTCGTTTTGGGTTTTATTGTGAGATGTAAAAATTAAAACAAAAAGAAAACCCCTGTTTTAAAATATGATTTTTGGATTTTTTTAAATCCGCAGGTTTCTTAAAGAAAATTTTATTTTTTGTAAAAAGTAAATAAAAAAATAAAAACAGAATTTGGGGTTTGTGGGGGCTGGGGGCTCAACCCATAGTTGCCATTGGAGGTGCTGTGGGGAGCTGCACCCAGCGCGCCCCACACAACCCCCTTTCCAATGTTGCTCCCATTGCCACAACCCCGCGACCGTTGTGTAAGCAGCCACCACCATCGTTGGTGGCTGGCTGTGCTTTGCATAGTGCCACCAACAATGGTGGCTGGCTGTGCACACAATCACCGTCGCTGCCATGTGTAGGACCAGTTGTGCTTTGCACAATCGGTGACCCTCCTTATGCACATGGCCCAAAAATGTGGCCCTAACCTTTCCTAAAGCGCGCGCGGCCCGAGAAAATTCTCGCCCTATCTCATTTGGGGTTTTATTCAAAAAATAAAATAAATAAAAATATAATATTTTAATAATATATTTAATAATATTAAAATATTGTTAAATAATATTTTAAATATTATATTTTATAATATTAAAATATTAATATATATCAAAGATGATTTAATTAGTGGCATGTGTAAAATAATCGAGAAAATTTTATATCAAAATGTTATAGTCAAATTATGGTTTTTTATTTTAGAATAATATATTTGAAAAGGCAAACATTGGTGTTAAGAGTAATATATTTTTATATCGTGATTAATTAATTTTAAAATGATTCATTTTACAAAAGAATTGTAGATATTTTAAAATGATTTATTTTAAATCGAAGGAGTAAAGGTTATTTTATTATTATTATTCGCAATCAATTAAGGATTAAATATTCGATTCTAAAATAATAGATGAATTAATGGATTTTAAAGTAATATATGTTTTGGAAAAGGGGTAACAGTTATTTATTTCGAAAAGATATTTTCTGAATGATTGAAATAAATGTCCATTTTTATATTAAATTAAAATCAATTGGAGAATGAAACATTTAGTGTATATTTCATCTTTATCTGATAGAGACATTGTTCAAACTCAATTTTATCAAACACAATAAAGTATCGAAGGTTAACTAAGAAGTGGTGTAATACCCCTCCGTTTTGATTCTTGTTCAAATTGCTTTATGCTATGCTTGGTTGCAATTACTTCGATATTGGATACATTTTGTTATGATGTTTTGATCGTTACTATTGAGTGAAAACTATTATTGTGGGATGTAGTTATCTGATTATTGTTTCACATGCATTATAGATTATTGTTGTTGTAGAGTTAACATGAGATGTTATTATGAGATTACTGGATTATGATGGAAGTGTCAGTTTCGATGAGTTTATTGGTGAAGAGGACGAGTTCGCATCACTCGCTTGTGAACGCCTTGTGAATCCGTAATTCCTTCTTCACGGTGTGTATTATATGCTGGATATATTGTATGATGTTGTTTACTTGGTTACACGATTGTAGGTACATGACATCGACTCCACCTGGTTTCACAGGTTTGAGCGTGTCGATCCAATGGTTAAGTTGAACGAGAGATAGTAGATAGGTAACATGTGTCAAGTCTATACCCTAGCCTTAGTGTGTCATCAATTGTGTGTGTCGAGTCATTGTTTGTCTTGCTTTGATGTTATTTAATTCTGAAGCATTCTTGATTTGGAAATAGATATTTAGAATAATTGCATTTAAATCATGTTGATGGTTATTTAATTTAAATAATGCAATGTGGATAAAAATTTATACTTAAATTAATTAATTATATTTAGTTTATTTAATTAATTAAATTTGATCCAAGGGGTTGAATTTAGTTATTAAATAATTAAATTAATTAATTAAACGTGATGCAAGAGAATGAAAGGAAATAAAAGAATTAGAATTAATTTTGGAATTTAATTCCAACGTGTGAGAATTAAATTAGAAATTGTAATTAAATGTTTATTTGGGAAATTGGTTGCAACTTTGGAAATTAATTTATTATTTCAAATTTCATTTTAAATTGAAAGTGGGTTTTTGAAAAGTGAAATTGAAATTGAAATTAAAATTGAAATTGAAAGTGAAATTGAAATTGAAATTGAAATATCTAATTTGCATGTAATGTGAATTAGGGTTGAATTAGGTATTTTTGATTTATAAGAATATATGTTTTAATTTTAGGGCAAAAAGTTTTTTTAGAAAAATACATTTTTACAGCAAGAAAGAAATTTTGGAAAATTTGCACAAGGGTTTGAAGAAAGTTTGATTGTAGAATTGATTGAAGAAAAAATTGTTTGCATTTGTTGGATTTTGGATTGGATTCATTGGAGGATTGAAGAAAATTTAGGAAATCTTTGGAGGAGGCTTGCATCAGAAATTCATCTCTTCCTGTAACTTCTTGTACCAGGTTTTCCTCTTTATGTTTTATTGTTCTTTATTGTTTTCTTTAAAATAGTAATGGTTAAAGATTTGTTTATTAAATCTGTTTTAGAAAATAAATTTGATATTAGAAGAAAAGAATTAAATAAATTTACAGCGTTTGCTTGTGAAAATTCTTGAGTGAGAATTGTGAAAACCTTAGTTGAATTTAAATTATTTGGACAAATTGATTTTATTGTTATTGAAATTAAACATAGATATTGAACAATGCATTTAGAATGTTTTTAGAAAATGAAACCTTCTATTTATTATTAAAAAAATGGATTTTAAAGTCTGCAGTATAGTTATGTTTTCATGGTAAAATGGTCTGATTGCGTCGCCTATACCTTCACGTTTACAAACTGGGTTTTCAGGAAATTTAAAGGGTTTTTGCATTTTACAATTTTCTAACAACTGTCCAAAAATTTCAAATACCCAGATCGTAGTTTTTGAGTAATGCTTGAAACATGAGACTACTATTAAATTATTTTCCCATGGCTGTTCTGAAAATAAAATAATAATAAATTGATATTTATAAATATTAATATCTTATATATTGTTATGATAATATTAAAATATTATTTAATAATATTTTATATTATAATTTATAATACTAAAGTATTATATTTATTTATATTATTTTAAATAAAATTTGAATATTAGATTAGTGGAATTAAAATTATAAACATATGGGAAAATTATTGTTTATTTTAATATGACATGTTAAAGTTTAATTGAAGGAGTTAAATATTTGATTTAAAGAATGCATAATTTAAAATTGAATTGTGAAATTTAAATCTATATGTAAAAGGTCCAATTATTAATTTGATTTAATTGGAAAAATATATTTATATTTTGAAATATTGATGATAAAGGATATTTTATTTTGAATTAATCAATTTGATATTCTGCAAAGGATAGAAGATATGTTAATAATTAAATATATTTAAATATATTAATTTATATTTAGTAGATATATAGTGAAGGTATATATCCATTTGAGAGAATAAATAATATTTTATCTTATTTTATTCTGTTGTTTGCAAATTGGGTATTATTAGTGTTCTAAAAGAAATAATTAGTATGTGTAGAAAATGTATAGAGAAATATATTTAAATATATTGAAGAATTATAGAAATATTTATATTTAAATGTTTGTTTTATTTAATGAGATTTAATTAGAAACAATATGAATGCGTGGCCAAATAGACAAGCCAAAAGATATTTTTATACATTGATGAAATTGCATGTTTTTAAATGGATGGTTGATGAGACATAGACTCCGGATAGAAAATTGGAAAAGATTGTTTGCAATAGTGTTAGGTTGCATTAAAAGTAAATTTAGGAACTATCTCTATTGAAAAAGGCAAATAGTTATTATGTTTTATTTCCATAGAACAAATTAATCGTTGTGATTGGAATATTAAAGAATCTATATAATTGAGTTTATTAATATATATGTTTGGTGTATATATAATATGGAGCATGTAAAATATGTTAAGGGTAAATTCATTATCGTATTTCGTTTTTATAAGATGTATGCAATGTATTATTGAATAGAGATTTAAAAATGGATTGATTAGTGTATATGAAAAATGGATAGAGAAACAATATGTTATTATATTAAAGTGATTGAATGTGTTAAATAGAAAATTGAATGAGATGTAAGATTTGGTTAGGAAATGGAAAGAGTTTACTTGCATGGATTTGTGTCGATTTAAAAGTAAATTAAGAAGTTGTTTTATTGATGAAGCAATCAATTATGTTATTTATTAATTTCTATTTAGATTAATTGAATCATTGTGATTGGATTATGAAAGAGATATGGATTTAGTATATCCAAAAGTAGTATCTTCCTCATGTTTATCTTAAAGGATTTAATTCTTTGTATTCAGTAAAGGGAAGTAAGTTTAATTGTTTTAGATTTCCAATAATGAAAAGGGAAATAGGGTTATGATTATTTTAGATGATCTACTTATCATGTCTTTGACTTTGTCAACACTACCTATTGAATGAGTATGGATTTAGGAAATCCAAATATTAGATTTGATTGATGACTTGAATGTTTTTGTTGCTATGTCGTCAAGTTGCATTGTTGGTTTTGGGATTTAGTGTTAGTCCTAAATTATAAGTCTTCCAGAAGAACTTAGAGGATAAGGGTTGTTGAATCTTTATGCCATCCAGTTGTTTTCCCTTGGGTAGTGCATGTTCAGTTTTACCCGGTTTTCATGAACGGGGATGTTTGCACCTCCTTGGTTTAGGAGCGGATTATGGGATCCGTGTCTCCTTGTATGGAGTGACCTTGTTATGTGGTTTCATCTTGTTGCCTCCTGTGAAAGGAGTGGATTATGTGTTATTGCCTCCAAGATGTTGGAGTGGGATCTTTTGTACCTCTTGTGAAAGGAGTGGACTATGTATTTGTTGCCTCCAAGATGTATGGAGTGAGTTCTATTATTTGTATCCTCCTTGTGTTGGAGTGGATTATGATGCCTAGTTGGTATGCACTTGTGGTTCCCTTGGTGGATTGTTTGGATGTGTGTTGTTGAATAGAAGAGTGGCTTCTGTTAGGCGCCAGAGCCCAAAGAGGTAAACTGGATAACCTTCAGGAGTGATTTAAACAAGTGATAATTAAAATAATGTACTTAGAAGATTAGGACTAACTTCACATTAATCAAGATAATTTAATCCTCACTCATAGACACAAGGGCTTGTTTAGACTTGGGATGAGTGAGAAGGCCTGGAATGGCAAGATCAACTATCTTGTTCTTGCGAGAGGTAGTTGATTCCGCATGAGTGAGTATGAGTGCCGGGATTCGGTTGAGGCCACCAGGATTACTTGTGCCGGAGCCTATGAAGAATGCCCAGAGGAGATCTCATGACAAACCTTGCGATGACACTCTATCTATGACAACTGTTGTTAATTGTTTTATGTGTATGGTTATTTGAAGATACTTGATCTACTTTATGTCTAGAAGCAATGTGACCTATGTCAGTGATGTTGGAGTTGTACTTGTATTGTACTTGAGTTGTACTTGATTCGTACTTGTATGGTGAATGAGTTGTACTTGTTAATTGATTTGGTTGGTTATATCAGTATGAGTCAGTATGAGTCTACCTTTGGTTAGAGGTAGTAGATCTTAGTCCATGTTACTTTGTTACTATCTCCTAACATGGGGGGGTGGGCTTCGGGTACCACATTGGTTGGGTGGAACATGCACCAAAACTGTTGGGTCCCCATCGATCTTCAGTACTTGGTGGCGAGACATCCAGATGGACAGCTCGTGGTTCATGTTGTAATTTCTTGCATTGTAATATTTTAACTTGTATAAGTTATTTTATCCCTCTTATGTTTATGAGGTGGAATTTTGTAATTGTAATCTTTTGTACTATTGCCTCATTCTGGGAATGAGTGATGTATCTATTGGATTAAGATAATGTTTATGAGATTGTATTTCGGTTGATTATCTTATTATGTTATATGATATTCTTATGATGTATGATGGTGATTTCATAAAGTTCATAAGGCTATGGTTATATGTATTATGCAAGTGTGGGTTTAAGTAATCATAACCTTGTAGCCTTAGAGGTTGTTGTTAATTAGTAAGTGAATGTGTATGGTAAATGCACTTTATAAAAAAAAAAATTAGTTCGCTTAAGATGTTAATTGCAACTTCCTTTAGGGTTACTTGGCGGGGCATTACAAGTGGATTTAGGAAATCCGAAGTAGATTCAACTCTGATTAAATAGTTTGTTTAAATGTAATTCCTTATGTTATCGCTTTGGGGGACTTAACTAGAAAATATGGTTTAGTCTTCCAGATAGGGTTTTAAAAATGTGGGTTATCATATGATGTATCAACCTATTTGGAATGATGAAGTAAATGCTTATTTCACTATTATTTAAAAAAAAACAATTAAGGGATTAAACACTTTGGTTAAATTATCTTCCTTTGTCGAAAGAGGCGCATTCAATTAGTTTCTTTAAGACAATTAACTACTGAGTTATATTAAGGAGGTGGATTTAAGGTATCTAAAATTAGTTTATTCCTCGCAAATGCTTGTGTGATTGATTCCTCTATGCCGTGTTTGAGTATGTGGGTTAATTGTGTCTTTATTATGTAAGTCTTCCAGAGGTTGGGGGTTGTCGCTTTGTGAGGTCAACCATTTGTTAATCCCTTGGTTAGTGCTTGAAGTTATGTCAATACTACTACCTAGTTTCCACAAACGAGGATGCTTGTGCCTCCTGTGAAAGGAGTGGATTATGTGATTGGTGGATCCTTGTAAGAAGTGGTGTTGATATCTTTGTTACCTCTAGTGTTTGGAGAGGGCTTTGACTTATATTTCCTCCTAATGTTGGAGTGATCGTCTTATCTGTATGTATGCACTTAGGTTTCCCTTTGTGTTAGTTTTTTTGTGTGTTATCAAGTAGAAGAATGACTTCCATTAGGGGTCAAAGCCGTGAGAGGTAAACTGGGTAACCTTTGGAAGGAGTTTATTCGCGTGATAACCAAAGAAATGTAATCCTTGTCAGAAATATTTTGGTGTCTTTGTAGTTGGTACTTGAGTGTTTTGTGTGTATGGTTTTCTTAACATACTTGATCTGTTATTTCATGAAGCAATGTAACCCTGTTAGAGTTGTACTTGGTGTACTTGTGATGTATTTGAGTTGTACTTACGTTGTTCTTGAGTTTTACTTGTATGGTTCGTGTGATTGGTTGTGTCACTTTGGATTTAGTTATGGTTCTTCTTGTATCTAGAGGTAGTTGGCCTTGTCGTGGTACCTTTGTTACTATCTGCTAGCACGGGGGGTGGGCCTTTGGGTTCCACTTAGTTGGGTGGCGTGCACCTTACTCTGTTGGGCTTTCTTCTTGTTTGTGTTGACAAGGTTTCCATTTGGAGAGCTCGTGGGATCGAGTTCCTTTTTATGCTTATTTCATTTCAGTTTCTCTTGTAATTTATTACCCTCTTTGTAATTGAGGTGGAAGTTGTAATATGGAATCATGTTTATTGGGTTTACCTCATTCGGGAAATGAGAGTTGTAACCTTGTTGTTAATTGAGACCTTATGGTATCTTTATTTTCTTTGATGAATTTATCTTGTATGGAATGTATGTCTTCTTAATTTCATAAGAAATTAAAGATTGTGGTCCAATTCTTTAATGTTGTTTGTGGGTTAATAAGTAATCTTAGTCTTGTAACCTTAGAGGTTGTTGCAATGTGTAGTGAACTTGCATTTCTATTATACTTTAAAAAAATAATTAGTTCGTCTGTTTTGTTAATTGCAAATTCCTCTAGGGTTGCGTGACGGAACATTACACTATTATGTAGCTAGCACCCACTACTCACCTTTGTGTGATGACTATCTCTTGGAGGCTAATCACCTTACAAAACAAGAGACAGGTCATGGTGGTCTTGTTTGGATGGTTTCAATTTATGTATGACCTAACACCATCAAGCCACTGATTGTGATGTTGATTTATGTGGGATGGATATTGGCTCTCAGCTTATGTTTTTATGAGATGGTTATTGGTTCTTGGTTCATGGATTCTTATGTCATGGATTAGCATGCTGCTTACCGGTGTCTAGATGGACCCTTGTGTAACCTTGTGATTATTCCTAGTGATATGTATTGGTTCATGTGTGTATTATGTATGTTAATCCATGGTTATGTTTTTGGAGACTTGGTTGGTGGTTGCTTCACCATGTTGGTTTGTATGGATTGGCAGTGTACTTGGTTGAGATGTTTATGGCTCGGGTTGATGTTGTTTTATGTTGAGGTTTGGAGTGGTTCAGTTTGGAACCCTTGGCTTTTGTGATTGTATGGTGTTTGCACTAGGGGTAGTTGCAGGCTTCCAGGAGTAAGCCTGACCCTAGGGGGGGAGGATCTAAGACCCCTCCATTTTTCTCTTCTGATCGAACAGTGGCCTGTTTGGTTATGCTGTATTTTCTGTTAGTGCTTGGACTTTGGTACTCGATTACTTTGATCGTTGTCTATAAAGCGATGTGATTGAAATATTTTGATGTGATGGTAATTTATGTTGATGTATCATTATGGCATGCTTTAGATTAACATTGTGAATATTTGAATTAATGATGTTTTATGTTTGGATAATATTATTGATGTTAGATTCGCCAGTTGGTAATATTGTATTGGTGAAGGGGACGGGATTGCATCACCCACTTGTGAGTGCCTTGCAATTCTGTGATTCCCTCTTCACAGTGTGTTTATATGATGCAAATATACATGTGCGATATACTTTGTTCGTAGGTTGATAGGTACAAGACATCGACTCCACCTGGCTTCACAGGTTTGAGTGTGTCCATTGCCTAATGACATTCGATTGGGAGATAGTAGTTAGGTTTTTCATGTCAAGCCATCACCCTAGTCTTGAGTGTGTTGTTGGTTTTTTTGTCTGGTTCTGTTGATTTAAATGTTGTTTAATCTACCTGGATTTATTAATTACAAGTTAGAAAAGGTTAATAAATGGCTTAAGTAGTTAAGTTGTTGATTAGAGTAATCTGGTTATAATGTGAAAAATGTTATTTTATTTATTGATTAATTTAATTTAAAAGATAATTAAATTCTTGGATTATATTTATTTTATTAATTAATTAAATTAATTACTTTGAAATGAAGTTAGTTACGCATCTTGGAAATTAATAGATATTTTGAATTTAAATTAAGATTGAAAATTAAAGAAAATGATTTAAATTTCATTTTTAGAAAATTTTAAATGCAAAATTGGAAACTAGAGATATTTTGAGATATTTTCAAAAATTGACTTTGGGGGTGGAATAGATATTTTCATTTTTTTGTCTATTATTGGAATTTTTGGATAATTTTGGGAGATGATGAAAAAAATGGAAAAATGGAGGAGGAATGAAGAACATGATTTTGGTCTTGTTGATTGGCTTGGAAAGAATTGAAATCTAAAGAAGAATGATTACACCCTTTTGGATCTTCTCAAACTTATGGAAACCAGGTTTTCCTTTTTGTTAAATTAATTTCATTCTGAAAGAATTTACAAATCTTATTTGTTTTTAGAAAATATATAAACTTTGTTGGGATTTGCATGAAAAACCCATCTTCAAATTGGTTTCAAAACTTCAAACCCTCTATTGGAAAATGTTTTTCCTTCAAAAAAATTGTTTTTTGGCTGGAAATGTTCATATATATATATATATATATATATATATATAATTTGCCCAATTAGTTTTACAAATCTCAGTTGGAGGTGTTTAAATATGTATATATCTATATATATTGTTATATATATTTCTTTTAAATAAAATGTTGTTTAAAACAAAAATAAAATTAAATAAAAATAATAATAAAAATATTTTGTGAGGGAGGGTTTGGGGGAGTTGCACCCCACCACACCCCCCATGGGAGGCGCTGTGGGGGAGCCATGCCCAGTGTGCACCCCACACCCCCTATTCACACTGTCGTCGCCCTTACCAAAGGGATGACTGTGTTTACACACAGTCGCCCCCATTAATGGGGATCGGTTGTGTGTAAACACAACCAACTAACCTTTCACAGGCGGGCGGCCCAAAAAACCCCAGCCGCCCCAAGTTCAACCATGGCACGGTTTCCAATCCACGATGCACGCTTTCCTATGAACACGTTTCGACTTTTTAGTTCATTTTTTTTTTGTAATATTAAAACATATTTTAATATCTTGAATATTATATTATTATCATATTAAATATTATATAATATTGGAATATTATCATATATATATATATATCACTTGAAGATATATATATTATGTATATATATAAAATATATATATATATATAATATTATATTTTAGTTGTCTTATTTATTTTGATATATGTATATATATTTTAAATATATACATGTATTAGAATATTGATTTAAATGATGCTTGGTTTAAATGAAATTGTGAAATTTAAATTTATGTGCTTTAGTCCAATCATTGATTTGATTAATATCATAATTTAAACACAATTGGGAAATTTTAAATCAACATGCAGTAGTTGACGTAATAAATTTATTTTAAAATAATACGTATTTGGAAGGAACAAATATTTGATTTACAAATAATTGTTTAATAGAGAAATTGATTGATTTTTTTTTAAGAGATTTATTTTGAAAATAAGAAATAGATGATTTTGAAATGGCATGTTTTAACTCGATGAAGTAAATAATTATTTTATTATTTACAAGTAATTGAGGAATTTAAGTTAGTGTGTTCATAATAAAATTATCGATTTTACTTTTAAATGATATATTTTAAATCAAAGGAGTGAAATTTTATTTTCTTATGATTTGCAAACAATTGAGGATTAAATATTTGATTCAAAAATAATAGATGAATTAATGGATTTTAAAGTAATATGTATATATATATTATGGAAAAGAGGAAACAATTATTCATTTTGAAACGATATTTTATGAAGGATTGAAATAAATGTCTATTTTATATTACATTAGAAGCAATTAGAGAATGAAATATTTGGTGTATGTTTCATCTTTGTCTGATAGAGTTATTGTTCAACTCAGTTTTAGTAAATGCAATAAGGTATCGAAGGTTGACTAAGAAGTGGATTCAGGAAATCCGAAGTAGATTTAACTCTGCTTAAATTATTTGTTTAAATGTAGTTCCTTCTGTCATCGCTTGGGGGAAATTAATTAGAAGGGTGTTAAGTCTTCCAGATAGGGTTTCAAAGATGTGGGTTGTTGTATCATGTTGTCAAATTGTTTGGAATGGATGAAGTTAATGTTTATTTCATTGTTATTGAAAAAGCAATTAGGGAATTAAATATTTGGGTTAAATGTCTTCCTTTATCTGAAAGAGGCGTTATTAAATTAGTTTTATTGCGTCAATAAACTACTGATTTATATTAGGGAAGTGGATTTAAGGTATCCAAAATTAGTTTATTCCTTGCAAATGCTTGTGTAATTGATTCCTCTGTGTTCATGTTTGAGGAAGTGGGTTAAGTGTCATTAATTGCAAGTCTTCTAGTGGACGCTAGAGGTTGGGGGTTGTCGCCTTATGAGGTCAACCATTTGTTAATTCCCTTGGTTAGTGCTTGAGGTTGTGTCAATGTTATTACCTGATTTCCATGAATGGGGATGTCTTGTGCCTCCTATGGAAGGAGTGGATTTTGTGATTTGTGGCTCCTTGTAAGGAGTGGCGTTGATATCATTCTTACCTCTGGAGTTGGAGTGAGTTCTTTTTATGTTTCCTCCTAGTGTTCGAGTGGTTGTATTGTCTGGTTGTATATAATTGGGCTTTCGTTGTGATTGGCTATGTCTAATTTGTTGTCAAGTAGTAGAATGACTTCCGTTACGGGCTAGAGTCGTGAGAGGTAAATTGGGTAACCTTTGGAGGTAGTTTATTCGAGTGATAATTAAAGAAATGTAATCCACGTCAGTTATGTTATGGTGTACTTGTAGTTGGTACTTGATTGTTATGTGTATGGTTTTCTTAACATACCTAATCTGTTATTTCTAGAAGCAATGTAACCATGTTGGAGTTGTACTTGTGATGTATTTGAGTTGTACTTGTGTGGTACATGTGATTGGTTGTGTCAGTTCAGTTCAATTATGATTCAGCCTGTGTCTAGAAGTATTTGGTCTTGTCTAGGAGTCCTTGTTACTATCTCCTAGCATGGGGGTGGGCCTTTGGGTTCCACTTGGTTGAGTGGTTTGCACCTTATTCCATTGGGTTTTCTTCTTGTTTGTGTTGACGACATTTCTAATTGGAGAGCTCATGGGATCCAGTTATCTTTATTCTTTATTCTTTTCAGTAATTTTGTAATTTATTACCCCTCTTTGTTATAGAGGTGGTAGTTGTAATATGTAATCATGCTTTTTGATTTACCTCATTTGGGGAATGAGAGTTGCAATCTTTTGTTAAATGAGATCTTATGGTATCTTTATTTTCTTTGATGAATTTATCTTGTATGGAATGTATGTATTCTTAATTTCATAAGTAATTAAATGTTGTGGTTTCATTTCTCTATTGTTGTTGTGGGTTAATAGGTAATCTCAGTCTCATGACCTTAGAGGTTGTTGCAATTTGTAGCAAACTTGCATATTAATTATTCTTTAAAAAAAATAAAAAAAAATTAGTTTGTTTGTGTAGTTAGTTGCAACTTCCTCTAGGGTTGCATGGTGGGGCATTACAACAACTTTCCTATGAACATGTTCCAAATGTTGCACTATTAAATGCTTTCTTATTAACAAGATCTAAATGGAATGTCGTTGAATACTATTGTTGAATTATACCCATATTCCTGGCAACCCAAACAATAGTTCTAGATGCCATTTCTTTTAGTCTTCAGTATTTTCCCATTTGATCAAGATAATGACAAAGATGTACACATAACAAGTGATCACTAGAAATACCTTACAATTTCCATTGATACAATAATAGAGATGAAAAATATGTAGGCATATAAATATTGAATATCTTTACAGTTTTATACTCACCCTTTGCACATACATATATATGTGATTTCTCCTATATTACTATAGTTTTTAAGAAAGATATGTGGGCACAATCATATATATATGTTCGTGTACCATGAGAATCAAAATAGTTAAATGTATATCACCCTTTACACATACGTATATATGCAATTGGTCCTCTATATCTGTAGTTTTAAAGAAAATATCATATGTGGGGGAAATTGTATGTGTATGTGTGTGCAACATGAGATACAAAAGGGTGAAAAGTTTTAAATAAAGAAACTCATTTTAATAGGAAAAAAAAGCTTAGGGTATATAGGCACAAAAAATGCAAAATTAAAGATAGCTACACAACTTTGGACTAATTAAATGCATTGAATACTATATTCTCATATTTATCAGATACAACAAACATGCAACTATAATGTTCAAAACATGTTATTCTTCTCATAGGAATCCATACATATAGATTTATATACACATCTATGGACATATATATGTCTAAATTTATCTGTGTGTGTGTGTGTGTGTGTGTATAGATATATATATATATATATATATATACATACATACATACATACACACACACACATATGTATATATATACATATATATATATATGTGTATTATGTATATATATATATACAAACAAGATGTGTGTGCCACCTTTTATTTCATCTGCACATGCATCAATTTCTAGTAGCTGCAACTGTATATTTAGAATACTACACGTGTTTGGATGCCATATACACAAACAACAAACTAGTCAAATGTTCGAAAGGAAATTCTATAGATAAACATTGTTGTGTACATATTTGCATGGTGAATTTAATCTTTTTTGTATTGCTACGAATAGAGAACCCAACAAATAAATAACAAAATTGTCTTCCATGTCTAAAGTTGAGAAGGATGCAAAGAAAATGGATAACTTGTAAGATCCAAGAATTTCAGTTAATAGTTATAACCCTTAATTTCCAAAATAATTTATTAGAATAAAATAGTTATAAAAAATTATGAAAAAAGAGGAATAATTAAATTATATCATTATTATTTCAAAAGGAATTTCGTGTATTAATGAGTTAATATGTATATCAACACAAGGTCATGCCTTAACATACTCTAGCCATGAAGGATTACACAAAGATACACAATACACATAAAATCAAATACTGTAATGAAAATTAAGGAAACAACAAGATCATAAATGCATCCAAAAAATAACCATAACACAAAGAATGTCCTGAGTGGAAAACCCTCGTAGGGATGAAAAACCACTCGCAAAAATGCCTTTCTGGCGGGCGGAGCCATACTAGCTACAAAATCTCACTAGTTACAAGATGCCTCACTAGAAATGATCATATTGTCTCAATGACATGACCATTCATTACATATTTCAGGATATCATGAATATCAGTCACAACAGGGAACATAATGAAGTTCTTTTACAAATCACATAAGTCTACCAACAACATTTCAAGTTTCACCAACACATCATCCTTGCATATGAAATTACGGTAGTGCCAACACTATCATGAATTACTCCCAATTATTTGCAAATGAGACCATTCTACCTCCAATGACCTCTCAAATATCACACAAGTACATTGGAAGTCATAATCCAATCACATAAAGCTTCATGAAAGTAATCCTAAGCCTGTTAGGGTGCACACATGCCTATGTAGTTATAATAAGAATGCTTACTTCTAAACTCATTCATTCATAGAGCTTTCAACAATAAGATATTAATACTATAAAATAGTTAAGAAGGTATAGCTCATGTATGTATGAGAATACATATATAAGCTAATGAATATATATGAGTATACATTCTTATGCAAATAAAAGTAAAATCAACTAAATGAGGGAATTCCTATTGTCTTTGCACGTGCATGATAAATCATGATGCATGAGAAGAATTCCATCATTAAACTTAAACTTCAATAAGGCAAGGTATGATTTAAAAATTTATTTATCTTCTTATAAAAATTCCCAAATACATAATATGCATAGATTAACTGCTACCTACATCTATACATATATTGATCAAGTGTTATAAAATAACTCAAATTTCATATTCAAATATTAAATTTTGTCTTCCTATATGAATCTCATACTTAGAATATTTTTTCCTCAATGGAATATATTAAATGTTATTTTTAGATTAAATAACTTAATTTGATTTCTTAATTTGTTAAATATTTATTGTTTCGGAAAGTAGTTACATTTCCAAGTTCGCTAATTGATTTCATAAGGAAATTATTCACAAGAAAATAATTACTACTTCAAGTTTTACATTTCACATTGATTCTGTTTAGTCAATCTCTATCATTCTCATGGATAAATGCAACTTCATACATGGTGTACTTTTCTATTGTTAACAAAGTATTCAATTCAACATTTGTAATTTAATTGAAGCAATCTAACAAACTAATAGGGTTGCATATAATTGAGCGAAGATATTTTAATTAGCAAAGTATATACTTCTATATAGTGAAAAGTAATAACTTTCTCATTCTTTAGTACTCAAATGTGTATATATGTATATATATATATATATATATTTATATTTAAATATATATACATGTACACTTATTCATTTACATATATATATATAAAATATTCAAAAATAAGTCCAACTAACACTCAAATATGTCAATTTAAAATAGAATATTAGTCATTCCAAAATGAATTTTGATATTTATTCTTTTTGAGATTTAAACTTACCTTCATTCTTAATTTATTTGAGTTTGTTTCAACACATGTATTTAAATAAAATTAGATATATAAACTTTGTGTTACAATTGAAATAAATTCCTTTCAGTTACAACTATAGAAACACACTCAATTTTGTCTAAATGGAAGGATATTTTTATGGGAATATATATATTTGTGTATTTATAGATTCTTTTCTAAAAATTGCATTTGTATTCAAAAAGGAAAATAGTATACACCTACAATCATATATTTCTCAACAAGCTCTTATTCTACATATATATACATATATATGTGTGAGTGTGTGTGTATTTATAAGTTTATATATATATATATATATATATCTATACATTCCCCAAAAATTATTTTGCAACAAAATAAAGAAGAACATCTACAACCATGTAATATTGGCATAATTTATTTTATGTTTAAGATATACACAATATACAACATATATACATAATTATACATACATATATATATATATATATATATATATATATATATAATTATTTTCATGCAAAATAATTGATTAAAAAAACACAAAAAATTTCAAGCATTGCTTAGAGTTGAAAGTGCAGTAAGAAGGGGGGGGGTTGGCATGGTAGAGGTCGATGACCTCCCCATGGGAGGCAACATGTAATCCCCCGCCACACAACCTTAGAGGAAGTTTCAATTCACAATAAAAGTGTACTAATTTTTTTTTTTTAATTAAAGTGAATTAAACATACATGTTCACCTATAATTGACAACCTCCCCTAAGGCTACGTAACCAAGATTACTTAAATTCCCATTAACATACATTATCTAAATTACATTTCATTAAATAACTCAAGTAATAACATTCATTCAACATAAGTAAATACAAGATAAGAATAGAATATCCATTACATAAATCCATTACAAGATTACAACCCTCATTCCTAGAACGAGTCAAAATACATAAGTATTACAATTACATAATCCACCTCATAATAACAAGAGGGGTAAATACAGCTCATTATAATCGAATTACAACAGTGCTAGAAAAGAATAACAAGATCCATGAGTTGTCCAATTGGATGTCTCGCTTCCATGAACTGAAGAACAAGGGGGGCCCAATGGTTTTGGTGCATGTTCCACCCAACCTAGTGGTACCCGAAGGCCCACCCCCTATGCTAAGAGATAGTAACAAAGTAACATGGACAAGGAATCTACTACCTCTAACCAAAGGCAAACTCATACTGACTCATACTGACATAACCAAACAAATGAACTAAACAAGTACAACTCAATTACAACACAAGTACAACACTAACATCACTGATATAGATCACATTGCTTCCAGACATAAAATAGATCAAGTATGTTCAAAAAACCAAACACATATAACAATATACAATAATTGTCCTAGATAGAGTGTCATCGCATAGTAGTCATGAGATCTCCTGTAATACCCCTCCGTTTTGCTTCTTGTTCAAGTTGCTTTATGCTATGTTTGGTTGCAGTTACTTTGATACTGAATACATTTTGTTATGATGTTTTGATCACTACTATTGAGCGACAACTATTATTGTGGGATGTAGTTATCTGATTATTATTTCACATGCATTATGGATTAATGATGTTGTAGAGTTAATATGAGATATTATTATGAGATTATTGGAATTATGATGGAAGTGTTAGTTTTGATGAGTGTATGGGTGAAGAGGACAAGTTCGCATCACTCGCTTGCGAGCGCCTTATGAATCCGTAATTCTTTTTTCATGGTGTGTATTATATGCTGGATGTATTATATGATGTTGTTTATTTGGTTGCAGGATTGCAGGTACATAACATCGACTCCACCTGGTTTCACAGGTTTGAGCGTGTTGATCCAATGGTTAAGTTGAATGGGAGATAGTAGCTAGGTAACATGTGTCAAGTTTACACCCTAGCCTTAGTGTGTCGTCAGTAGTGTGTGTTGAGTCATTGTCTTTCTTGCTTTAATGTTATTTAATTCTGAAGAATTCTTGTTTTGAAAATAGATATTTAGAATAATTGCATTTAAATCATGTTGATGGTTATTTAATTTAAATAATGCAATGTGGATAAAAGTTTATATTTAAATTATTTAATTAATTAAATTTAATACAAGGGGGTTGAGTTTAGTTATTAAATAATTAAATTAATTAATTAAATGTGATGCAAGAGAATGAAAGGAAATAAAAAAATTAGAATTAATTTTGGAATTTAATTTCAACGTGTGGGAATTAAATTAGAAATTTTAATTAAATGTTTATTTGAGAAATTGGTTGCAACTTTGGAAATTAATTTATTATTTCAAATTGCATTTTAAATTGAAAGTGGGTTTTCCAAAATTGAAATTGAAATTTGAAATTGAAATTGAAATTGAAATTGAAATATCTAATTTGCTTGCAATGTGAATTAGGGTTGTAAAAATTGAAATTGAAATTGAAATTGAAATATCTAATTTGCATGTAATGTGAATTAGGGTTGAATTAGGTATTTTTTATTTATAAGAGGATATGTTTTAATTTTGGGGCAGAAAGTTTTTAGAAAAATACATTTTTACAGCAGGGAAGATATTTTGGAAAATTTGCACAAGGGTTTGAAGAAAGTTTGATTGTAGAATTGATTGAAGGAAAGATTGTTTGCATTTGTTTGGTTTTGGATTGGATTCATTGGAGGATTGAAGAAAATTCAGGAAATCTTTAGAAGAGGCTTGCATCAAAAATTCATCTCTTTCTGTAGCTTCTTATACCAGGTTTTCCTCTTTGTGTTTTATTGTTCTTGATTGTTTTTCTTTAAAATAGTAATGATTAAAGATTTGTTTGTTAAATCTGTTTTAGAAAACAAACTTGATATTAGAAGAAAAGAATTAAATAAATTTACAGCGTTTGCTTGTGAAAATTCTTGAGTGAGAATTGTGAAAACCTCAGTTGAATTTAAATTATTTGGAGAAATTGATTTTATTGTTATTGAAATTAAACATAGAGATTGAACAATGCATTTAGAATGTTTTTAGAAAATGAAACATTCTATTTATTATTAAAAAAATGGATTTTAAAGTTTGCAGTATAGTTATGTTTTCATGGTAAAATGGTCTGATTGCGTCACCTATACCTTCACGTTTACAAACTGGGTTTTCAGGAAATTTAAAGGGTTTTTGCATTTTGCAATTTTGTAACACCTGTCCAAAAATATCAAATACCCAAATTGTAGTTTTTGAGTTATGCTTGAAACATGAGACTACTGTTAAATTATTTTCCCATGGCTGTTCTGAAAATAAAATAATAATAAATTGATATTTATAAATATTAATATCTTATATATTGTTATTATAATATTAAAATATTATTTAATAATATTTTATATTATAATTTATAATACTAAAGTATTATATTTATTTATATTATTTTAAATAAAATTTGTATATTAGATTAGTGGAATTAAAATTATAAACATATGGGGAAATTATTGTTTATTTTAATATGACATGTTAAAGTTTAATTGAAGGAGTTAAATATTTGATTTAAAGAATGCATAATTTAAAATTGAATTGTGAAATTTAAATCCATATGTAAAAGGTCCAATTATTAATTTGATTTAATTGGAAAAATATATTTATATTTTGAAATATTGATGATAAAGGATATTTTATTTTGAATTAATCAATTTGATATTCTGCAAAGGATAGAAGATATGTTAATAATTAAATATATTTAAATATATTAATTTATATTTAGTAGATATATAGTGAAGGTATATATCCATTTGAGAGAATAAATAATATTTTATCTTATTTTATTCTGTTGTTTGCAAATTGGGTATTATTAGTGTTCTAAAAGAAATAATTAGTATGTGTAGAAAATGTATAGAGAAATATATTTAAATATTTTGAAGAATTATAGAAATATTTATATTTAAATGTTTGTTCTAATTAATGAAATTTAATTAGAAACAATATGAATGCGTGGCCAAATAGACAAGCCAAAAGATATTTTTATACATTGATGAAATTACATGTTTTTAAATGGATAGTTGATGAAACATAGACTACGGATAGAAAATTGGAAAAGATTGTTTGCAATAGTGTTAGGTTGTATTAAAAGTAAATTTAGGAACTAACTATATTAAAAAAGGCAAATAGTTATTATGTTTTATTTAGTTCCATAGAGTAATCTAATCATTGTGAATAGAATATTAAAGGTGTATATAATATGGAGCATATATATATATTCAGTGTAAAATTCATTATCGTATTTTATTTTAATGAGATGCATGCAATATATTATTGAATAGAGATTTAAAAATGGACTAATTAGTATATATGGAAAATGGATAGAGAAACAATATGTTATTATATTAAAGTGATTGAATGTTTTAAATAGAAAATTGAATGAGATGCAAAATTTGGTTTAGAAATGGAAAGAGTTTACTTGCATGGATTTGTATCGATTTAAAAGTAAATTAAAAAGTTGTTTTATTGATGATGTAATACCCCTCTGTTTTGATTTTTGTTCAAGTTGCTTTATGCTATGTTTGGTTGCAGTTACTTTGATATTGGATACATTTTGTTATGATGTTTTGATCGCTACTATTGAGCGACAACATTATTGTGGGATGTAGTTATCTGATTATTGTTTCACATGTATTATGGATTAATAATGTTCTAGAGTTAGCATGAGATGTTATTATAAGACTATTGGAATTATGATGGAAGTGTTAGTTTCGATGAGTGTATTGGTGAAGAGGACGGTTTTCCATTGCTCGCTTGCAAGCGCCCTACGAATCCGTAATTCCTTCTTCATGGTGTGTATTATATGCTGGATATATCATATGATGTTGTTTACTTGGTTGCACGATTGCAGGTACATGACATCGACTCCACTTGGTTTCACAGGTTTGAGTTTGTCGATCCAACGGTTAAGTTGAATAGGAGATAGTAGCTAGGTAACATGTGTCAAGTCTATGCTGTAGCTTTGGTGTGTCATCAGTTGTGTGTGTCGAGGTATTATCTGTCTTGTTTTAATGTTATTTATTTCTGAAGCATTCTTGATTTGGAAATACATATTTAGAATAATTGCATTTAAATCATGTTGATGGTTATTTAATTTAAATAATGCAATGTGGATAAAGGTTTATACTTAAATTAATTAATTATATTTAGTTTATTTAATTAATTAAATTTGATCCAAGGGGTTGAATTTAGTTATTAAATAATTAAATTAATTAATTAAACGTGATTCAAGAGAATGAAAGGAAATAAAAGAATTAGAATTAATTTTGGAATTTAATTCCAACGTGTGAGAATTAAATTAAAAATTGTAATTAAATGTTTATTTGGGAAATTGGTTACAACTTTGGAAATTAATTTATTTTTTTGAAATTGCATTTTAAATTGAAAGTGGGTTTTTGAAATTGAAGGTGAAATTGAAATTGAAATTGAAATATCTAATTTGCATATAATGTGAATTAGGGTTGAATTAGGTATTTTTGATTTATAAGAATATATGTTTTAATTTTAGGGCAAAAGAAAGTTTTTTAGAAAAATACATTTTTACAGCAGGGAAGATATTTTGGAAAATTTGCACAAGGGTTTGAAAAAAGTTTTATTGTATAATTGATTGAAGGAAAGATTGTTTGCATTTGTTGGATTTTGGATTGGATTCATTGGAGGATTGAAGAAAATTCAGGAAATCTTTGCAGGAGGCTTGCATCAGAAATTCATCTCTTCCTGTAGCTTCTTGTACCAGGTTTTCCTCTTTGTGTTTTATTGTTCTTGATTGTTTTCTTCAAAATAGTAGTGATTAAAGATTTGTTTGTTAAATCTATTTTAGAAAACAAATTTGATATTAGAAGAAAATAATTAAATAAAGTTACAGCCTTTGCTTGTGAAGATTTTTGAGTGAAAATTGTGAAAACTTTAGTTGAATTTAAATTATTTAGAGAAATTGATTTTATTGTTATTGAAATCAAACATAGAGACTGAACAATGCATTTAGAATGTTTTTAGAAAATGAAACCTTCTGTTTATTATTAAAAAAATGGATTTCAAAATCTACAGTATAATTATATTTTCATGGTAAAATGGTCTGATTGCGTCGCTTATAACTTCACTTTTACAAACTGGGTTTTCAAGAAATTTAAAGGGTTTTTGCATTTTGCAATTTTCTAACCTCTGTCCAAAAATGGGAAACATGAGACTACTGTTAAATTATTTTCCCATGGCTGTTTTGAAAATAAAATAATAATAAATTGATATTTATAAATATTAATATTTTATGTATTGTTATTATAATATTAAAATATTATTTAATAATATTTTATATTATAATTTATAATACTAAAGTATTATATTTATTTATATTATTTTAAATAAAATTTGTATATTAGATTAGTGGAATTAAAATTATAAACATATGGGGAAATTATTGTTTATTTTAAAATGGCATGTTAAAGTTTAATTGAAGGAGTTAAATATTTGATTTAAAGAATGCATAATTTAAAATTGAATTGTGAAATTTAAATCCATATGTAAAAGGTCCAATTATTAATTTGATTTAATTGGAAAAATATATTTATATTTTGGAATATTGATGATAAAGGATATTTTATTTTGAATTAATCAATTTGATATTCTGAAAGGATAGAAGATATGTTAATGATTAAATATATTTAAATATATTAATTTATATTTAGTATATATATAGTGAAGGTATATATCCATTTGAGAGAATAAATAATATTTTATCTTATTTTATTCTGTTATTTGCAAATTGGGTATTATTAGTGTTCTAAAAGAGATAATTGGTATGTGTAGAAAATGTATAGAGAAAGATATTTTTATAATAGAAATAATTACTTGATTTAAAAAAGAAATGGTTATTTTGTTAATATGATTGAAGAAAATGTATTGAGATGTATATATATATACATGAGTATTTTCAATCAGTATTTACCTTATTTTATTTAAGTACATGTAATTTAGCTTTGCATGAAGAGTTTAAAAGATAAGTTTTTAATGTATGGTCAAAATTGATAAGGAAAAAGATATTTAAATATATTGAAGAATTATAGAAATATTTATATCTGAATGTTTATTTTAATTAATGAGATTTAATTAGAAACAATATGAATGCGTGGTCAAATAGATAAGCCAAAAGATATTTTTATACATTGATGAAAGTGCATGTTTTTAAATGGATAGTTGAAGAGACATAGACTCCGGATAGAAAATTGGAAAAGATTGGTTGCAATAGTGTTAGGTTGCATTAGAAGTAATTTTGGAACTAACTATATTGAAAAAGAAAAAAAGTTATTATATTTTATTTAGTTCCATAGAGTAATCTAGTCATTGTGAATGGAATGTTAATGGTGTCTATATAATATGGAGCATATATATATGTAGATATTCAGTGTAAAATTCATTATCGTATTTTATTTTAATGAGATGCATGCAATGTATTATTGAATATAGATTTAAAAATGGATTGATTAGTGTATATGGAAAATGGATAGAGAAACAATATGTTATTATATTAAAGTGATTGAATGTTTTAAATAGAAAATTGAATGATATGTAAGATTTGGTTAGGAAATGAAAAGAGTTACTTGCATGGATTTGTGTCGATTTAAAAGTAAATTAAGAAGTTGTTTTATTGATGAGGCAATCAATTATGTTAATTATTAATTTCTATTTAGATTAATTGAATCATTGTGATTGGATTATGAAAGAGGTATGGATTTAGTATATCCAAAAGTAGTATCTTCCTTATGATTATCTTAAAGGATTTAATTCTCTGTATTCAGTAGAGGGAAGTAAGTTTAATTGTTTTAGATTTCCAATAATAAAAGGGAAATAAGGGTTATGATTATTTTAAATGATCTACTTATCATGTCTTTGAATTTGTCAACACTATTTATTGAATGAGTATGGATTTAGGAAATCCAAATATTAGATTTGATTGATGACTTGAATGCTTTTGTTGCTATGTCGTCAAGTTGCATTGTTGGTTTTGGGATTTAGTGTTAGTCTTAAATTATAAGTCTTCCAGAAGATCTTAGAGGATAAGGGTTGTTGAATCTTTATGCCATCCTGTTGTTTTTCCTTGGGTAGTGCATGGCGTCTTCTCAGTTTTACCTGGTTTTCATGAATGGGGATGTTTGCACCTCTTTGGTTTAGGAGCAGATTATGGGATCCGTGTCTCCTTGTATGGAGTGACCTTGTGATGTGGTTTCATTTTGTTTCCTCCTGTGAAAGGAGTGGACTATGTATTGTTGCCTCCAAGATGTTTGGAGTGAGATTTTTTGTACCTCCTATGAAAGGAGTGGATTATGTGTTGTTTCCTCCAAGATGTTGGAGTGAGTTTCTATTATTTGTATCCTCTTTGTGTTAGAGTGGATTATGATGCCTAGTTGGTATGCACTTGTGGTTCCCTTGGTGGATTGTTTGGATGTGTGTTGTCAAATAGATGAGTGGCTTCTGTTAGGCGCTAGAGCCCAAAGAGGTAAACTGGATAACCTTCAGGAGTGATTTAAACAAGTGATAATTAAAATAATGTACTTAGAATATTAGGACTAACTTCACATTAATCAAGATAATTTAATCCTCACTCATAGACACAAGGGCTTGTTTAGACTTGGGATGAGTGAGAAGGCCTGGAATGGCAAGATCAACTATCTAGTTCTTGCGAGAGGTGGTTGATTCCGCATGAGTGAGTATGAGTGCCGGGATTCGGTTGAGGCCAGCAAGATTACTTGTGCCGGAGCCTATGAAGAATGCCCAGAGGAGATCTCATGACAAACCTTGCGATGACACTCTATCTATGACAACTGTTGTTAATTATTTTATGTGTATGGTTATTTGAACATACTTGATCTACTTTATGTCTGGAAGCAATGTGACCTATGTCAGTGATGTTGGAGTTGTATTTGTATTGTACTTGATTTGTATTTGTACTGTACTTGATTTGTACTTGTATTGTATTTGATTTGTACTTGTACTATACTTGATTTTTACTTGTATTGTATTTGATTTGTACTTGTATTGTACTTGAGTTGTACTTGATTCATACTTGTATGGTTAATGAGTTATACTTGTTAGTTCATATATTTGGTTATAACAGTATGAGTCAGTATGAGTCTGCCTTTGGTTGGAGGTAGTAGATCTTTGTCCATGTTATTTTGTTACTATCTCCTAGCATGGGGGGTGGGCCTTCGGGTACCACATTGGTTGGGTGGAACATGCACCAAAACTGTTGGGTCCCCATCGATCTTCAGTACTTGGTGGTGAGACATCCAGATGGACAGCTTGCGGTTCTTGTTGTATTATCTTGCATTGTAATATTTTAAATTGTATAAGTTATTTTATCCCTCTTATGTTTATGAGGTGGAAGTTTGTAATTGTAACCTTGAGTACTATTGCCTTATTCTGGGAATGAGTGATGTATCTATTAGATCAAGATAATGTTTATGAGATTGTATCTTGGTTGATTATCTTATTATGTTATGTGGTATTCTTATGATGTATGTTGGTTACTTCATAAAGTTCATAAGGCTATGGTTATATGTAATATGTATGTGTGGGTTTAAGTAATCCTAACCTTGTAGCCTTAGAGGTTGTTGTTAACTAGTAAGTGA
This sequence comes from Sequoiadendron giganteum, assembly GCA_007115665.2. NCBI lineage: Eukaryota > Viridiplantae > Streptophyta > Pinopsida > Cupressales > Cupressaceae > Sequoiadendron > Sequoiadendron giganteum. Next base: position 193,894,661 of record CM021105.1, read on the forward strand.
ATGTGTATGTTAAATGCACTTTATAAAAAAAAAAAAAATTGGTTCGCTTATGATGTTAATTGCAACTTCCTTTAAGCCTATTTGGCGGGGCATTACAGATGACGCAATCAATTATGTTATTTATTAATTTCTATTTAGATTAATTGAATCATTGTGATTGGATTATGAAAGAAATATGGATTTAGTATATCCAAAAGTAGTATCTTCCTCATGATTATCTTAAAGGATTTAATTCTCTGTATTCAATCAAGGGAAGTAAGTTTAATTGTTTTAGATTTTCAATAATGAAAAAGGAAATAGGGGTTATGATTATTTTAGATGATCTAGTTATCATGTCTTTGACTTTGTCAACACTACCTATTGAATGAGTATGGATTTAGGAAATCCAAATATTAGATTTGATTGATGACTTGAATGTTTTTGTTGCTATGTCGTCAAGTTGCATTGTTGGTTTTCGGATTTAGTGTTAGTCCTAAATTATAAGTCTTCTAGAAGAACTTAGAGGATAAGGGTTGTTGAATCTTTATGCCATCCTGTTGTTTTCCCTTGGGTAGTGCATGGCGTCTTTTCAGTTTTACCCGGTTTTCACGAATGGGGATGTTTGCACCTCCTTGGTTTAGGAGCGGATTATGGGATCCGTGTCTCTTTGGATGGAGTGACCTTGTTATGTGGTTTCGTATTGTTGCCTCCTATGAAAGGAGTGGACTATGTGTTGTTGCCTCCAAGATGTTTGGAGTGAGATCTTTTGTACCTCCTGTGAAAGGAGTGGACTATGTGATTGTTGCCTCCAAAATGTTTGGAGTGAGTTTCTATTATTTGTATCCTCCTTGTGTTGGAGTGGATTATTATGCCTAGTTGGTATGCACTTGTGGTTCCCTTGGTGGATTGTTTAGGTGTGTGTTGTCAAATAGAAGAGTGGCTTCTGTTAGGCGTCAGAGCCCAAAGAGGTAAATTGGATAACCTTCAGGAGTGATTTAAACAAGTGATGATTAAAATAATGTAATTAGAAGATTAGAACTAACTTCGTACTAATCAAGATAATTTAATCCTCACTCATAGACACAAGGGCTCATTTAGACTTGGGATGAGTGAGAAGGCCTGGAATGGCAAGATCAACTATCTTGTCCTTGCGAGAGGTAGTTGATTCCGCATGAGTGAGTATGAGTCCCGGGATTCGGTTGAGGCCACCAGGATTACTTGTGCGGAAGCCTATGAAGAATGCCCAGAGGAGATCTCACGACAAACCTTGCGCTGACACTCTATCTAGGACAACTGTTGTTAATTGTTTTATATGTATGGTTCTGTGAACATACTTGATCTACTTTATGTTTGAAAGCAATGTGACCTAGGTTAGTGATGTTGGAGTTGTGCTTGTATTGTACTTGATTTATACTTATATTATATTTGATTTGTATTTGTATTATACTTGAGTTGTACTTGATTCGTACTTGTATGGTGAATGAGTTGTACTTGTTAATTCATTTGGTTGGTTATAACAGTATAAGTCAGTATGAGTTTGCCTTTGGTTAGTGGTTGTAGATCTTAGTCCATGTTACTTTCTTACTATCTCCTAGCATGGGGGGTGGGCCTTCAGGTACCACATTGGTAGGGTGGAACATGCACCAAAATCATTGGGTCCTCATCTATCTTCAGTACTTGGTGGCGAGACATCCAGATGGACAGCTCGCGGTTCTTGTTGTAATTTATTGCATTGTAATATTTCAGTTTGTATATGATACTTTATCCCTCTTTTGTAAGAGGTGGAGTTATGTAATTGTAATCTTATGTACTATTGCCTTATTCTGGGAATGAGTGATGTAACAATTGGTTTAAGTTAATGTTTATGAGATTGTATCTTGGTTGATTATCTTATTATGTTATGTGGTATTCTTATGATGTATGATATTTATTTCATAAAGTTCATGAGGCTATGGTTATATGTAATATGTATGTGTGGGTTTAAGTAATCCTAACCTTGTAGTCTTAGAGATTGTTGTTAATTAGTAAGTGAATTTGTATGTTAAATGCACTTTATAAAAAAAAATTGGTTCGCTTAAGATGTTAATTGGAACTTCCTTTAAGGTTACTTGGCTGGGCATTACATCTCCTCTAGGCATCCTTCATAGGCTCCGACTCAGGTAATCCTGGTGACCTCAACCGAATCCTGGCCCTCATACTCACTCATGCGAAATCAACTACCTATCGTACGAACAAGATAGTTGATCTTGCCATTCAAAGCCTTCCCACTCATCCCAAGTCTAAACAAGCCCTTGTGTCTATGAGTGAGGTATAATTATCTTGATTAGTGAGAAGTTAGTCCTAATCTTCTAAGTACATTACTTTAATTATCACTTTTTTAAATAAATTCTGAAAGTTACCTGGTTTACCTCTTTGGGCTCTGATGCCTAACAAAAGCCACTCTTCTAATGGACAACACACAAACATCTAATCACCAAGGGAATCACAAGTGCATACAACCTAAGAATCAAAACCACTTCAATACGAGGAAGAAACAAATAATACCTTTCACTCCAAACATCATGGAGGCAACAAACACATGTAGTCCACTCCTTTCATAGGAGGTACAATAACATCCCCATTCGTGGAAACCGGGTAAAAACCTAAAAAGACGCCATGCACTACCCAAGGGAAAACAACTGGATGGCATAAAGATTCAACAACCCTCATCCTCTAAGTTCTTCTAAAAGATTTACAATTTAGGACTAACACTAAATCCCAAATCCCACAATACAACTTGACAACATAGCTACAACAAGCATCCAAGTCATTAATAAAATCTAACATTTGGATTTCCTAAATCCATACTTATTCAATAGAAACAATGACAAAGTCAAAGCACGATAACAGGGTTAACACAAATAATTATAAAACCCTTTTTCCCCAATCACGACTATAAGGAAAAGATAACACCAATAGGCAAAGGCAAGGAAATACACTATTTTCGGATATCTTAAATCCATTCCCTATTTAATGCTTCTCGCAGCAATTTAAAATACAATCTTTCTGAATTCTCATTAAAACACAATAACTACTTCATTAACTAAATACTTTTCACAACATTATCTAATAATGTTCAATAAGAATTTCAATTTAATTTGTTGTCTGATTACTTGCATGTGTTAATATGCCTTAAAACTGAACATCAAATATAAATCATGAAGCATCCTTTAAACAATTAAATGCCTACATTCTATTTATATACACAAACTATATTTAAAACATACTTGCATTATACAGTAACAATAAACCTCTGTTTTACTTAAATAACTAGTCTGAAAATTAATTTATTCAAAATATCAACAGACTATACTAATTCCTAAAATACAATATAATAATATTAATTATTACCTATTAACAATTTTTATATATAAAAAAAATCTTTTTCAAAACAAATAAAATTACAATAAAGAATTTAATAAAAATCTAAATTAAAATCTGAAATTAAATAACAAATAAAAAACATAATTTTTTTTAAAAATAAAGTGAAAACAAAATAAAATAAAATAAATCAAAAAGCAACCAAGGTAGGACCGGATGGTACTACCGGCACCTGCGACCTGCCTACACCGACTGTACTTACATACAACGACCGGTGCTCCTGGGGAGTCCGCACCTCCCATGGGGAGTGCATCCCCCACGGGTGGCGCACTTCCCATGGCAGGTCTGCCTCCTTGGGAAGGATGGCAGTGGGGGTTTGACCTCCCCACCTACCATTACAAAGAAAAAGTATCTTTTTTTTTTATTTCCCTTTTTTTTAAAAACACTCTTAAATATTTCGGATTTTCAATAAAATGATTTCTTAAAAGAATTCCACGAATTTCTTTGAAATTCGTTTTTCAGGGATGCCATACGGACGGCGGTTTCATCAAAAATGAAAAAGATAAATTAAATCTATGACAATAAAAATAGATAGATATATATATATATATATATATATATATATATTTGTATGTAATGTATCTATATATATATTTACCAGAATATATATATATATATTATACATATATATATATTTACACAGAAATATATTTCTAGTAAAAATCGAGGAAATTATAAAAAAAAACCCAGTAACAGTAAACTAATAAATTTTCCAGAATTTCATCCTAAAATTCAAGAGATTAAAATTTAATTTCTTTTAAATTAATCCTTCAAATTTTCAATTAAATAAATATAGGAAAATCAAATAGATCCTAATTTTTTCAATGGAGGTTTTCTACGAGGGTTTGAGTTTGAAGCACAGATCTAAATGATTTCAAAGTTAAAATTTCCATATTAAATCCTAAATGTTTGAAGCACAACAAGCATTGAATTTTCAACAATGGATCTACTAATTTTGTTTACTGAATAATTTTCTACAGTAATTTTAACAAATTTTCTCAAACCATTAAATTGAAAATTGAATTGAACAACAAGTACAAAACCTGGAATCTGAAGCTATAGAAGAAGAATTTCTTCGATACAATGCTCCTCCAAGAACTTCCTCAAACGTGCAACAAATCCAATCCCAAAATCCAAAAATTGATTCAAACCTTTATTGTTCAAATTCTTCAAAAATTATCAATCCTCTGAAAAATAAATCTTTCCCCAAACTTGTCTCTTCAAAAATTGAAAACATGCATTCACATAAAACCAAAAATATCTCATCCAACCCTAATTCCCTTTTGCATGCAAAGTAGAAAATTAGATATTTATTTTCTTTTCTATTTTCAAAAACCCAAATTGAATTTAAAATAAAATTTCAATTTCCTTTCAATTTCTGATGATTTAATTTAATTTAATTTAATCCAATAAACTTAATTAATTAATTTGAATTATTTAATAACTAAATTCAACCCTTTTGAGATTAAAATTTAATTAATTAAATAAATTAAAATTTAATTAAATTTAATTTCATTATAAACTTTTAAAGATAACAACAAAGCATAATTTTAATTTAATATTAAAATAATCGTTACTTTTTCCAATGCAATTATTCTAAACATTAATCTAACAATAATGCATCAACAAGAATCATATAACATTAAATCAAGTAATCATGACTCACTAATCAGGACTAACGACACACTAAGGCTAGGGCGTAGACCTAACACATGTTACCTAGCTACTATCTCCCTTTCAACTTAACCGTTGGATTGACATGCTCAAACCTGTGAGACCAGGTGGAGTCGATGTCATGTACCTGCAACCTGAAACCAAGTAAACAACATAATACAGTATATCTAGCATATAATACACACTGTGAAGAAGAAATCATGGATTCACAGGGCACTCGCAAGCGAGTGACGCGAAACCATCCTCTTCACCAATCCACTCATCAAAAATTGACATTACATCATAATCAATAATCTCATAATAACATCTCATGCTAAATCTACAACATCATTAATCCATTATGCATGAGAAACAATAATGAGATAAACCACATCACATCACATAAAATAGTTGTTGCTCAATAGTAGCGATCAAAGCAAAAATAACAAGGTGTGTCCAGTATCATAGTAGCTACATCCAAACATAGCATAAAGCAAATCGAACAAGAAGCAAAATGGAGGGGTGTTACACAACACCCCATCCTATAGGCCACGACTTGTGGGGTGGGTCGATGCCCCCACATGACCCTCCCATGGTAGCCCATACGTCCCACCCAGCATGGCATTATTTCCCCTTCCAAAATAACAGAGACCCCCCCATTAAAAACATAATCTAGTTTTTAAATCACCCCCACGATAATACAACCTAATAATTTTGTATATGCATAAATATACAGTTTAGTTTAAACATATATATAATTATTTTTCAAGTGCTGAAATCATAGATTAATCTAAAAGATAAAGGAATTTTACAGCTTATACAGGCATGATTTTAGCTTTCATCCAACACTACCATAAGATTTCAAGCCATTGGGGTTTCGACAAAAGTAATTCTATTTTCCCAAACTACAATAAATTGTTCACACCTTGGAAATCAAAATACAATGGAAAGAATTTTAAAAACCTGGAAATCGCTTTTTGGTTGAATTTTCACCTCCCATTTCCTTTCTTTCCCCATTCCTAGATTGTTAGAAATATCTTGCTGAAGAAATTCTTCTTTTTCCCTTGAATTATTTTCTATTCTTCTTTTCCATAGTTTTTAGTTTATTGAGCTACAAAAAAACCCCCCATCCCGACAACCATTTTCCGTTATTTCTTTTACAGAGCAATTCAAGAATTTTTTTGAAAAGAAAATTCTATTCTCTATTCCTAATTTTCCTTCTTTTAAATTTTTCTTTTTAGTTTCTTCCCCCAAAGCCTAATCTTGAAAATAATAAATAAATAAGGTTTATTTCATACACAATATTTATCCAATAAATATTACTAAAGAATGTCTTTTTTAATCACAAACAAAGTTTTTATCCTTAGAAATAGTAATTAAGACATTTTAATTTGCAATATATATATATATATATATATATGTGTGTGTGTGTGTGTGTGTGTGTGTATTAAAATAAACAAGAACGGAATACTACTTACTTGCACAATAGATAATTTTCCTAAATAACAAGGTATTTTAATTAAATTATTCACTTCAAATAGAAAGCATCATCAATAAATTTAGAAATGCATTTTCTAATTAAAATATAATTAATTCTTTTATTCCTTTGCACTTTTACTTCATTATAAATTAATTTAATAAGACATTTTAAAATGTGAACCATTAAAATAGGGGTCATGACATCCTTCCCCCCTTAACGAACCATCGTCCCAATGATCAACTTAACTAAAACTAAATTATCATACCTCTTTAATTTTGTTTTACCTTAATGTCAAAAGTAGCCCACTTGACAAAGATATCATTTACTTCAAACACTTGTTTTTTCATAATGATAAAATTATTGTGGCTAGCATCCATACACTTGCACACCTTGTTAGCACATCATGGCTTCATCAATTCACTCCATTTACCTCATCTAATAACATCATACAAATAATTCATTCTTGTCATATGATTTTCTATATTCTATTTAAATATTTTCCATATTCGAAGATATTTACTAATAGAAAGAAAACAATTATATTCATTTTTTCAATATGCCTACTCACATGAGATGTCAACACAGTTGCCTTTATGATGAAAAAAAAGCATCCCATACTACTTGTTATCATTATTAGCAAATTCAAACACTAAACAAAAAAAAAAGTCTCAACAAACAGATAATGCAATCCAATTATAGTAAGGTCTTCATCTTGATCAACATCATAAAAGATAAGAAGATCAACAAGTTATCAACATACAAAATATCATCAATATGGTAAGAACATCAAAGATAAGAAGATCATCAAATATCAATTTTTTTTTTAAACATACAAATATCCACAAGGTTTCAACACTCCATTGTTTAATTTTATCCTCACAAAAAGGTCATCAATACTAAAATAAAAGGTTCAAGTTGATTATAATAGCAACCTAGAAAACCAGAGGTCAAGAGGATCATCATGTTGTCAATATTAATTCAACCCTTTACAAAATTTTACAACAAAAAGTAAATCTCAATCTATAAATGGAAAAAGTAACTTTTTATTAACAAAGATATCCATAAATGTATTATATGTCCTTTACTATTTTACAAATGCTACAAGAGTGCATCAAAGAGAAAAGCAATTACATCATTAACTAAACAAGTCAGACAATGTCCAATAAAATGATACATATCCATCTTTTGAATTACAAGGAAAATCAAATATTCAATCAATCTTTAGTTTCCATAACCTAGTGGTCTTCCACATTTTGAAGGTCAAGAGCACGATTAAGGTGGTTTTTCCACCCAACCATGAAGCACAATACTTCCCCAGGATTCTTCCTAACTCAAAGAATACCTGATCCTACATGAGGCACCTAGAAACCTATAATAAGGGTAGGAGAGAAACTCTCGATGCATGACTGATTCCTTATATGAACTCTATACTAGAATGAACATATTTTTTGCATTCAAGATGTGGCAGAGAAACATATAAAAATTCTAGGCATTCATTATCCATCTATTTCAATGCTACAACTTTCTTTGGCCAAAGAATAAATACAAAACTTTGATCGATCTTGAAAAAGAGGATCACCTTATCTATTAGCCCATATTCAACATCCTATCTCGGAAGGTAAGCTTAAAGTTTATCACACACAACACATTCAACAAGAATAATCTATATAAAATTGCATAAAATAAGGACCAACTGATACGATAGTGCATAACACATACAAGTGCACATAGAATGATAGTTAACAAACAAGAAAGCATGAACCCCTGGTACATAACTCACATAGGGTATGAATACATAATTTAATTGTAGTGCCTCACTCACACAGATATGGAACATGTCTTGTATACAATGTACATTACTCATTCAAGTTTACATATGATAAATATGGTCAGTGCATCTTTCGCACAAGTGCATCACTCACACAAAAGGTGAAATATGCATAATTCATAGTAGTATAATTGTAATGATCATTACTGAATCCAATAAACACGATGAATATCAAAAGTATATCTCATACACAAATTATGAATGCAAGACTTCATTACTCAAGTAATTTATCCACACAAAGGAATCAATAACTTACTTTGGTACATCACTCACACAAGAACAACAATGATATGAAAATATGCATTATTCACATTAGTATAAGTATAGTGAACATTTCTCATTCAAGTATAAATATAGGTATAATTAAGGGAACATTTTTTATATTCTATGAATACAATCATCCATACAAATATGTCATTTGCACAGAGTAGGAGAAGTGCATTATTCCATAAGTAGCATTCTCATATTGTACATATGTATAAGTACTTCCCACTAATAAAAATACATGATTCACCACATCAATCATTCCTACCTTGTCTATTAGACAGATCAAGATATTTGTCTAACCAAATTTTATCATGAATCACCAATGAAGATTCTTAATACATCTAAACCTTGCGCTTTCACATGATCTCATAGATTCTACTAGATCCAAATCCCATAAGAATAAGACATTGCTCAACAATCAACTTTACTAAAGCCTAGTACTACAACATAATCGCCTTTAAAACATCCTTCTTAGGTTTCCTAACTTTGAGAAGGCTCGACCAATAATTATCCAATATTACCAACTTTATTTACTTCTTAGTTGTTTTTCCTTCTCCCTCATATCAAAATTTCATCTTTTCTCCTTTCTTTGTATCTTTAGACTCATTCATCCTTTACATCATGAGAGAGATCTCTCTTCACAATATACTTCTTTTATTAATTCACTTCTATTGCCACATCATCATTCATGGGTTGTCACCATATTTTATCCATTCTGGATCACTTCAAATAACACTATGTATTGTCCATCGTAGCTTATTTCAAATAGTCACCAACACTCTTTCTAGAAATTCATATGAAAACATGACTAAGGTGAAGGGGACTCATGCCTCTAGATTCCCCAAATGATTGAACTACATCTAAAATTCTAATTGGTTCCAACTATACATCTAAGAATCCTCAACTCATCAAAAGAATCTTGTCCCATAACTAGGGTTCTCTATACAATACAACCAGTTCACATACCACAATGTAGCCTAAGCATAGAAGACACAAGGCCCAAGCATTGAACCCGAGGGCTTTGATACTAAAATATAAGATCCAATAATTTCACTTAATAGTTATAAAACTTAATTTCCAAAATAATTTATTAGAATAAAATAATTATAAAAAGGTGCGGAAAAAGAGGAATAATTAAATTACATCATTATTATTTCAAAAGTAATTTCATGCATTAATGAGTTAATATGTATATAAATACAAGGCCATGGCTTAACATAATCTAGCCATGAAGGCTTACACAAAGATACACAATACACATAAAATCAAATACTGTAATGCAAATTAAGGAAAAAATAAGATCATCAATGCATCCACAAAAGAACCATAACACAAAGAATTTCTTGAGTGGAAAACCCTCACAGGGATGAAAAACCACTCGCAAAAATACCTCACTGGCTTAATAAAATGCCTCTCTGGTGGAGCCATATTGGCTACAAAATTTCACTAGTTATAAGATACCTTACTGGAAATGATCATACTGTCTCATTGACATGACCATTCAATACATATTTTAGGATATCATGAATATCACTGCAAGGCCCCTGCCCTTTCTATTCAATAGTTGCAAATATTGTGTTTGTAGTGTGGGTATAGTGCTTAAATGATAATAGGTTGAGTTAAGGCATTAACTTAGAATTTGTCAAAATTATAATAAGTGTAGTACAAAATTGTATTTGTGCTAGTGGTAGGTATTGTCTTCAAGTATATAATAGATTTAATTGAAAATCATGGTGTTAGTGTTGAAGTATAATCCGTGGTCTTACATGGAAATAATTAACAATTTGATCTACATAGTTTCAAGCATGTCCTATAAAGATTAACAAACTTGTCATTCTAGTTGAACTAATTAATGTTACATGTAAAAGAATAAATAAATTGAAGTGACAAGTTACCACTATTTAATATGTATTATATTGATTTGACATTTATTGGATTTAAATAAATTATTCACTCAACATTCATTACTATTTATAGTTCATTTTATGATGCGATTAAATATTAATTACATATAGTTGTAATTATGCAATATTTATTATATATATTTCAAAGATATTAAATAGTTTTAATAGTTTATCATTTAGATAAATCTTATCTATCATTGGAAAGGTTTATGAAGATATAATTTTAGATATAATTTTGAATAGATTATTGATGTCCTTATATATATACATCTAGTGACAATCATAAATTTCTATTGGATCAACTTTTAATACTAATAAGATCACTATGTTTTCTATACTCAAATTATCAATACAACTATTATTATTCACCCACTAATCTTTAACTAGTATATATATATATATATATATAATATTTATAAATAAATAATAATTTATAATGTGATGAGAATGATCATATTTAATGAGATTTCAAGAGAGTTTTGAGATCTCGATTAGTTGGTTCATTATATGCAAGTGGGCTAGGCATTGATGAAGGTTGGGTGGTTGCAATGTATGGGAAGCTGCACCTGGATCTTGTCAGAACTAACAATCAATGTTGAATGCAACACTTTAATTTTCCTCAACGCCCAGTGGTAGAGGTGACTATCCACGCAAGGGAATTAAATATGGGTGGTGGAGTAAAATTTTCCATGAATGCATTTCGCAGAAGAGGCATCCATCCTTATCATAGATTAGCTAGACTTAGTTAAAACAGTCTAGATGCCTTCTCTTTCCTCGTCATTTCTGGGGTAGGTAGGGCTCCATTCCTGAGGGAGTACCATTCAATTTCTATATCATTTTTTTTGTATTTAGGCACTCAAGGTGGAGAGGAGCGGTAAGGGGACTAAGTCCCTAGCCTCGATTTCTACAGGGGCTTGAGCATCAATTTGTGTTATGAGTTTTCTTACTGGCTAGGAGGGGGCAATGGTGATGGCACCATTGAGTGACTTTTCCAGTTAAAACCACACCTACCACTTTAAATAGGAGGCTTTGCCACTTCTCATAGATAAAAAAAGGTTTTTGCCTAGTCGTAGGAGGAGTACGCTGGTTGCAGGCTCAAAAAAAGGAGAGTTTGAAAGTGAGAAAACTTTGGCATAGGCAAGGTGGGAGATGGTAGGAGAGGTAGAGTGTGTGTAGTAAAATGGATAACATAGGGGAGGTGACCAATGATGGCCAATTTATGGGCTGCCAAAGAGCTAGGACGATAATGATGGAGTTCTCTCCAAGAAACAGTCTTCAGAACAAAGTCCTACAAAGAAGGTATTTTTATGGCATTTCAGTTTTGTTTGATGGTTTTATGTTTGATCATCTAGATAGCCCCTTTGTTGAGGAAGTGTTGGGCACATTTTATTTTTGTTAGTGTAAATACAATGGTTGGCAGAGGTATCTTCCAACCAATGAATCGTAGTGATCAGAATGTCTTCATATGTTAAACTTATTTTACAAGATTTATCCATTGATGCTCCTTTTTTTTATGCCAGCCGCCTGAATTTTATGCATATAAGTATTAAGCTTCCATATTATAATGAATGAATTTCTATGGGGTTGTATCTAGTAAAATAAATTTATTAAGAAATCCATGTCTGATAAAATTATTATTGAAGTACAAAGACTAAGTTTATGTATCGATGATTTCCCCTAATTCTTTTTATTATTGGTGGTGTCTATATTTGAACTCGAGTCCAGGAAACTACAAAGAAAAAAATGCAAAAAGTAGATACCTTTTAGATTTAATTGGATTTACTTCAAGAAATCCATAGGCAACCATATTTTGACTTACGAGTTTAGTCTTTAAAATAAATAAATAGAATAGTAATATTTAAGTAGAGTGTGTTGTGTTTATGAATGTAAAATGGCTATGAGACGTCATGTGCCTTGTTTGCACCTGCACACTTATTTATTTATTTTTGCATACATGTTTATCACATCGCTTGCAACTGCAAATAAAACGTGTGAGCTTGGCTTTATACATGCCAGTTGCATTTACTCAAAAGTGGTTTAAGCTCTTTTCAAGAAATCTATTTGGTGCATATTCCTCAACAATCGCATTGCTTGAGACTATGTTCTCATATGCACTTTATCAACAATTTTAAGACTGAAACTATACTATAAGACCCCTTCGTTTTTCTCTTTTGATCGAACAGTGTCATGTTTGGGTATGCTGTGTTTTCCATTAGTGCTTGGACTTTGGTACCTGGTTTCTATTTGATCACTAACTGTAAAGCGTTGTGAATGATTTATTTTGATGTGTTGTTATTTTAATCAGATGTTATCATTATGGCATGTTTCAAATTAGCATAGATTATATTTGAATTAATGATTCTTTATGCTTTTGATTAAATTATTGACGTTAGATTCATCAGTTGGTAATACTGTATTGGTGAAGGGGACGGGATTGCATCACTTGCTTGCAAGCACCCTGCGATTCTAAGATTTTCTCATCACAGTGTGTTTTATATGATGCAAATATACATGTGTGATATACTTTTGTTTGCAGGTTAATAGGTACAAGACATCAACTTCACTTGGCTTCACAGGTTGAGCGTGTCCATTGCCAACGACATTTAATTGGGAGATAGTAGCTAGTTTTTCCATGTCAAGTCATCACCCTAGTCATACGTGTGTCGTTGATTGTAGTCTGGTTGTAAGACCCTACTTCATATGCACTTAATACAACCACAAATTGTTATATGTTTTTCTTGAATTGATGGTTAAATGTATTGTGGATAATAAATAAGGTAATCTTTTGGCAATATTCTTGCATATCATTTTGACATTATGTTTTAGTTTCATTACCATGGAAGTGGATTGCACTTGTATACCATGGAATGCAAATTAGATTTGAAATGAATTATTATATAGTTAAAGCTTAGAATGTTCAACTAATAGATTAATGTGATACAAAATTGATACTTATGATCACGTTGATAATGTGTAGGAAGGCAACGATGTTAGCATGAGAAAGAAGAACCATCAAGAGTGAATCAAAAGACTACTTCATGAGGATATAAATTTGCCCCATTCAAGGCCTAGAAACAAGTGGAGTTAATGTATTATAGGACTAAGGGTGTGAGGGCATTTAGTTGCGATTGATGTGAGGTGTAAGTAGGGATTAGGTCTTGGAAACCCCTAGCTAAGTTTGAAACTCGGAGGGAACCTTGAATGGGCTTTTAATGAGAGTTGTTGGTCAAATTTTTGGGTTAGGGTGCAAAAATAAACCTCCTAGGGTCTATAACATAGTGGTAGGGGTCAAGTAGGCATACAATAGTGCTCCAAAGACATGATTTGACCCATGAAAAGTCCTCATAATGATGAGTGACGAATTTTGAGGAGAGGATGGGGTAGAAAGATGGAGGGGTTGTCCAAGTGCATGTATTTTATTTGATAAGGAAAAGACCCTCATTTATGAAGGAAAGTACACTCCACTCATCCCCATCCAAAAATTGCAAGTTGAAACTTCTATATATTTTGAAGAAGAAGAATGAGTGGGGTGTTACCCACCTCTCTTTTTGGATAACTTAGTGAAGATGGTAGGAAGGATGAGAAGATGAGAGAAGGATCCCTTTAGGGAGATAGTGATCTATAGATGGCTTGGCTTGGAGAGGAAAGGAGGGAAGAGTATAGTCCCCTCTCCCAAAGGAAAAAAGAAGATAATTCTTTCTTTCCTAGATCCATTTCCCTTTGTTTATTGTTGTAAGAAGGTGACATATGATATGGATCATGGTTGAAAACATAAAACATAAAACATAAAACATAAAACTTAGATGTAGTAAATTTGTGCTATGTTAAATTCTTATTCTTTCATAAAAAAATATATATACTTGAAAAGTCTCCATTCATTATCTTGGAGCTACAAGAAATATTTGCTTGGGGGTATGGCTAGAGCCCTCGAGGCTCCATGACGCCATTACAGTAGGGTGGACAGCGAGCCTTAATCAGTTGTGGACCCTTCGTTATATTTCTTTAAAAAAATTTATAATATGAAAAGTTGGTGTTTGATGTAACATGAAAGAGAATGGAATAGAACAAGGTTAAATTTATTGGTCTGCAAAAAAATAGAAAAAATAAATAAATGAAAGAAGAAAATAAATCATTTTCTTGTTACTATATATCTTAGTTGTAAGGAAATTTTGGTGAAGGAAATTTGAGGGCTAACCATGTAATCCCCTCTTGTTTTAGATAAATCAGAAAATGCCTTGGTTTTAAGTTTGGCCAGTAAATATGGTAGATTCATTATTTTGGTTAATAGTTGAATTAAATTTTGAGGAGATCTCGCAGGAATGAGACTCTATTCCACATGGATATGGGAGAGAATGCCTCATGATAACCTTTATGATCCATGATTATTCACATAGAGAGAGAGCATGCATTCTATTATGTTATTTATTAAATTGTAATAGGAAAAAAAAAAAGATTATAATAAAATACTAAGCATTTTTTATAGAAAAATTATGTAAATCTTCACCTTGTTGTCCCATAAAAAGCATTAATTTCATAATCTGTGTTGCCTCATACCTTATGTAAACTATATTCGATATAGCTTGTACCATACCCTATTCTAATGTTCAAAGAACAAGAGACTATAACTAAGGAACAATAGTGTAGGTGTATACTTGTAGAAAATTATTATGCATTCAAATTAGAAATTAATAAATGGATGAATTCACAGATTTTGCCTTCATACATATTTCATTTCTTTTTTTATAGATTTACAAATAAATGCATAGAAGTAATCTACTTTCAAATATACCTTATATTTATAGCTTCTGGAAGTAGAGAATGTATTACGGCTTGTATGTATACTGCAAGATGATATCACCAAAGATTTTCAAGAGGGTGGGAAAGAGATTTCTTTCCACATTTCAAGAGGCGCCACTCCTACTATGGAATGGAGTTTGATCATGTTTTCATATGCTCTTTACTTAGATGTCTTTGTGTTATTTATCTAGTTTGCATATTTTAAATATGGTTAAATATTCCATAAAGATGTTTAAGTTTGCTGATTTAAACTAACTTTTGTGTTAACAACATGAAATTGTTAAAGTCTCTCTTGCAGATTTTGATGTCCACAAAATGACGCTAGAGGGAGGTGTGCAAGGCATATCTAGAATTGTTCAGATTTGGTTTTGAAATTAAAAAAGAAATTCTTATGTAGACATTTGCCACTTCTCTATTTTTTCTGTTGCTAATGTCTTTATTTGCTTGTTTTGACCTCTAGTTTACGTAAATTTAGGTGCAGTAGTGCTATGAATTTCTCAGCTTCATTATTATTATCATATAACTTGCAGGCTTTAAATGATATGCATTGGGTTCAAGTTTAACGTTTAAATCTGTTGGTGTCATTGTTATTATCATTTAACTTACAGACATTAAAAGATATGACTGAGAGAGGGAAAGGAAGGTTGTGCTTTTTCTTCTTCTTTTTGATGTATAGGATAGTAATTTTTTTTAGCTTGCTGTAGTTAAGAAATTCTGTTTGTGCCGCTACCACTTGAGATTGCAGTTGTGATATCCGATATACAAGCTCAGGCAAAATCCCATAATTTGCGCTGAATATGGTCCCCAGGTATCGGTGTTTGATTTTCTTTAAACATCTTTTCCATTTTCTGATTTAGTGTATAAGAGATGTGTGCCATAAAAGGCTTTGCTTTCAATTCACGTCAACGTCTGACATTGGGTGTTGGGCGTGATTTTTGCCAAGGGATATCGACAATGTGCAGTCCTTAAAATATAATATGTATTTAAATATCTCTTTAAATCTGCTTCCACATATTTGGTGACTCGCTAATGCCAGTAGTTCTATTAATCTGATATATCTCCTATACATCGCTTGCTTTTGAAGACTCCATTTATGCTTCCTTCTTTTTTTTCTCCATTCATGGTCCCAGGGGTAGTTGCAGCTACAACATCTGTAAAATCCTTGTCAGGGAATGTACTAAGGCCAGTGATGGTTGGGCATCTGACATAGTGGAGTAATTTCCATGTATTATGACGGTAGGAGAATGTTTGAGGGGCAAATTGAGGTAAGTAGCGCTTTCCTCTTTTGTTAACGGCTTCCTCTAGAGTCTAGTCAATAAATACATGGATAGCGCACCAACAGTGACTCTAACTCTTATTTATAAGAGTAATAAAATAATCTGAGGCTCTCGTTATAGTCAGAACTCGTGCCTTATTCCTTTTTCTATTTCCAAAGGCATATCTGTAGCGCACCCTACTCATGTATGTCTGTTGTCTTTTAAGTCACTATATCGAGAATCTGTGAAGGAAGTGATTGTAAATCATAAATTTGTCTCTTATCGGCTCCCATCGCTGTATGTTGACATAGGTCATTAAGTTTGGTAGCAAATCCTTTCCAAACCAAAAAATCTTATACACCATGTTGAAGGTACAAGACATAGTTATGGTTTTAAATGTTTTGTAGAGGAGGGAGAGCACTAATGGCGGCAGTTTTATGATTGTTTGGCTCATTCTGCGAGTTTGTAAGTCAATTAGGTTGTTGTGTTTAGCATGGAGAAGTGGTGTTGAGGCTGTATATTCTGTTACTTTGCTTTTGCAGATCTAAATGATAATGCAACAAGAATCTAATAACCAGGCATCATGTGGACAATCAAGCAAATTGAGGACACCAGAGTAATATTCGGTATTTGTGTCATTTTGCGGATATAAGATGTGGGTATGCTTCTATCAATAGAATAGGAGTAACTGACAATTTCTTTTCAAACGTTTAAAGTTACTGCATACAAGTTGAATTATATGAGTCCAGACCCAGGATAAATATCACCAGTCTAATCAAGCAATAAGTTGTAAGGCGTTGTTATTTCTTTGGTGGAAGTCTTTACTCAGATACCAGCTGAAGCATTAATGGTAGATACTTGTGCTATTATGAGGACCAAACACTATTATATAGATACAACGAATATGTTGTCCTGACAATGTACACACTCCATCAACAGTCCATCAGTTAAAAAAAAAAGGCGTTGAATTGAGCAATTTATTGCAGTTTCAGAGTTTGTTGTGTGTCTCTCCCTAGTTTGGTATGGAGATTTTGTTTTGAGCTTTTGGTCTTTGAATGTATTTTGTGTAGGTCTTCCAACGTTGCAATACAAGAAATCGCATCCTGTGATCTATTCTGTTAAGTAGCCCACGCACCTTATCTAAGCTTATTCATTTCATTCCAAAAACAATCAGTCCAAGTCGCATCAACCTTGGCATCAAGCACATTAAATGCAGAATCCACACAACTCAAATCATTGTGTACCTCTGATGGTTCGAAAAGTGCAGTTATATTACACCTGCCAGCCGCACTAGCTTAAAAGAATAAGAAGAGCGGGATAACAGTTGGTGGGGTAAGGGATTGGTCTACAATTAATTAGATGCCTAGCTTGGTTTTGAAAAGATCTGTCATGTATGGTAATCACTGCCAATTTGATGACAGGAGTGTTTTCCTAGGTTTATCATCGATACCTATCCTATACGATTAGAAGCCATTTAGTGTTTACTAAGATATTATAATTCGATTTTAGATCTAGTTTAAAGTTAGCACTGATAGAGCTGTATTTGGATACTGGATATATCTTGGTCCATGGCTGATCTCACCATCATTAGCAAAGGTTGTTGTTACTCTTTCTGTTTCATCTCTATCATTAGCAAACCTTATGCTCCCCTTTGGATTCAATGAGAGGATGTCAATACACTTTGGGAAATTTTTATGGCACCATCGATGAGTTAGTATGAAATATGTGGAGTTGTGTTTGAAGTATTAGCCTGATTTATTTCTTTCAAATGTAATTATGACACTTGAGGCTTGCTTTGAAATCTACCCATATGACCAAGTGTGCATCTTTTGAAAGAATGGAATTTCTTTTCAAATAATTTTTTCATTGCTAAAAATCTTATTGCTTTTTTGCAGGTTGAAGTAAATGCTTAAGTTGTTTGACTTCTATTAATTGAAAAGATTGCGATATGAGTTTAAGATGTCAATATCCACTAATATATCACTGTGAGAGTATAAAGTCTTGAAATCAAATATCTTTTTTTATGAAAGTAGGTGCAGATTGAAAATATACTTGCATTTACCTTTGAGTTGGTTTCATCATAAAGATTTCAAATGCCTTGTCAATTTTGTTTGAAAGGTCTTATTTTCTCAAAACAGTTGACGTGCCTTGTGTATAATTTTGTACTTTTGCATTACATGCATAAATTTTGTTTGTTTTTAGGAAAAAGGAACAAGGTTGAAATCAAGGTGGACATTAAAAGACGAATATTTGAATTGAATGAAGATTGAAATTGGAGGTGTTGACGTTGTGATCAAACAGAAACAAAGGCGAATAGAGTGGACTCAGAGGTTTTCTTGAAAATCGAGATTTGGAAAAAAACATTTTTTAATGTTTGTTTAAACAATCTTAGAGCGGGTGTTGCCACAATAATGGGTTACACTTTTTGGGACATCCTGATTTTTGCTGAAATCACACATTTTAAAAAAATATAATGATTTAAGCTTTAAAAAGGTTTCATTTTAAGGGTTTTAATTGAAGAGGATTTGATCAAATCCACTTATATCAAACCCCTTTGGATGGAAAGCCGCTAGTTTTAAACCATACCTATAATGGAATCTCCTCTACACCTATCAAAATGCTGATAAAAAACCACTTTTGATTTACCTTTTAGGGGATCAAATTAATTTATTTAAAAAAAAAAAATTGTAAACATGTAGTCCTTATTATAAGCTTCCCAAAAAGTATAATTTTAAATATATTTAATTTTATTATTATATTTATTTTTTATTTCTTGTGAATGTAGGTTTTTCAATGAACATTGAGGTCTTTATTTCACACATACAGAAAAATAGGAAAAAGGAGAATTTAAAAAAAATAAAATGAATGTACACTAGCTATTTATGTCCTTATTCCAATAAAAAAAGAATAAGTTAATTCAGATGAATACAAAAAAAGTTATGCAGCTGAAAGTATAATATATCCAAATTATAATTATTCTGAATTAGAAAACTAATTAAAAAATATATATGCAACAAAAAATTATGAAAAAATATCCAGCCACTAGATAATGGTGTGAAAACATTGTATTTAAAAAATTATAATTGTATGTTTTCTGTAAAAAAAGTTATATAGTCGAAAGTAAGCATCAGTTTTTGAAAATGATGTTTAGTAAAAAAATAAGTTAATAAAAATTACATAAAATAATTCATAATTTTTAAAATTTTTTTTTTTAAAAAATATAATTAGATTCTCAACACAAAATATCACAAATCACTAGTTTTCTTCATCTTCAAATTCTTAATGGTTTAGATTCTATAGGCATACGAAATTGAAGATCTGATGAAAAATGTTGATTTCAATGTCAAGTTTGGCCAAAAAGTGTAACCCATTATTGTGGGATCACCCGCTTCAATTTTCTACTCTTGTTTTTTGTTTTAAACCAACTCACATCTCGATTTGGGCTTAAAATCAATCACTGATTTGATCTCTTCAAAGTTGGTTAAAAAGAACCTTAGACATTTACTAGATTTCGATTTGGGCTAAAAATTGGACAAGGCAAACTTCACATCTCATTTGGTGCTTTTAAAATGAACTCATCACTGCTTTGAGGTATAAAATGAACAAGTGTTTTTCATGTTTTGCAATCTTTTTCACAAATTAATATCATTAAAATGTGTATGCACTCTCTTAGGCTTCACAACGATCTTGAGAATCAAAAGCATTTTGGCGATATTAACTTGTCAAAAGGATTGCCTTCAAACTTCAATTTGGGAACTTAAAATTGAAAAAACTTGTCTAGTGTGAGAAAAAGGCATTGTGAGTGTTCTCTCTTTGTTCATGCAAACAAAGATGATCGAACTACGAATGCACTTACTCGCTATTGTGTACCTTTAGAGGGCCTGCCTTGGTAGGAAAAATTACTCACCCCAAGGGAATGACCCAACCGGTAACAAGCTAAATGCCAAGCTATTCCCAATCGGTATACAAATTCGAATGGTGAGGAAAGTTCATCATTACAGGAGTTCCTATGGACAAGCAGGTGATACTCTTTATATGGGTTGATCTTGCCTCTCATGTGACCTCTTGAATGGGTACCTTGATTATGAACCCTTTATTTATAAAAGGCCAAAACCCTATCTATTTTGTTGGTGCAAGAGGTAACACCCTTTGAAACCACCCCACGTTATACATGTGATTTTATTGTAGAGATGGAAATTATGCCATGGGAGATTCATGGGTACTGATGCTTGGCTGACCTGAGAAGTGTTTGTCGTGGAGGGGAGCTAGTGTGGTCAAGCATTTAGCCATTCACACAAAATATGCGCAGCCGGATTCATCCAAGTGGGAACCCAACAAAATATTGTCTCATCATCCTAGGGTTGTAAAGTGCTTAGAAGTGGAAAACACATTGCTTGGTTCCTAAAAACATTTGAAAACAAAGATTCACAGGACCTTCAAATTTCAAACCCCTTTTAGGAAACAAATACCTTTGAAGAATTTAAGCACTTTTGTTTTCCCTAGGGATCATATCCTTAGAGGTTTCTAAGTGCTTGGATTCTATCACCATTTGTTTTCAATAAGGTTAAACATAGGAGACTTTTGCCCTATTTTCCTTGATTTCCACATAATGGACTTTGTGGGATGAAAACGAAAGTGGGACATTAGACATAAAGTTTGAAAGATAATCAAGCACATGATTTTGGTAAAAAGAATTCACTAAGCCAAGATAAAAAGACAAATTAGATTACACATGTGTTTTCTAACATGATTTTCCGCAAGATCAAAATCCCAAAACCAAAGGTCAAGAAGCTTAGTCTGAAAGCTCGTGAGGAGCATCTTGAGAGACTTTTTGAATTCAGGGAAAGATTGGCTTACAAATTTTACAAGAAAGCTTCAAGGAACAACCCTGAGTTGTATGCACTCTATTATCAACAGAATCCCAAACTTTTTGAAAGGTTTTCTTTCCTCCCATAATAAGTATAGCGTGTTCTTCAACACCGAGGTCTTGTAAGAAGAAGTGTTATTATAGGTCAAGTCCAGGATCAATTTCAATCACTTTCATCCATCTCTCAACCATCAAAATCAGTCAAAAATCACCTCAACAACAACTTTTGGAAACTTTCTAAACATCTTTTATGCTATACTTGTAGGCGAAATCAAAACCACTTTGTTTGACTTAGCAAACCTAGTCAAACCATCATCTTATACATGAGTTTTCTCTAGGATAACACAACTTCCTAAGGTTTACGAGTTCATCTTGTTTGGCTTAACACACTTAGCCAAAAATCATCATATCATTTGACTTAACACACTTAGTCAAACCGTCCTCTTATGTACAAGTCCAATCTAGGATAACACAACTTCCTAGGGTTTTACAAGTGCATTTATCACATTTTGTTTGACTTAACACATCTAGTGAAACCATCAATCCAATCACGATCAATCAAAGTCCTAAAGAGTTTAGCATTTCCTTCAAAGTTTCATTCATCTGTATCACTCATCTTTCATTTTTCTCATCCTCATCATCGCTTCGATCCTTCAATTATCCTAGTTCTTCACTTCTTTGAACCTAAGGTTTAGACTGATCTAAAGAATTAGAGGTTCATCTCTTACATTCTTGAAAATTGATCTTCATTTTATGGTTCAAACTTGATCTCAACACAAGAGGGACATGGAATATAAAATTGATCCATCCATCATGAGAAATTCAAGTCAACCAAACTATCCAAGTCTCACAATACCAATTGATTATCAAAACTCACATTCAAACATCGCATCATTATCTCCTCCAAACTTCAACGATACAAATGTGAGTATGCCCAATCTAAAGTTTGGAACACCTTTTCCAATGATAGATTTAAATCCAAGTCCAAATCTGCAAATATATCAACCAAACACTCAATGCATGAGTTTTCCAAACAACATTATCCCACCAAATCCATACATGCCAAATACAAGTTTGTTGAACATGAACATTTCAAATCCATACTTGGTAAACTTTGGTGTAGACATGTTTGCAAATCCCATTATTGTTGCTCAAAATCCAAGCAATATGTTGACGACTCTAGGTATTGATCCAAGTGAAGGTAACACCATGCAAAATCAAAGTTACCTAAATCAAGGTAATATGATTCTGAACCACAAAAATGTTCAAAGTCAACCTATAATGCCAAATGAAAACATCATACCAAATCATCCCATTTTTCTATCAATATCGCAACAATAGTGGGAAACCATCCAAGCAATCCCAACAATCAACACCATCCCTAACCCACCACCACCACCACCACCACCAAAACATAATATGATAAATTCATTCTCTATCATGTTGCAAGTTTCCTGCCAAAAGGAACTCCAAGCCCAACAAGCTAGACAAGTTGCACAAGCGGCTCAAGTATCCCAACAAGCACAAGCTCAAGCTCAAGTCCAACACCAAGCTCGACAGACACAAGCACAATTCCAGGCACAATTTAAAGAAATTCATCAAAAATTCTATCAACAAGCCCAACAAAAAGCATTGTTGGCACAACAACGACACAACCAACAACAAGCATTGTTGGCTCAACAACAAACATAGGCATTGCTTGCTCAACAAAGCTTGCAACAGATTCCCACCACAATTGTTGAAATAAAAAATCAAGATCAATCTATCAATAATCACCTTGAATATGTTTCCATCTCATCCAATGATCAAATCAAGACATGCCAAGAGCCATTTTTCAATCACGATCAAAATTCACTAACAACGCCCAACAATGATCCAATTCAAGAAATGCCAACATCACTTGGTCTTATGGTTGAAGACATTGACAATCTCTCCACCATAACGAATAAGTACAATGATCAAAATCAATCTATCAATGGGCGCATTGAAGATGTTTCTATCCCATTTGATGATCAACTCACCATACATCAAGAGCCACTTTTTAATGATCTATTTCAAGGAGTGTTGGAATTGTTTGACCCATTGACATAATCAACGATCCATCCACTAAAGATCATACTTTAAATTTCTCTACATTGCCTTATGAGTTACAGAACATATCTCAAGAACATATTCCAAAGCATGATCAAAATCTATCACCAAGGTCTAGCAATGTCCCTTCCCAAGACATATTGACATCCTTTCACCTCATAGTTACAAATATTGAAGGAATCCCTAGATCAACATTTGATCCAAATCCACTCAAAGCTCAAGAGAATATTAAGCCACTTCCCAATGACGATGTCCAAGAACCCACTATAAGCAATCCATCCTTTGAAATTGACCCATGTCAAAAACTTGAGCCAAAGCATGTCGAAAGCGATTTTGAAATCACTCAAGATCGAGAATTCATATCTCCAAGATACTACAATGATCTAATGGGAACTCTCCTATTTATACAAGATGCCGCAAATGATGATCATATTCATATAGCACATATTCCTCCATCTACCTACAAGATGCTTTCTTTGGATGGACATGTAGATGATCTTCATTCAAAACAAGAGTCTCATACTCTTGACATCATTACCAAGGTACAAGCATCTCCTACTCTTAACATTTGTACACAAGACCGAGATGTGGAAAACATTGGAGACATAGCAGAAACAAATCATGAAGAAGGCTTCTATAGAAGTTGTGAATCAGAAACATCCTATGGATACCTATCCGAAAAAGACCATGAAGAAGGCTTTTACAAAAGTCATGAATCAGAAACATCTTGTGAAGTGAGTCATGAGGAAGAATTTTGTGTGGAAAGTGAAGCATTAACACTTCCTGAAGAAGCACTACAATATGATATCTCATAAGATCTTGCTAAGGATATCAATCAGGCATTTATCCCACATATGGAGGATCCTATCACTTATAAACTTGGATCACTCACCTTTGTAAGGGAAAACTATCTTATCAATGAAAGAGCTATCACTTTTGAAGATCCACCATAGGACAAAGAAAGAGAAACACCTTGTTTCCAAGGTAAATCATATCCTATGGCAAATAAAAAAATTTAGAAGATGAATTATCAAGGCAGAGGATTAGGCCTACATGAACATGGTATTCTAGAACTGGTGCAAATTATTGGCAATCCTAAGCATCAAGGCCTTGGTTATTCAAAAATCAAGGGATCTCAACATATCAGTAATACTTCCACAAAACTGGGGGCAACTTTGTCTCAAGCAAACATCAACATAGGGAGCACGAAGAATCATTATGATGAAACCAATGCCAATACTACAACCCGCCACATCATGAATCTCCATCCACCCATCACCCCATCCAAAAATTGGGACCAACATCAAAAGAGAGACATGAATCGAAACACAAATATTTCTATCAAAGAAAAACAAGTAGCAAAGCACGAAGGACAAATTAAATACATATGGATACCAAAGAATACAAAGAATGATTGTCCCTATCAAACTCCATTAGTCAAAGAAACTATGGGGCAAAATCAAAAAGGGAAAAGTATCCATCAAATAATCCCACAAAGGAAAAAGCAGGCTTCTCAAGCAACGTACAAAGTGTATCGAGCAGTTGGTCCTAATTCCATGCACACTTCCATATCCACCCATCATTGCTCATCTTCCCAAGTTTGGAGAGTCAAAGGTTCCAAACTACCAACCAATCCATCTATTATTCCTAAAAACACTCCATCCAAACCTCCATGCATGATATCCAATTCTTACATTAACCATGTGTTGGCAACGACCCTTCATCATAAGGATTCAGAAGGCACTCTATTGCGATGTGAGCACAAAGACAAAGTTAACTCCGATATCGGCAAAGCAGATCAGGGAACTCAAAAGTTGCATTCAAGTGCATGTATATTGGTAAAGCAGCTTCTTCAAGTAGGATATCGATGGTACATTATGATAGAAGCATCAATGTCAGCAGTACTAGGTGATTCAACATCAGCTTAAAATCTCTCAAAAAATATTAAAAAAATCAAAAAAAGTCTTGAAAAAATGGTTACCTTGATGAAAACTTGGCAAACAGGCATCTTGGCGACAGCAAAAAAATTTCAAAAAATACAAAAAATCCAAAAAAAATCAGAAAAAGGATTGAAAACAATAAAGAGAAAAATCGTCCTCCAACGAAAACCATTTCGGTGGCGCTTTGGACAAGTACCATGGTGAAAACCTGGCAAACATGCATCATGTGTAGAATCGAGAATCTGCGTGCGTCAATTCAGGAGAAAGAATCTTATCACATCTATAATAAAGCCAACATTCTGTCCATATCATTCGTTCATCCATGAACCGTTTATTTAATCCATTTTCATCCATCTGCATCCATACTCCAAGGTATCTTAATCTTGATCAAATTTTGGTGCGCACTTTACACTTGCTTGTGCTAAACATCTTGACATGGATCATTTTCATTAATCCCATCCTACCCAACATTATCAAAGCCTTGAAGCATTATCTGAATGAGAATCCTCTATTTGAACACCCTTATCTTATCACAAGATAATCCATTTATCCATTCGTTCCAGAGTCCACCCATGGCTATTCAAACATTGCTAGACACTGGGGGCAAATATTGGCATCTTGCTTCGAGAATAAATATTGGTATATATCCTCCAGCTTATGTGGTGATCCGAACATTGGCAAACATGAAATAAAATTGGTCGAGGCATTTGTGATCCAAAATCCAAATCACTAGCCATGGCATATTTTGATAGGAAGATGTTCCTTACCAAGTTTTATCTTTCATCGAACATCAATCTGAACAATCAATATCAGTTGCATCTAACTTGCATGTCAGCGTCCCATCAAAATCATCAAAAAAATTTTGTTTCAAATAAAGCTTCATCAATCTTGATCAATCAACTCCAATCAATTATCAACTTGTTTGACTTAACACACTTAGTCAAACTATCATCTTGTGCACAAGTTTACTCTAGGATAACACAACTTCCTTGGGTTTACAAGTTCACAATCATCTTGTTTGGCTTAACACACTTAGCCAAATTATCAAATCCAAAATCACCTCATTTGACTTAACACACTTAGTCGAACTGTCCTCTTATATAAAAGTTTACTCTAGGATAACACAACTTCTTAAAGTTTACGAGTGCATTATCACTTTTGTTTGACTTAACACACTTAGTCAAACTATCAATCCATCAATCCATCAATCTGATCAATCAACCTTAAGCTTGGTTTTCAACAAAATCCCAAAATAGAGCACTGATATTGTCATCACATATCATCACATTGTCAAAATGATGTGAAAATCCAAAAACATTCAAAAAACTCTTCAAAAACTCAAAAACATCAGAAAAATAATTTTTTTTCTAAATTATAAAAAAAAACAAAAAAAATTAAAAATCCAAATCATCCAAAATCCAAAAACATGTTTAAATATTAGAAAATATTCAAAAAAATCATCATTGAGTCTTGTTAGTATTTCACCTTGTCCGAACTATGTCGTCTCTGAGCTTGAACGTAGGCAAGGTTGATCTTTGATCATCCCCCAAGACAATTAGGGTCAGTCCTTAGGAGTCCGTCGCATTTGCAATCCGTTTTCCCATCTATTTTTACATTTAGGTCAGTCCTTAGGCGTCCGTCGCAATGGTAATCTGTTTTCTGATCTATCTTTTCATTAAGTCAAATTTTTTCATCAGTCAAACTACGTGGTATTTGCATGTATAATGTAGGCAAGGATAATCTATGGATCAGCTCCCAAGACCCCTAGGATAGGTCTTTAAGTTAGTCTATTCGTTGTAAATCTTGAAAATACCAAAAACATTGAAAAATGTGAAAATACCAAAAATAGCCTCAAAACATTTGAAAAAACCAAAATGATGCATCCATTTCATCTCGCTTTCACCCATGATTGTCATCACTCATAATAAAATAATCGTCACTTTCACCCTTTGGTGAGTTAGTCAGAAGCAAGTTTAGCAGGTTAAAAAAGTGAACACTCTAATCGTCAGAGTCTTGAAAGTCTAAATTAGTGAGTCAACAAGTTGGTCAACTCGGAATATCAATAGCTTATCGCCCAAATCAGTCCCATCAAAACCTTGATCACAACATGTCCTAGGTTGAAGCTTTCCTGTGATGGACATAAGCATCAAGTACCCCACAATAGTTATTCTTGGCTAGCGGTATGAAGAACATTAGCTTGTTTATTTTACTTTATTTGGTCTTTTTGACTTATCCTATTATGCGCTCATTCCAAGGACCTCTCCATGATGCCAAAAAAAATCAAGTTTAGAGAGAAAGGAATGGGGCAACAATCATTATCTTTTTATCTGTTGTACTTGCTGGATACCCTTGTAAAATAACTTCATCATGCATACTTTGTTTTGTTTGTAGGAAGGATGTTTTAGGTATCTTGTTGACCACATAAGAAGGCTTGCCTTTTTATGTTTTGGCCCGAGATGTCTAGAATATTTGAACTACATTCTAAATAAGGTTATGTTTGTCAAGTGTGAACAAGAGTACCCCTATCTATTTGACGAGTCAAAGTCCATCACACTAGGTGCAACACCATCTTGGTTCTTAATACCTTGATGCATCGCACCTATGTGTGTTATCAAACATAAATAAAGGTATGCTCTTTTCCCATCCTTGAATAAGAAATACATCATCATCATTCATCATCATATCCAATAAAGTCTCGACGACTAGGGGACTTGTTGGACTTCTTCATCTTCTTGAATTTAAGGGTTGATCCCTCTCATTCTTCTATCCTCTTTCACACTAACAATGCATCCAGCTTGCATTCATCTTGCATCTTTCATAATCACGTCATATCATCATAGGACAACATCATCCATCTCATCCATCTCACATGCATTGCATAATCATTTGAGTTGTTTAGGATAATATAGATTTGTTATTCTAAGCATCTTTGAAACATCTCATTTACATCATCATTATCATATAGTTTAACCATTCATACATCCATTTTGAACCTCCTTGTCGCGAGATCAACCTCAAATCGAATCTTTTCGCTTGATCTCTCAAGGGGGCAATTTACTAACGTACTTATTTTTGCTGGGGCATCTGAAAAATCAGATTTTTTTTTTTAATTTTGATGTCGGCAGCATCATTCTTTGAACCAATGCAACGAGTACATTGCTTCAAAGAGGGGCAAAATGTAGACATGCAAAACTAACATCATGCATCTAATTCTTCTATTAATCAATCAAAACAATTTATTGATTAAATCCTTAGCTTCATTAGGCTTAATTAAATAAATCAAATTATTTAATTAAGTCCTTAAAGTTCTTCTCATTTGATTTAATAAATCAAAATGATTTAAATCAAATGTCAACTCCTAAAATCCTCCAAGTTAATTAATCTAGATTAATTAACCTCTAATCATGATCACCCATTCTCCAGCTTTTGACTCAACTTGAGTCAAATCTAAACTCTCAACTAACCCACCCACTTGCACCAATAAATCAATTATTTGATTTATCAATTCTTCTAATTACTTTCAAAAGGGCATCAAGATGGAATATTCTTCCAATTTGAATCTTCCCTCCAAAGGATTTGTCCCTTCCAAAAAAGCATTAAATGCTCTTACACATGTCTCTTGCACAAGTCAAACTTGGCATTTAATGCACCTTTCATGTCATTTCATGAAAATTCAAATTTGAAATTGGTACATTGGCCAAGACTTGCACATTCCTCACCCTCTCAAATCTTGACAAGTGGCATCTTGTCATTGGATTATGAATGATCCCACATTCATTAAAAATCTCTCTTTCAACCTTGAATCTATAAAAGCAAGTTTTTTCAACAACACAACGACAACACAATTTAACAACACATTTTTATGCAAGGTTACTCTCTACAAGTGAGAACTAATCTTGCTCTTCATCACACCATCACTATCATCATCTTTCATTTTGGCAATTTTGCTTATCAAGGGGGTGGGAAAGGGCTTTCTTTCCACATTTCAAGAGGCACCACTCCCACTATGGAATGGAGTTTGATCATGTTTTCATATGATCTTTACTTAGATGTCTTTGTGTTATTTATCTAGTTTGCATATTTTAAATATGGTTGAACATTCCATAGGGATGTCTAAGTTTGTTGATTTAAACTAACTTTTGTGCTAACAACATGAAATTTTTTAAGTCTCTCTTGCAGATTTTGATGTCCACAATTGGATTTAACAGAAATGTGTTTAATAGCGAGATTAATTGACTTTAAAATGATATGTTTTGAATCAAATAAGTAATCACTTTATTTTATTAATATTTTCGAACAGTTAAGGATTAAATATTTGGTTAAAATTTTATTATGTACCTGAAAGAGATAATATTAAAATTAGTTTAATTGAGTCAACAAACTAGTGAATTTTATAAAGGAAACGGATCTATGATGTTTTTTAAAAGTAATCATGGATTTGAATTGGCGATTTCTCTTTATGTTTCCTCCTAGTGTTGGAGTGATCATTTTATCTGTTTGTACGCAATTAGATTTTTGTTGTGATTGGTTATGTTTGATTTGTTGTCAAGTAGAGGAATGACTTATGTTAGGGGCCAAAGCTGTGAGAGGTAAACTGGGTAACCTTCAGAGGTATTTTATTCGAGTGATAACTAAAGTAATGTAATCCATGTCAGTAATGTTATGGTGTACTTGTAGTTGGTACTTGATTGTTATGTGTGGTTTTCTTAACCCACTCGGTCTGTTATTTCTGGAAGCAATGTAACCATGTTAGAATTGTACTTGAGTGTACTTGTGTTGTATTTGAGTTGTACATACATTGATCTTGTGATGTAATTGAGTTTTACTTGTGTGGTTCATGTGATTAGTTGTGTCAGTTTGGTTCAGTTATGTTTCAACCTGTGTCTAGAGGTAGTTGGTCACATCTAGGAATCCTTGTTACTATCTCCTAGCATGAGGGGTGGGCCTTTTGGTTCCACTTGGTTGGGTGGTGTGCACCTTACTCCATTGGGCTTCCTTCTTGTTCGTGTTGATGATATTTCCAGTTGGAGAGCTCGTGGGATCCAGTTTCAGTTTTGGCTTTATTCATTTCTGTTAATGTTGTAATTTTTTACCCCTCTTTGTAATCGAGTTGGAAGTTGTAATATTTAATTATGCTTATTCTTATTTGGGGAATGAGAGTTGTAACCTTATTGTTAAAATAGATCTTATGGTATCTTTATTTTCTTTGATGAATTTATCTTGTATGACATGTATGTGTTCTTAATTTCATAAGTAATTAAATGTTGTGGTTTCAATTTTTTTTTTAATTGTTGTTTGTGGATTAATAAGTAATCTCAGTCTCATAACCTTAGAGGTTGTTGCAATGTGTAGTGAACTTTCATATTAATTTTACTTCACAAAAAAATTAGTATGTTTGTGTAGTTAATTGCAACTTCCTCTAGGGTTGCATGGCGAGGTGTGACACAAGTACACTAAAATCTATAAGCCAATCACATAAAACTTCATGAAAGTAATCCTAAGCCTATTAGGGTGCACACATGTCTATGCATTTATAACAAGAATGCTTACTTCTAAAATCATTGATTCATAGAGGTTTCAACAATAAGAGAATAATACTATAAAAGAGTTAAGAAGGTATAGCTAATGTATGTATGAGAATACATATATAAACTAATGAATATATATGAGTATACATGCTTATGCAAATAAAACTAAAGATCAACTAAATGAGAGAATTCCTATTTCCTTTGCACGTGCATGATAAACCATGATGCATGAGAAGAATGCCACCATTAAAAATAAACTTCAATAAGGCTAGGTATGATTTAACATTTTTTTATTTTTTTATAAAAATACCCAATTACATAATATGCATAGATTAACTACGACCTACATCTATACATATATTGATCAAGTGTTATAAAATAAATCAAATTTCATATTCTAATCTTAAATTTTGTCTTCCTATATGAATCTCATACTTAAAATATTTTTCCTCAATGGAATATATTAAATGGTATTTTTGGATTAAATAACTTAATTTTATTTTTACTTTGTTAAATATTTATTGTTTCAAAAATCAGTTACATTTCCAAGTTTGCTAATTGATTTCATAAGGAAATTATTCACAAGAAAATAAATACTACTTCTAGTTTTACATTTCACATTGATTCACTTTAGTCAATCTCTATCATTCTCATGGATAATAGCAACTTCATGGATGGTGTACTTTTCTATTGTTAACAAAGTATTTAATTCAACATTTGTAATTTAATTGAAGCAATCTAAAGAACTAGGAGGGTTGCATATAATCAATTAAGATCTTTCAATCAACAACGTATATACTTATATATAGTGAAAAGTAACAAATTGCTCATTCTTTAGTACTCGAATGTGTATATATGTATATATATATATAAATATATATTTATATTTAAATATATATAGATACATGTACACTTATTCATTTACATATATATATACAAATATTCATAAATAAGTCTAACACTCAAATATGCCAATTTATAACAGAATATTAGTCATTCCAAAACAAATTTTTGATATTTATTCTTTTCAAGATTTAAACTTACCTTCATTCTTAATGTATTTGAGTTTGTTTCAACACATGTATTTCAATAAAATTAGATATATAAACTTTGTGTTACAACTGTAGAAACACACTCATTTTTGTCTAAATGGAAGGATATTTTTATGGGAATATATATATTTGTGTATTTATACATTATTTTCGCAAAATTGCATTTGTATTCGAAAAGGAAAAAGTATACACCCACAGTCATATATTTTTTTGCAAGCTCTTCTTATTCTACATATATATATATATATATATACATACATGTATATGTATATTTATTTGTATATATATATATATATACACACATTCCCTGAAAATTATTTTGCAACAAAATAAAGAACATATACAACCATTTAATACTGGCATAATTTATTTTATGTTTAAGATATACACAATATACAACATATATACATAATTATAAATATACATATACATATGAATTTATATGTATGTATATATAAATATATATATAATTATTTCCATGCAAAATAATCGATAAAAAACAACACACAAAATTTTAGGTGCTGCTTAGGGTTTAAGGTGTAGTGAGAAGGGGGGGGGGGTCGCCATGGTAGAGGCCGACGACCTCCCCATGGGAGGCACTGCCTATAGGAGGCAGTGCCCCATCCCACAGGCCACAACCTATTAGGTGGGTCGCTTCCCCCATAACACCCTCCCATGGGTTCTCGTGCATCCCACCTATCATGGCATTATTTTCCATTCCAAAATAACGGAGACCCCTAATTCAAAATAGAATCTGGATTTTAAATCACCCCCACAATAATACAGGCTAATAATTTCGTAGATGCATTAATATATAGTTTAGTTTATATATATATATAATTGTTTTTCAAGTGCCGAAATCATAGATTAATCTAAAAGATAAAGGAATTTTATAGCTTATACAGGCATGAGTTTAATTATTCACACCTTGGAAATCAAAATACAATGGAAATAATTTGAAAAACCTAGAAATCGCTTTCTGGTTGAATTTTTGCCTCCTATTTCCTTTCTTTCCCCATTCCTAGATTGTTAGAAATCTCTTGCTGAAGACTTTCTTCTTTTTCCCTTGAATTCATTTCTATTCTTGTTTTCCACAGTTTTTAGTTTATTGAGCTACATAAAACCCCCCATCTCGGCAGCCATTTTTTGTTATTTCTCTTACAAAGCAATTCAAGAATTTTTTTGAAAAGAAAATTATATTCTTCATTCCTAATTTTCCTTCTTTTAAAGTTTTCTTTTTAGTTTCTTCCCTCAAAACCTAATCTTGAAAATAATAAATAAATAATGTTTATTTCATACACAATATTTATCCAATAAATATTACTAGAGAATGCCTATTTTAATCACAAACGAAGTTTTTATCCTTAGAAATAGTAATTAAGCCATTTTAATTTGCAATATATATACTTATTCAAATAAACAAGAACGAAATATTACTTACTTGCACAATAGATAATTTTCCTAAATAACAAGGTATTTTAATTAAATTATTTACTCTAAATAGCAAGCATCATCAAGAAATTAAGAGATGCATTTTCTAATTAAAATATAATTAATTATTTTATTATGTGCACTTTTAATTCATTATAAATTAATTTAATAAGACATTTTAAAATGTGAACCATAAAAATAGGGGTTGTGACATAACTCCAATGTTGTGTGCCTAATTCAAGCTACATTATTTGGTACTAAATATTATAGAAAAATTAGGAAATTTTAAAAGAGCTATTAGAAAAACACTTAAGAATCATAGGAAAATGATAGATGATTGAAAACCCACATTAAATAGAACTTTAAAATATGGAGAATAGAAGATGTGAACTACAATAATTTGTAACCACATTGCTCACAAAGAACATATAACACGTTCTATTCACACAAAACGTAAAATTGAACATAGCTTCACAACTACTACACTAACTTTCTCTTCAACACCTTTATGTTTTCATACTAACCCTCTGCACATATATATGTAATTGCTCCTATGTTAATGCACATTTAAAAAATATACATATGTAGGGGCAATTTTGTGTGTATGTTTATGTAGTATAACATTAAAATGAATACATTGTTCACCAAAAATATATAACATGTCTCATCCACACAAAACATAAAACTAAACATATCTTTACAGCTACTAAACTAATTTTATTTTGAATATCTTTATGCTTTCATACTAACCCTTTGCATATATAAATATGCAACTAATCGTATTGATATAGGACAAGCAATGTATGTAATAGTTGGCTTGTCAATTCAAAATTCAAGCTACATTCTTTGCTACTAAATATTATAGACAAATAGAGAAATTGTATAAAAGGTATACTTCCTCTTGTTGTGTTCATTTCCATTGTGCAACAACGTAAACAAGAATTTGCCACTTTGCTTCCACCTATCGAGGAATCCTAGCCCTCCAACACTGCCATCCCATATGGTCAACAAACTCCACCTCTGTGGACCATCGTGGTGACCAGCCCTAGGAAACTCATTGTCGGCCTTCCAAACATATTTACTGCCAGTGACAAGGAATGCTTTCCACGCCTGGGCTAATGAAAATCCCAACTTGGGAAACTCCAAATACACAAGACGTAGATAATTTGATGGGTAAGGAAAACTTAGGGTATATAGGCACAAAAAAAATGTAAAGCGCAACATAGTTGCACAACTTTGGACTGGTTGCATGCATCCAATATTGTATTCTTGTAAATGTGAAATATAGCAATAGTGAAATAGTGAAAATGGTTAACACAAAAATATATAGGATACTTGTATATATATTTTTATAGATTCCAATGTTCAAAGCATGTTATTCCTTTTGTGATCATCCATCTAGATATACATTTATATACACATGGATACACATATATTTTGTTATATGTTTATGTGTAATTACACATAAACACTACTTTAAATATACCTATGGTTATACATGTATATTCATATATGCTGATATGGTTGAGCTTGTATGTATATTCCTAGGCCATCCTAATACATTCAAGTTCAACAGTCTAATCAATTACTGAATTAAAAAAGGCTAAAAAATAGCAACAAAACCATTTGTACTATACCCAGCTGCATAAAGAGAAAATTTGTGCAAAACACCATACAAAATACTTGCAACAAAGGCTAACTACAACAAGCACACCTGCAGCTCTGCTTGCTGTCAATCTTCCATCACAACTCCCATTGGTAATGGTAAATCCAATTCCTTATACCCTAGATTGTCTTGTTCGCCCATGCTACCAAAGTGTGTATGGTAGTTTGGACAAAAACATGCCAATACCAATGTCACAAGATACGTTCAATATACAATCTCAAATCAATCCCCCCACCGTACTAGTGCACCAACAACAACTCAAAGGAATTTTCAATGATTGGTACCTTTCTTCGGTGAAACAGTTTCGACAACACATAGATGCATTGTCGAACCTTGTTGTTTGTTAGATATGCAAAAAAAGATACATTGGAATGTGCACTCGTGCATTTGGTTCAACAAACATGTGTGCTAGATGTTATACTAAAAATTTCTCCAACCATTTAAGCTCTACAAATGGAATGGACCAAAGCCCACAACCATTCTTTCTAAAATAGATAACACAGGTTGAAGAAATGCTTATTACTAGGGTGGATCTAGTTTTACAAGTGTATCACACTAGAGGAGGAAAACTTAAATACAGTGGTCACACGATGAGCTTTCCTCAAGATATCTCAAGCATTGCAAAATTTTTATTCCACGGATTACAAGACCTTGAGGTTGTGATCATATGACAAAGCACCATTGAAGGTGAAAACTATGATTGCTATGTTAATAAACATCATGTCATGGATGCATTGAAATATAAAATTCAATATGAAAAATAATACAATGATAATGAGATTGATGGTTAGGCTCTTAAAATGTTACCTGATATTGATGTTGATGTCTCCAATTTCTTGCATACAATAGAGCAAGTTTTCAATGAAGAGTTGATGCCATCAACCAACTCAACAAATGTTGTTGAACATAAAAAATGGCCCTTCAACCTCTTCATTATTTATCCCTTTCTTTCCAAATGCTACACAAGCGCTCCAACCCATCAAACAAGTATTAAAAATTGAAAAAAAGAAGTAGAATATATTGTGTTGGCCTAAAATTAGCTCTTCTCTTGTTAATGAATACAACATTGAAGGTTTATTTACACTGGATTTTCCAACATTGTTCCACACTGGAGCAAAAATTCCCCTCCAACCAAGGAATATTCAAATTCAGTTGCATGAATATGCCCTCCACTTAATGAGATATTTTGACCATAGATTTGGCAAACATGTCAGGTTTAGGTATTTCCTCTACAACTTGATAATGAGACATCGCAGTCAACAAACCACTTTTTTCTTCATCAGAGCGGATTTGGAAGACAAAATACCGAAGTCTTTGTCTACATTGTGTGAACAGCTTCAAGTTGCTCCTAATGACCAAATAGCGGAGCAATTGATGTGCTTTGGTGCATCATTGCGTGGGACTCACTCTTTTTGGAACTATTTCTAGGCCCAACTATCTGGAATGATTGAAAAACTTGGGATACCTACCCTTTTTTTTTCACTCTGAGTTGTGTAGACATAAATGATCTGATTTGCAAAAAAAATTCTCTTCTATGGCTTGTTTGGCGATGGAGTCTTCAACAAAGACCCTGATAGATAGTGTTATTCAAAATCCACATATAAAATCTTTATATCTGCATCATATATTCTCAATTTTCTATAAAGAGGTGATTGAAAAGCTTTTGCATGCAAAAGATTATTGGTATAGATATGAATGAAAACATCGTGGCTCTGCACATGTGCATGGTTTTTTATGGCTTCTAGAAGCCCTGAATATGGATGCTCTTGATTGGTCCAATCACCGTGATGTTACCATGGAAAGGAATTTTTTTTTATAGCTATGTTTAAGCTTGGAATCCATGTTGCCTTACACAAAGATTGCTTAGAATGTACCATTGTTTTGAAGAAAATTTGTGCTTACTTTCTAGTGATCCAATCATAGATTATGAAGAGTTGCTAAATATAGTTCAAAGACACACAAAATGCTCTAAATATACTTGTTTAAGGAAAAAAGGAGAGCAATTAAAATTCCACTATAAATCACCTTGACAACAACAACTTACCTCTACATTGACATCTGATGTTGAGTCTAAAAAATTCTACAAGCCAACAAGAAATGATGATCACCTAAATATTCATAACCCACCCATGCTTTCAATTTGGTGTGCCAATTTTGATTGCCAGCCACTTGTTTCTAGGAAAATTGTATTAAATTATATCTTCAAATATCTAGCTAAATCTGAGAAGAAAATAAAAAATTATCTTGATATGTTAAAAATACTTGCGAATACAAATATAGCTGAGGATAGAGCACTTATTACATATCAAAAATTCATGGTGAACATTCTTGTGGAGCGTGAAATCTTTGCACATGAGACATGCCATATATTACAAAAATTTCCCCTTGTCACTTCAAGTTGACAATATGTTCGCTTGAATGTTGGCAAAAAGGCATGGTTCTGTATAAATAAATATGATGTTGATGAAGGCCTACCAAAAAATTATATTCATTTCTATATGCAAAGGCCTCTAGAGATGGGTGGTGTATCCCTAATTGATTGGGTTTACTTATACACACATTCAAACCAATGCAAAAAGGACAAATCAAAATTGAGATGTAACATCCCGTCGTGGAACCTAGGGAATGAAATGTAACGATAGCTAAAAAAATATATATATTTTTTTAAAACAATCAATATCGACATGTGAACCTTAACTTAACGTGAACGTTCTCGGGTTTAACAACTTCACTACAAGTTCAATTACAATCAAACGAGATTGTGACAAATCTCGATACATCATAAGCAATAATACAATGAAACCTCATGTATCATTATGAGTGATTACAATAAATAATATGAACAAGTATAATTGATGACCAAGTCCACGAGCACATCCAATGAACAACTCCATGAACAATGTGCATCCAGGAATCCTATCAAGAAAAAACTCATCTCAAACAATATCACCTGCAGGGGATCCAATGGAAGAAATGGAACGTTCCTCCCAACCGTGTGGAACTCAAAAGCCCGCCCCTCATGCTAGGAGATAGTAATAGGTCATCAAGTCAAACAAACATCAAGAAGAGATAAAAAACAACACATGTTCGACATACATGACATCATGATGACAAAATATCCACATGACAACTGACATACTCCTAGAGGCAACGGTATAATCACAAGTGACTCTACACAAGAGACCCAACAAATGTACAAGGACATGAGTGTCATCACATAAATGTAATAGGTTACCCTAGATAGTCTTCCTACATTATCGACCCTCTACCAGAGTTACCCTCGAAACCTCTAACGATTTCCAATCCCTATACAAACTTATGTGGCATCAAAACACTTCTCAAAAATATAAAGTGTTTGATTAGCCTTTCTAGGCCATCTCAACGTACTTTAACCTAAACAAGCGTTAAATTACAAGGTGAGGCAAATATCATCTGAGTGGTTAAATGTTAACTACCCAACCCCCTAAAAAATTAGTTTAGTTATCATTGTATTATACACTTCCAAGAGGTTACCCATGCAACCACTTTCAAGTCTAGCCCCTAACGGAAGCCACACCTCCTAGATACAAATTCTCAAACTGACAAGACAATAAAGCCAACATGCATGCAAGAGAGAACTTCATTCCTCATAGACCCAAAACAATCATAATCATACCATGACATTTATATAACTCAATAAAACCACTCAACATGCATGATCAAGTTTATACACGAACATACACATCTCCATATGATGGAATTCAAAATGTCCAAAAATAACATCACATGAATACATAATTTGCATGGCCCACATTCTCACATTCAAAAAAATACAAGAACATCCATATATATATAACTAGCCATGATTTCAATAAATTACTATTTAAAGCTTCTAGAAGACGATAACATATTTCAATACATATACAATAATATACTCCAAAAGATATTTCATTGACATATTCACAAAGTCTAATTTCTTTTCTTTTCATAAAAAAATTAAAATTAGTAAACATTGTTATCAAAGAATTAAGTATATATAACACACATTATTTAAAAACCATTCTAAAATATGATTAAAAAAAATCTAATCTAGAATGATTACCCTTAAACACTCTAATTTAATGTTGTACAAATAATTGACCTCTTAAATAACACTAATGGTTTTTCCATTCTTACATTCATAACACAAAAATGGTAAAGTACAATATATATTAAGAATCCAAAAGATTATACAATTGATGTACAACCAAATGTCAATAAATTTACTTTCTAATTTGCACAATACAACATGACCTCGAACTTCACTTGAAATGACATTATACAAATATATTTTCATTTTAATAAAAATCATAATAAAAATAGAATTTTAATTACACTTTTATATATACCGATAACTAACCTTTATAGAGACAAGATGCATCGATAAACTTTATCCTATAATAAATCTATTTCATTCCTTATATCGTAAATCAACACTTACCATCATTAAAAGGAGGGTGACTAAGTGTTACATCGAACTGACTTGAAGAATCCAAGTCAACCTTGCAACAAGGGAGTGAGAAAAACTCAGTGATAGACAATAGAGATTACGTCACTTAAAAAGAATAGATAAGTAATAATTATTTCCATATGGACAACAACTTCACATCGCACCACCCAGAATGAGTTGAGTTGATCTGAAAAATATTGCATCCAAACTACATGCATGATCCGACACAAAACACATAAAATACAACTCCTTAATTCGTAGTCGTGTGGGTTAGAATGTGTACAAGATCATGACAAAAAGAGAGGTATGGGATAGGCATTAAAGTTAAGGTGTAGAATAGAGAATGTATTAATCATTACAATCCCACTAAATTCAGAGTATATGAGAAAAAAAATACAAAGAACTTAGCAATAAAAATCCCTCACCACAAGTGCATGACATCAAGAAGAAATTCCGACAAACAAAAATTCATGAAAGGAGCTAAAATACATCAATGGATCACCAAAATAATTCCAAAAAAAAAGAATAAAAAAACCTATAGCAGTCGATACCTAAGTGAGTTTGCAAAGTCATCGAACTAGAAATCAAAAGCATGACTAACAACAAGATTGAATTATCTTCCTAAAATTTAATCAGTCTCGCTCGAAGAGGAGCACCATACCCAAGATTCTAATATAAGGATATAGACGTAAGGTAATTTACTAACAGATTAAGACACACATAAATTAATCTAAACCCGTGGCTGAGTAAGTACAATAATTTTGCATCCTACATGAACCAAAATGGCATATGGATGAGTCCATGCATAACCACATAATAAGACAAATCAAATGTTGTAACACCAAAAGAGGTCACTTTCTAATTATATTCATAGGTAGGAAAGTACGCTTTCAAAACGGGTATACCAAATTTGAATAACACAAAGAAATCGACAGGGGAAAGAAATGACTGGGTGCATGCTAATATATATGGATGGAATGCATGAAATAATGATACAAAGATTATTTGCGAACATAGATAGATTCACAAATTTGTAGCAATACAAGATTTCAAACTTCGAGTTTCACATAAGGCATACTACTGATCTCAACCAGGATTGACTTATTTCGATTAAAAGCATCAAACATTTTAAGAAAACGACACAAAGTTTTGATTTACAGGAAAAGGAATAATCCAAAGAGAGAATCAAAATTTTAACATATATGCTCAAAATAGAGAATCTATTAAAAATTTCCCACAACACAAAAGTTTTCAGAAGAACACATAAATTCATTCAAAGAACTTTCAAAAAATTTCTTTCGTCTGTAAAATTTCCTTTCTTTGATTTAAATGGAACTAATTGGTAATGGTTTCATTTTCTATTGTTGTGTAGATTTCAAGACAAGATTTTGTAGCGTATCATAAACAAAATGCAACAATTTCCTTTGTACATTCAAATTCAAAAACAAGCAAGAATTTACAAGGAGGAAACCTGGAATTCATTTCTAGATTCGAAGAATGGTGAAGCTAAACTTAGTAATTTAGTCCATGAAACTTTCATAGCACAAGAAAAACCTTCGATATGCAATTTTTTCAACTTTTCAACCAAAACCCCAGAAAATATAGATACAAACTTCTTCCCATGAACAACAATTATTTTTTATTGAAAAAATAATTGTTGTTTGTCAAATTAATCCTCCTTCTATACTATATCATTCCTTTTTGGTCACAATGCAAATCAATCACTTAACTCATAGTTCACATGAAATTCATCCACCAGTTCAAAATTTTCAACATCATTATCACAACAAAATATTTTGCAAATCTAATCCACAACTACTAGTTAAACTTTTGTCAGTTTTGAAAACATCAATATTGTACATTCATATAAATTTCAACTAATTATTCTTCCACAAATAGTATATTTTAATAATTCTCAATATATATTATTTCCTCAAATAATTTGAAATAAACTTTCAAATTAAACATGATAATTCATACTTTAATTCTGATAAAGCAATAAATCACTGCTAATTCTAATACATATGATACAACCATTTACTTAATCCAAGAAAATCAATATATGACATGCCAAACATAACACGATATGACGAAACACCAAGCAACTTGAAAGAATGAACATCAACATGACAAATGGGTAAAAAAATGATACTTATTCTTTCCAGAACAATGGCTCATGACAGAGGGCCAAACTATCTCCCATCAACAATTCCATTGGGCCTTGGCATGCTCAGACTTGATGAATCTGGTGGAGTCGATGCTTGTACCTGAAAGTTGCATCAAACTGCATGGTCAACCATAACAACATATATATCAGAAGACACACCATGAAGAAGAATCACAACGTAGCAGGGCACTCACAGATGAGTACTGATACACTATCTCCTTCACCCAAACTGACATAAAACATTACATCAAACAAAAATTTCAACGTAATAATATCATAAATAATCAGAAGTGCATATAACACAATACACACATAACCATAATAATTCCATCATAATAAAATAACTAGATGACCATAAAGTCAAGTATATCATCTACTTAGTGTAGCAACTAACATAACATCCATGACATAGTGCAATAATTTAATATAGTCTTAAGAGAAACTAAACGAATAATTACCAATCCAAAGCAAACTGAAACAATAGTATCAACTGGAGGGACACTACATCCTCCCACGTAGGATAAGGCTTACTCTTGGAAGCCTACAAACAAATAGGGATAAAGCTCCCTCATACATGTCACATCCTCCCAAGTAGCAAATGCCTCATCACTAGGATCCCCACTGGACCCTCACAAGTTCACCCACGGGTTGTCGAGTCAGTTGCTCATCGTCTATTGGTAGCCTCAACAACTGCACCCAATACTTGATTTAAAACACACACTCACGTACATTCACATGCTACACAAATTTCCATAGTGCATTCCCCCAATAGGAAGGATATCGCTGCTTTGTGAACTACACTGAGGGTCCTACCCTTTCCATTGGTTTTTTGCACCATTGGACCAACACCACATAAAGTCAACTCTCGGGTAGACAAGTGAGAACAAACCAAAAGGGAAAACTTAAACTCAAGAGTACAACACCTAGGTCAATGTAATGGGCTCACATGTATCCAAGGTGCCCAGTGTATGAACCTAGTGCTATGATACCAGGCTATAATGCCCCGTTGTGGAACCCAGGGAATGACACATAACAACAACTAAAAAACCGAATAATTTTTAAAAAAAAAATTTAATAACAACATGCAAACCTTAACTTAACATGAATATTCTCAGGTTCCACAACTACACTACTAAAATAAAACAATAAGTACAACTCATCAAGAACCATAGACAAGATCATGAGAGTAAACCATAACAAGATACATTATCAGTAAGAGTTCCAATACAAGTTCAATTACAATCAAACAAGATTGTGAAAAATCTCGATACATCACAAGTAATAATACAATTAAACCTCATGTATCATCATGAGTGAGTACAATAAAGAATATGAAAAAATAATAGTTGATGACCAAGTCCATGAGAACATCCAATAAACAACTCTATGAACAATGTGCATATAGGAATCCTGTCAAGAACAAACTCATCTCGAACAATATCACCTGTAGGGGACCCAATGGAAGAAATGACATGTTCCTCCCAACTGTGTGGAACTCAAAATCCCACCCCTCATGGTAGGAGATAGTAACAAGTCCTCAAGTCAAACATGCATCAAGAAGAGATAACAAACAACACATGGTCGACATACATGACATCACGATGACAAAAAATCCACATGACAACTGACATACTCCCAGAGGCAATGATATAATCGTAGGTCACTCTACACAAGAGACCCAACAAATTTAAAAGGACAAGAGTGTCATCACATAAATGTAATAGGTTACCTTGGATAGTCTTCCTA
The DNA here is from genome assembly GCA_007115665.2 of Sequoiadendron giganteum. Taxonomy (NCBI): domain Eukaryota; kingdom Viridiplantae; phylum Streptophyta; class Pinopsida; order Cupressales; family Cupressaceae; genus Sequoiadendron; species Sequoiadendron giganteum. The sequence continues at coordinate 193,938,201 of CM021105.1, forward strand.
GGTTATTGGCCCTCTACTAGAGTTACCTTGGAAACTTCTAACGACTTTCGGCCCTTATACGAATTTATGTGGCATCGAAACACTTCTCAAAAAGACAAAGTGTTCGATTAGCCATTCCAATCCATCTCAACCTACTTTAACCTAAACAAGCATTAAAGTACAAGGTGAGGCAAATATTATCTGAGTGGTTAAATGTTAACTACCCAACCCCCTAAAAACTTAGTTTAGTTATCACAGTATTATAAACTTTCAAGAGGTTACCCATGCAACCACTTCCAGGTCCGTCCCCTAATGGAAGCCACTCCTCCTAGGCACAATTCTCAAATTAGCAAGACAATAAAGCCAACATGCATGGAAGAGAGAACTTCATTCCTCATAGACCCAAAATAATCATAATCATACCATGACATTTTTATAACTCAATAAAACCACTCAACATGCATGGCCAAGTTTATATACAAACATACACATCTCCATACCATGGAATTCAAAATGTCCAAAAATAACATCACATGAATACATGTGCATGGCCCACGTTCTCACGTTTGAAACAATTCAAGAACAACCATATATATAACTAGCCATGATTTCAATAAACTATTTTTTAAAGCCTCTGGAAGATGATAACATATTTCAATACATATACAATAATAGACTCGAAAAGATATTTCATTTGACATATTCACAAAGTCTAATTTCTTTTCTTTTCATAAACAAATTTAAATTAGTAAACATTCTTATCAAAGAATTAAGTATATAAAACATATATTATTTCAAAACCATTCTAAAATATGATAAACACAAATCTAATATAGAATTATTACCCTTAAACACTCTAATTTAGTGTTGTACAAATAATTGAACTCTTAAATAACACTAATGGTTTTTCCATTCTTACATTAAGAACACAAAAATGGTAAAGTACAATATATATATTAAGAATCCAAAAGATTATGAAATTGACGTACAACCAAATGTCAATACATTTACTTTCTAATTTGCACAATACAACATGACCTCAAACTTCACTTGAAATGACATTATACAAATATATTTTCATTTTAATAAAAATAGAATTTTAATTACACTTTCATATATACCAATAACTAACCTTTATAGAGACAAGATGCATCGATAAAATCCATCATATAATAAATCTATTTTAGTCCTTATATCGTAAATCAACACTTACCATAATCAAAGGGAGTGTGACTAAGTGTTACACCAAATCGATTTGAATACCTTGCAACAAGGGAGTGAGGAAAACTCAACGATAGATAATAAAGATTACGTCAGTTAAAAATAATAGATAAGTAATAATTATTTCCACATGGACAGTGAACTAAGACATCCACTTCACCTCGCACCACCCAAAATGAGTTGAGTTGATCTGACAGATACTGCACGCAGACTACATGCATGCGTCAACACAAAAGACATAAAATAGAACTCCTTAATTTGCAACCACCTGGGTTAGAATGTGTACAAGCTCACTATAGAAAGAGAGGTATGATATAGGCGTTAAAGTTAAGGAGTAGAATAGAGAAATTATTAATCATTACAATCCGACATAATTCAGAGTAGATGAGACAAAAAAAAATACAGAGAACTTAGCAATAAAAATCCCTCAGCACAAGTGCGTGGCATCAAGGAGAAATTCTGACAAACAAAAATTCATGAAAGGAGGTAAAAGACGTCGATGGATTTACCAAAAGAAGTCCAAAAAAACGGAATGAGAAAACCTATAGCAGTCGATACCTAAGTGACTTTGCAAAGTCATCGACTTGGAACTCAAAAGAAGGACTAACCAGCTTGAATTCTCCTCCTGCAATTTAATCAATCCTGCTAAGAGAGGAGCACTATACCCAAGAGTTCGATCTAAGGATGCAGACGTAATGTAATTTACTAACAGATTAAGACACACAAAGATTAATGTAAACCCATGGCTGAGTAAGTATAATAATTCTGCATGCTACATGAACCAAAATGGCATATGGATGAGTCCATGCATAAACACATAATAAGACAAATCAAATGTTATAATGCCAAAAGAGGTCACTTTCCAATTATATTCATAGGTAGGAAAGTATGCTTTCAAAATGGTTATGCCAGATTTCAATAACATGAAGAAATCGACAGGGGCAAGAAATGACTGAGTGTATGCATGAATCAATGATACAAAGATGATTTGTGAACACAAATAGATTCACAATTTTCCATCTATATGATATTTTAAACTTTGAGTTTCATAGAAGGCATACTACGTATCTCATCTAGGATTGACTTATTTCGATTAAAAGCATCAAACATCACATAATTTTGATTTATAGGCAAAGTCATAATCCAAATAGAGGATCAAAATCTAACATATATGCTCAAAATAGAGAATCTATTAAAAAATTTCCACAACACAAAAGTTTTCAGAAGAACACATAAATTCATTCAAAGAACTTTCAATAATTTTCTTTCTTCTGTAATTTTTTTTTTTTTAATTTAAATGGAACTAATCAGTAATGGTTTTGTTTTCTATTGTTTTTCAGATTTCAAGACAAGATTTTGCAATGTATCATAAACAAAATACAACAATGTCCTTTGTACATTTAAATTCAAGAACAAGCAATAATTTACAAGGAGGAAACTTGGAATTCTTTTCCGGATTCGAAGAATGGTGAAGCTAGTCTCCTTGAGATTTTCTAAGCTAACTATCACAAGAGCACACAATAAACTTTGGAAATAACTAGAGATTAGTATATAGAAGACAAGGTGAGTTGAAGAATACCTTTCAAGAAAGATAAAGGTGTTGTGGATTAGCAAAGTCTTCAAAGAGCATAATTTTCCTTAGTTTTCTTAAGTTCTTGTAAGCTAAAGCTATAAATAGCATAATATGAATTAACGCTCTAAGGTTAACAAATGCTTTACGTATATTATTTATTTTAATAGCTAAACATTGTAGATTAGGTATCAATTGTTACAAAAAAATATGTTAGGTATTCACTATCACTTTGTGTAGGGAAAATTCTATAGTAAAACATAGACCATATTCTTAATCCGATTTGAAAAAGGAATCTCAAGCTAAAGATCCATTTCAACTAAAACAAGGGGCACCTCCTTACCTATATAATAAATTTCACTCCATAAGCTTGTTTGAAAGTAGACATGAACTCATGAAGAAGATCACCATATTTCTTTAGCACATAACATAATTAGAAACTCGTGTTATGTAAATGTTGGCCATAGGAAAAATTATAAAAGTAAAGATGAATTTTTTTTCTAGTTAAGAACAAACCTAGCTTGTAGCATGTCTCTACCTAAGCCCTATGTATAATTCATCATTCAACAATGTTCCATTGATGGTCTAGACAATTAGTATCTATCATAAGGCACTACTCACATATAAGATGTCACACTAGACTCAATATCATATATGGCTATCATGTAACAAAATTTAGATACCAATGACCCAAAATTTATTTCACTAGAACTTAAGTGTAGACTTTTGAAACATACACAAGAAAATGGAAAACTATTGATATCTTTATGTGACATCTTACTAGCTAAAATATACTTAATTAAAAACACACTATGAAAATTCATACATGAGAAGCAACATAGAAAATGATTCAATAATCAATAGAAACAAGGTGGTCTATGCAAATTAATAATTTTTTAATTCAAGCTTTATAGTAAACTAATAGCTACAATCATTTGGGATAATGCAAGAAGTTGGGTCCTCAAAAAGTGGAAGTGTTTTTGCTATTTTTCAGACTTTGTCACACTTGGACTGAAAATTTGAGGCACTTACACAATGAATCTTAAAAATTCTCAATAATATGAAATTTAACATTTTGAATCTAGTTTCCAAATATGTAATTTATTCAAATAACTAGATGATAGAAATTTAATTTTGAAAGGGATGTATAAAAACCACTTTTTAAAAGTCCCTGTTTTTTTACCATACCATCCACGAGTATAAAGACCACTTTTTGACCCAAATAAAAGTATTTTTGTAGTTTCTTTTGGGGAAAGAAATCTAACAACATGATGATTGATGAGGAAATAAACTGTAATTTTATTTTGAATTTTTATTTATTGAATTTGTATTGACCTTAATTGTTGTTTTTAAAAATCAACATGTACGGACAACATAATTGGACCTAAACTAAATATTTTTTTATTTTTATTTTTTATGTGTAGAAAATTGTCTGAAGATTGATGCCATATAATTCTTTTTACAAGAAACTTAACCAAAAAAAGCTGTTAAAAAACAAAAAAAGCCTAATATTTCAAGTTTAAGGAATAGTTTGTTTAGAAATTAATTAAAAATAACAAATATAATCCAATCTTAATAAAAAATTTATATTTGGAAACTAGACATCGTGTTCCCTAATGGGTTTTCATTTTATAGATTGATTTAGAAAAAAATTCCATTAGCCATATTGCCAAAGTTGGACATTCTTCTTCAATCTCCCTTAGTTTTTTAGTTGCAGGTCAAAGGCTAAAGGTCAAATTGCCAAGCCTTTCCCAAGCCTAAAACCAAGGCTATATGTGGGTTGGAGATTCAAATTTTTAGTAATGTGTATGCATTTTTAAAAACATGTATGCATTACAAAACACATACACGTTCTTTATTTGTTTGATTATTTAAAATAATAACTGCCTTTTAGAAATGTGTATGCGTTTTGAAACGTGTACGTGTTATAAGGCGTACGCATTTTTTTAGGATCGGGTACCCGATGCATAACACATATGCATTTTTTAATAATGCATATGCATTTTCCATAAGATTTTTTTTAATGAAACTTCCCCTCTTCATGGACCCAAATTCTTGCTTTTACCCATTTCATAATAATTATCACTTACTAGTGAAATAAATGGTTAACATCCTAAAATTAGAAAGTTACATCAAAACAAGCTCTATTATTACTAGGGATAAATACCTCTAAAGGAAAAACTCTCCCAAATTTTGCATACAAAGAAAAAAATTCAATAAGAGTTTTCATTCCTTGGTATTAAATATTCATAATAGGCATGTCATATGAAACATCACAATTTCCAATTTATTCATAACATAGCTAAGAAAAAAAATGTAACAAGTTAGAAAGTAAAGAAAAATGGAAATAAAGAATTTGCAAGATGTACCCAAGTTATATTTCAAATCATATTAATATTAACACATTAAAAGTCAAGTTCTTTTTGTGCGATTTACCTAGCATCCAAGATCTCCAAGTCCAAAAATGCATTCACCATCAATTGAGAAAATAAACTTGTATAATATATTCAAGTCAATTCCTCAATTTTAAGGACCTTTCCCATGCCAATATCAGTTACATCTAGATTTTATCTTAGAGTGAAGTGTTAATTATCCCATATGTGAATAGGAGAAAAAATAATATTATCTAGCTTTATAATAGAAGAATATGATATTTATCATCAAATATAATATGATTCAATGAAGGAGCACATCAGTGCCTACAAAGTTACAAAGAAAAAATTATAAGGTACCTTATTATTTAATACCCATGTAATGATATATGATGATATAGTAGGTACTCCAACTCAGATGATGCTTGCAAGATTCCATGTAGTAATCAAAAGGAGAGGAAATCTCACAACCTCTAACCTCATACTTGAGGAGAATGGATGTGTGTGGGTATTTTTGGGAGAGAAGTGAGCTCTAGTTGTGGTGGACCTTGTTTCCTTTACAACCTCAATTATAGATCTACCTTGCCCAAAAAAATATCTACTTTTGTTTCACCTAGCTTTTCTCCCATTTGACCTTGAGCCTTTTTAGGTTTGACTCAAAAGAGCTTTAACAAAATAAAAATTCAAGAAGTACCCAATCCCACTAATACTCAAGAAATAATATCTATGTAATGGTCACATGTGATCATACAAAATATAATCATCATAGCATTGAAGACATCCCTTGAAGTGAGTGACCCTTAGCTTCCTTAGCACCTCCAGCCACAATATTCCATTATTCTTTCTATAAATTGAAATTTCCCAAAATAAATCTCAGCAAACCCACCCTATGAAGATACAAGAAATCCCAAAAGGAAACCCACCCACCTACAACTATTATTGAATCTTCCTTGGAGGACATGATACTTGACCTTACAATCATACATAGAAATAAGACCTTACAAGTAGTGATTGATAATTAGTTGAAGCCAATAGAAATAAATATTTTATAATGAAATAAAACACACACAAATGATATTGCTAGGTATAGGTTCGTAAAATATAAAATCACTTAGAACACCATGGAAAGTGACTTACGTAAATATTTTATATAAATTATCTTATGATGTCAATGATACCAATGAGAAAAATTAGTAGAGTTAGAGGGAAAATATTATGAAGCTGACAAAAGAAAAAAATAAGAAAAAGATGAGACAAACCAAAACCAATCTCCCTACAATAGTTTCCTCAATCTATTCATACAAAACAAAAAAAATAGATCTAAATATTAAGGATATGATGAGGTGATTCAAGAATTTTTTTCCTAAAATTGGTATTAGATAGATTGCTTACACCATTACTCTTCTTGTTATGAGGCTTAGGTGAAGAATGTAGAGGATTCAAACTTATAAACTTGTCCTATACTACCATTTTCTCTACTAAGAATATGTAGCTATATACAAATGATGAGTTTAATGCTTCTTAACCTAACTCAAAATAAAATAGAATTTATTGAATTTAAATAGAATCTGATTCAAGATAAAATACAAATTTATTTGATCTTAGGTTCACTACATCTATAATTCCAATTGATTGAAAAAATTGTTTGAAAAGAGTCCTAGTGCAAGGAAACTTTCTAGGTGAAATTTGTAATATAATTACATTGGGATTGGTAGGGTATGGAGATTTTAGGCATGCGAGTTATTTCCAACTAAAATCCAACACACATTATATCCTATTGACTAATGATTAAATAATTTTAATATATTTTTTAAATGTTGGTTCTATGGTCAAAAGCATTTTTATCTATACGTGAAGTGAGATGGTTCTCAATGAGTCTATTAAAGATATAGTCTTGTTGGTGCAAGGACCTAAAAATCATAAGAGATGAAGCAAGGATAATTCCCTATGGAACTTTGATAGAATTTGGATGCCCCTTCAATCCTTAGCTCTCAATTGAAGATGTGTCAACATAGATTCATGTCCATGATTGAATTTCAAAAACTATATGAGTTTCACATAAAACCCTACAAGATATTAAATATTTATACATAATTTATATATACAGTTTTATATGTTTTTTGTATAAATGAACCCAAAACAAATCCAATGTGAACATTTTTTCCTAATCCATGAATTCAATCCCAAAAAATTGAATATGAGTCTAATCCAAAAATTTTAACTTTAAAGCAATATAACTAAGACATAAACAAACCATAAAGAGTTGATCAACTATGATAATTTCCAATTGATATAGCATGGAGATGAGAAACACCAACTAGAAAATCTCATAGTTTAAACTAATTTTTTTTGTTTAATTTGGAGAGAAAATTGTTATTTCTAATCAACCACTAACATGAGGCCATTGGAAGAGGAGTCATTTAGGAAAATTTTAATGAGAAAAAATAGGTTAAGGACTCTAAGGAATATGAAGAGGATGTCAAACATATGGACAAGGGCCATGATGAAGAGAAGGTTAAGGTAACAGTAAGCTTTGAGGGTGAAGGGGAAATGAATGATAGGACCCTTTAGAATTATAAGATCGAAATCAATTATTTGTAGGAAAAAGTGAACAAGATGGAGAATGCCTTTAATAGTCTAATCTCTATAACCTATGACATTATGAACAAGGAATTTTTTTTGTATGATGTCTAAATTGTCAAAAGTAAGGAAAATGAAAAGTAAAATAGAAGCCACTCAGGATGTGAATATGTCAATTGAGGATAATGTTGGCGAAGGAGAGGAAAAATGGAGAAATGATCTGAAACTATTGAAAAAGGAATAGAATTTAATTAACTTTCAAAAAGATTAGTTTGGTTTCTTGCTGTTTCCTAATTATTGCCTACATGATTTTCTCTGGTAGGCTTCTATGCCATCTCATTCTTGATTTTAAGCTATTTCTAGAATTTTATTCTTAGATTGTTTCCTATTTTTTTTTTGTTTCTTGGGTGGAATGTAGGCTAGTTTTTGTTTGAATTGTTGTTTCTTATTTTTTCCTACTTCTCATTTGGCTAATAGGACTAGTTATAGTTATGCTTTGAAATTCTATTGTGTATGGTATCAGTGCTCTAACCATTCTTTATTAATAAAAAACATGAGACCATGTAATGTCCCTTGCTATTATATTACCATATTTTACTACCAAAAAATTTGATTTAATAATATAAATGCAAACCCATTTGATAAAATTGATTTTTAATCAAACAGTGAAATTGGGTATGTAGAAATTTACACCTAACTATCCATGAACACTCTAAATTTTATTGAAGAAAAATAAAGAGGTTTTCTACAAAAAAATTGGCAGCATAACTGCGTATAAAGTTCACTTTCAGATCTGCAAAAGTAGATTACAAAAAATCCCAAAAACAAAAGCTCAACTAATGCAAACCACTACTAGAAAATGTAAACCTTTGCACCCAAAAATGATGCCATTTACCAAAGATAAATAAATCTGCTTGATATCATTAATATTTAGGAAAATAAAGTCACATGGCAGCCATATAATCTATAGCAAAAATTATTAAACAATCACTAAAATCTCACACCTAAACCCCTGCAAAACCACACCTTTAACACATTGAGAAAATAATCTAAATTGCACTATTGAGCACACTAGAAATATATGTATGAGACTACACCTTGATGACCCTCAGACTCTCATCCTTAGTTCAACTAGAAACCTTCAAACTCCTGTTCTCAAGTATCCTTCTCCACAAGTTTGTTAGTGTCTGAAGAACAACAAAAAAATTCACTGGCAAAATAATATGGAATGAATCAATGAAAAAACCAATTTTTCCTTATATGATTTCATGCAATATGCCAAAGTTTTAATTGCCAAGATTCTGACACAAAAAAGAGGATTATAGAGAATTCTAGTAAAATAACTTCCATTTTTTGATTTGTTGCCACTTTCCAAGATTCTTTTTTTTTCCCGATTTTATTTTTTGCTTCAATTTATACTTTTTGACTCCAAACTTGATCTAATTAAACCCCACACCAAAATATGGAGGAATTAACATTATGATTCCTTTTTGATGTCTTAATAATATTTTTTCAGTCAAATCACCAAATAAAATATATAGTTTTTCCAAAAAATCTTCAAGTCCTATTTTACTATTTTTGGCAATTGGTCTTACTATTTTAACTAAGTTGCCATTTTTAGAGAATTTTGAAAAGGGGACATGAAAATTCATTGCTACAAAAAATTTCTTGTCCTCAAGCAATTACAAACATGATGCTCTAAAAAATTCAATCATTTCAAAATTCATAACTGATTGTGATATTGCACCTATAAATTTTTGTACCTTCCTCTTAAGCATCCTGATAGTTTCTTGAAGGATGTACATGTTGTAAATTTGTGGAGTGGATGTTCAATTTTTAGCCCCTTGCTCCATATTCCCTAGGGTTTTTTATTTCTCCTTTTCTTTTCTAAAATCAATAGCCTCCTCCTTCCAATTCCTTGAGTCATGGAGATGCTTCTTGTAGGATCTATCACAAATTGCTACCAATTTTGCCTCTATTTGAAATTTTCTTGATAAAATTTTAGGATCTGATTTGGAATAGTAATGGAACATATTAAGAAAATAAAATGTCATCACATAACAACATTCCAAACCTTTTCAAAATTTAGATGCAAACTACAATCCCTTCTGATGTTGATACATGCACTCTCTCAGTCCTCCAAATAGAACAATCTGATCTTTACTTAAAATTCTCAACATGAAAGTAAAAAATAATTTTATGAAATTTTTAACCATATTAGAGAACTTACTAACATGCTTGATAACTTCCATGTTAAGACCCTTCCAAAACAATTTCTCACTACAATAAAAATAGTGTCCTCAAGCACTAGCTAGGTATTGTGAAACTTGTTCCTAAGACTTATGAAGCATTTGATAATGTTTTGGATCTGATTTTTTTATATTATAACTTTCATAATATTCATTTCATCCTCTACCAAAACCATTAAAACTTCTAAAATCAAATCCCTCATTCACCTCTACATTGTTGAAATACATATCACAAGAATGCACAACAATCATCCCATACATCACCTCAAACTAAATGATGATGTTTCCTACTTCATGGAATGATCTATAGGCACCAAGTAATAGTAAAGGGATAACCATTAGCATCATAAAATAGAAAAATTCACACCACCAAGTTCCGAATTTTAACCATTCAGACTATTCTAGGTCTCTAGCAAGTATTGCACTATCTTTAGGAAACTTGTACTTAGCACTTCTGAAACCAATGATGATGATACAAATCTGATTTGTGTAGAATAAATATACATGAAAGGGACCAATAAAATATTTATAAAAACAATCGCACATTTTTAAATCAACAACTACCTGAAGCCCCAAACTGCCGAAACAAATAGAGATGGAAAACTCAATAGTAAGATCATACCTCTCCCAAACTTGTGAGTGATCATTTCCAGCTAAATGGACTGATATATAATAGTCAAGGCACCAAACGAAAGTAGTATATAGTAAAATATAACAAAAAAATTTATTCCATAACACTTTGGGTATCCAAACTATACATAACAACTTAGATAGAAAGTGAAGTGCTCACTGAATTCATCCATTGTCACATAATTGACACCCTTCACATAAAAATTGTTAGAAGCTGCCCACAAAATAATTAAATAAATGGTTGTTGGTTTACTTTCCAACAAGGATGATGACCTTCTAACTTCATCATGTAGGGAAACCATCTCCAGTTGCAACAATCTAAATCTATTCAAAGGTAGATTCATCCAATCTAGCAATATCTTAATGATGCAATTAATGCAAGAATGATCAACTTGAGTAGCAAACCAAAATTTCTCCCTTGTAAGATGTGTGAAAAACCATATAAGGGCTGCAATATCTCTATGAGTAGCCGCAATCTGAATACCATTCCTTTCCAACTCTAAATTTCCCATTATCTAACATGAATTGCAATACAGTTTGTGAATATGTGCATATCAACTCATCCTTGAAGTCTCCTTGTGGTAGAAATGACCCTCTCATAAGGTAAAGAATTCCCAACATGCATCTTTTTCGTAGCATCACCCTTTTCAGTGCCAATGTCCTAACCTATGTGTGTATTATCAATGTCCCATGAATATGCATCAGGAATGAGTTCTTCTTGCAGCAATATATATATCTATATCCCAAGACTCCCAAACATCTTTCCAAAGCTTGTTGAAGATAAAAATATCATCATCATAAATTAAATCAAAATATCTTACCTGATTCACCATGAATTAGAAAATCAACCTATAAGGAGAGAAATCATAGTTCATGTGCTTCTTATAAATAGACATATGAGACTAGCATGATGCAAAATTCAGAATTGAAATAATATTAGTGTGCACACAATCCCTGGCTTGTTGGACTATTTCCTCCAAAGATGATCCTAGAGGCATATACCTAAACATCCTCCTTTGGTGATTTGAATATAGTGAAGAATTGAATTGAGGCTCACTTGAGAAAACTATAGCTTGGATACCTTTCAGAACCAAATAACTTTCTCTTCCCATAGTATCCACTAACACACCATATTTTTCAATAAATGGATTACAAAAATCTAAAATGTAAAGCTCAAAGAATGTAACCATTACCTCCATATTTATGCCAAATGCCACCAAAGTTGCATTATTTTGTATGTCAACATTCTAGATGGTGTGAGACTTACTTCCTTGAGTTTTTCCCTTTGAAATCAATCGTGAAAGAAATGCATCCAATCTGAAATTTTTCTCCTGAGGTAATCCCATGACTTCCTTTCATATCATCATTTTTTTATTTTTAGTGATATGATGTTCCTCCATAACCTTGTCAAAGAATATCTCATCTTTCCTCAAGGTTACAATAATCCCTTTACCTATCCATGTGCATAGAATGAGATATATTTTAATGGAAGAAGTAGTAATCCCATAAAAAAATTTAGATTTTAGATGGATTTGAATGTTCTTCATTTGCACCTTTTTGAAAAGAGAACCAAGATTACATACCAAAATGCATGAATGCTCATTCAAACTATAGAAAATTTATGTGTATCACCTGAGAAGAGACTATCACCTGAGTCCCATTTGCTAAAGAAGTCTTGGATTGGAATTAATGTACCTTCATGCTCAATGCTGCAAATTACACCATTCTTTCTATCTTCCCTTTTGGAACATTTTTCAACATGAAAAAATCTTGTAGTGATGTAGTAGGAAACATCAAATCATACATGTGTTTGCAATTAACATGTTCATTTACCCTTTCATTTTCACAAGAAACAAATTTCTCCATTGTAACTTCTGAAGGGAAATTTGTTGAAAATGAAGGTAAAACTGTAGAATAATTTAGCCTAAAATTTGTAAATCTTGTGTAACTGTGGATTCAATTTTAGTATTCTTTTTCAAAATCTCTTGTGTATAATTAATCTTGAATTAGATCAATTTTAATTTTGTAGAAAGTAGATAGAAGATTGATAGAAGAAGTATAAGACATAATAGAAAGGACACCGCATGTACATGGAGAAAACCATTTTGGACAAAAAACTCCACCAAAATTGTTCTTGCTTGTATTATTTAACCTTTGAATGAGTTACAATAATACTGATTCAATTCTCCTTGATATGCTTCTTTTTTCTCCAAGAAATCTTCTTCACAACCTACAATATTTTCTCACAAAACTTTATCATACAATTGTTGCAATAATAGATAATATTCTTGTTTACAAACTCATAAGAGTTAACATATATAATATCACAAAGCCTCTTGAGAAAATCCATGCCTAGGGTTGCCAAGTTGAGTTCAAACATGCATGACAAAGTCAAATAACAGTCTCCCTCAAAGTTGGTGCCCAACACTGAAGTGTTAACCTTGTAGTTATCAAAAATATCTTTTGCAAGATCATCCTCAAACAAGGTGTCCAAAATGGGTCCCACTTAACTAAGAATCATAAATATCTTTTCCATGCAATATTTGTAACTCAAAGATTCCAACTTGGGCACCCATAGTGAACCCAACTTGATCTTTGTTCACTGAAACACATCTACCAATGATTCATGAAAAAAAATGTGCATGCATGATCCTCCATTGTTAACTAAATGTATCAACCTATTATCTATCCATGCGACTCAAGTCAACTGAGATTAACTAACATGCAACTGAATATAACTGAAACATAACTGAACTTAAAACTAAACTAAATTGAACTAAACTAAACTAAACTGAACCTTGTACACATCACCCCCTATTTTATAGGACCTCAACATTCATAAATCAAAATCCATATTTTGTAGGAACCTAGGATGCATTTCTGAAGTGTACTCAATTCACCAATTAGTTAATTAAACCAAGGTGGATCCCACCTCCCATGTGTGTGCCCATATGTGCAAAATAATGTGCATGCATGATCCTCCACTGTTAATTGAATGTATCAACCTCTTATCTATCCATGCAACTCAAGTCAACTAAAATTAATTAGCATGCAACTGAAGATAATTGAAATGTAACTGAACTGAACTGAAATAAACTAAACTAAACCTCGCACACATTACCACCTTTATAGGACCTCAACATGTATAAATCAAAATCCCTATTTTGTAGGAACCTAGGATGCATTTATGAAGTGTACTCAATTCACCAATCAGTTAATTGAACCAAGGTGGATCCCACCTCCCATGTGTGTGCCGATGTGCTCCTATTTTGTAGGATCTCACTCCAAGGTGTCCCCACATGCTCCTATTATTTAGGAATAACTACAAATGTCAAATTAAATGTTTATTTCATTCCAAATTAATCTCTTCCTAATCCTAGTGTTGTGCAACACATTCTAAGGACTTAGGAGATACATGAAATATGTTAAGAATGCAATTAAATGGCATCCTATTCCCAATATTATCCCATTTGAAATTATCATTGCAATTATTCTAAACAAGGAATCATTTAATATAGTATAGGACTCAAATCTAATGGCCTTCTTGCACCACATGAACTTTTCTTACAACATTGATCAAAGTGTCAACTTTATTAATCAATACCTTTCCCAAGACTTTGTAGTATCTAGGATCACCCACCAATCAATCCATGTCAACTTCAAATGCAACCTGCATAATGATGAAGCTCCAAGCAAATGATTAGTACTCAAAACCCAAAAAAAACTAGAACCTCTCCAAATTTTATGAAGATAACCATATCCTACCAAAGCTCTGACTAAACCATGATACTAAGCTATACATGGAAACAAGATAAACAACAAACCATCACTATCAAAAAAATCCCATAGAAACATGTAACCAAGCTATCTAGGACATCGTGATAACCATCTCCTAAATGAAGATCATCCATGGCCTCAACACAATCAAATAATATGTTGTTAACTATACAAATCCCAAAATTTCTTGTAAAACCAGAATCTTTAAACCCATAAGATAAAACTCAAGGTAACTATCCCCATAACAGGAAATCAGCCCATAAACCATGTCATAACATCCCTCAAAATGAATCTTCCAAAAACTAACTATCCATAGCTCAAGATTCATATCTATGAAAGATAAAACATATAAACTCATGCTAAACCATCCTTAAATGAGTCTCCATAATCAATCATGAATCAACTCAATCCCATGATAAATAAAAGCATGAAGGGTAAAAGCACAAAGCTGTGTCACACTTTATAAAGGAAACGGCCAATGTTGATCCAACTTTTAAACTTGAATCACTAAAAAGTAGCATATATGTTTTAAATTTTTAAATGATGTAAACTAGTAAAATATGTATTTTTTAGTATATTTTATGTTTTTATTTTTTATAAGAAATTAAAAAACTATTTTAAACTAGTTTTTGATAAATTAACACTATAATTTAGCTGCTGATAAAATGCTGAAAAATGAAGTTGCCCGAGACGTCAAACTTTTTATAGTAAATTTAAATTTTTTTCTTTCAATTTTTTTATGTGTATTTATAACTTGAAACTTTAGTGCATGGATATATTTTTTTCCAATTTTGATAAATATGTATTTGTATATAAGTATTAAAATGTGCGTGAATAAAAAACAACTGTTTCCATCGGACGTCAACATTCATATTAAATATTTATCTAAAATGGAAAAAAAATTATACCATCTTGAAATAGATTCTTTAATCTAGTGCATCATATTTTTTTCAAATTTTTTTAATAAGTTTTAGTATGTTTCCTTGGCATGGTAATAAACCTAATATTTTTTGCTGATAACCTAGTTTTAGTATAAATAAAAATATAAATAATAATAATAATAAAAATATTAAAATAAATATATATTTGAAAACTACACTTATGGATCTACAAAAGGGTATTTTTACATTTAAACAAAAATGTTATTTACATGAGGAGGAGTTATTAAAACTTCAAGTTTTTCAAATAATTTTTTTTTTTGGTAAATTGGACTCAAAGTGGTGCTCCATATATTTTTAGCCAACAATTTTTGTTGAATAAATTGTGGAAGTATCTAACTTAGCTAGAATGAATCTTACTAGGTCATATGTTTTACCAAAATTGATTTTTAGTTAGAAATACTTAAATTCAGTTGTGCTGATATGTTGGCTGAAAGTGTGACACATCTTTCTGCTTTTACTTTGAAACATAACACATTTGAGAGATATAACAGGCAAATACCTCTCAAATAAAGAACTGCCAAGTTTGTTGAATTCATGTCCAACCAAGGTGTAGGCTTCTTGGTCTTTACTATTGAAAAATATTTTCTTACAAGTAAACATTCCAACATATATCTCTTATCGAGAACTCAAGCCTTGCCTAATTCTCCAAGTATCCATGAGAACCTGTAACCAACTAATCCATGTCAAAATCCAAATGCAACACAACACCATCATGAAGTAATTAAGCAAATGATTAATGTACCCAATACAAAGATAACTACTACAATCAATTTCAAAGCTCCAATCGTGAATTAGAAACATAAACATGACATCCATGATATAAAAATCTCCTCGAAGGAGATCACATGCATCATCACTTATATAAACATCCTAATCTCAAGAAAACAAGTACCATGTCAAACTCTAAATGCAACAAGAGTAAACCATGACATAATAGCAACCACTCTAAACCAAAGACATGAAGATAACCATACCAATGATGCATCCACGTCAGTACCAACAACTCCCATTGAACTGTGGTACCGAGTCACACATAGCATCGTGACTACCATCCTCTACATGAAGATTAGTTTGTAACATCATGCAAAGAGTTATCATAAACTATATTAGCTGAAATAAATAATACATCATTATTGTCATATGAGGATTCCTCTATAGAATAATCAAAACTCTTTTTCTTGTTCTTATAATCCTTCATCACATGTCCTGATTTCCCACAGTTCCAACACTTTGTGTTACTCTTACCAGTGGTTCTAGACCGTCCTTTGGACTTACCCTTTCCTTCCTTGTCTCCCTTAGGTTCCTTTTTCCTAGGTCTTCCTCTTTATACTTCCTCCTCATCTCCTCAGATAGGAGAGTAGGAATTATATTGTCCATCTTTGGATTTGTACCACAACCACTGATAGCAACAATTAGATTTTCCCAAGACTTTGGTAAAGAATAAAGTAACAAAATGCATTTATCTTCATCTGCTATCTTTACATCTATAGATGCTAACTAACCCATAATCAAACTAAAAGAATTTAAATGATGTGCAACATAATCACCATATTTCATCTTTAAATAATATAAGTATCTTTTTAGATACAGTTTATTAGTAAGGATTTTGGTTTGATAAATATTACCTATTCTCTTCTACAAATCAAATGCACTCTTTTCATCTAAAATATTCAAGAGAACAACATCAGCAAGACATAATCTTATGGTTCCTCTTTCCTTCTTATATAACTTAGCCGAATCCCCATCTGACATCGATGTAGGTGTCTTTGTCTTATTACCTATAGTTGACCACTGATCTCTCTCTTCAAGGAGATCTTCCATTTTTAATTTCCACATCTCATACCCAGATCCATTGAACCTTTCAATATCTAAACAAGAAGTAGAAACCATTGCAACGCACTAATTTTTCAAATCAGCAATTGACACAATATTAGAAGCTCCAACTACAACCAAAAAATATTCAAAATTTTAAGAGAAAGGCACCCCAAACTCCACCTAGCCTCTAGCTCTAATGCCAAATGTTGAAAATGAAGGTAAAATTGTAGAATAATTTAGCTTAAAATTTGTAAATCCTATGTAACTGTGGATTCAATTTTAGTTTTCTTTGTCACAATATCTTGTGTATGATTAATATTGAATGAGATCAATTTTAATGTTGTAGAAAGTAGACAGGAGATTGATAGAAGAAGTATAAGATAGAATAGAAAGGGCACTGCATGTACATGGAGAAAACCCTTTTGGGTAAAAAACTCCACCAAAATTGTTCTCTTGTATTATTTAACTTTTGAATGAGTTACAATAATATTGGTTCAATTCTCCTTGATATGCTTCTTTTGTCTTCAAGAAATCTTCTTCACAACCTGTAGTATTTTCTCACAAAACTCTCTCATACAATTTCTGCAATAATAGACAATATTCTTTCTTACAAACTCATAAGAGTTAGCATATATAATATCAAAAATCCTCTTGAGAAAATCCATGCTTAGGGTTGCTAAGTTGAATTCAGAAATGCATGACAAAGTCAAACAATAGTCTCCCTCAAAGTTGGCAACCAACACTAAAGTGTTAACCTCGTAGTTATCAAAAATATCTTCTGCAAGCTCATCCTAAAAGAAGGCATCCAAAATGGGTCCCACTTAATTGAGCATCATAAATATATTTTCCATGCAATAGTTGTAACTCAAAGATGCCAAGTTGGGCACCCTAGGTGGACCCAAGTTGATCTTTGTTAACTGAAACATATCTTACACTGATTCATGTAAAACAATGTGCATGCATGATCCTCCACTATTAACTAAATGTATTAACCTATTATCTATCCATGCAACTCAAGTCAACTAAGATTAACTAACTTGCAACTGAAGAAAACTCAAACATAACTAAACTGAATTGAATTGAATTGAATTGAACTAAACTAAACTAAACTGAATTGAATTGAACTAAACTGAACTAAACTGAATTGAACTGAACTGAACTGAACTAAATTGAACTGAATTGAATTAACTGAACTGAGCTGAACTGAACTGAACTGAACTGAACTAAATTGAATTGAACTGAACTAAACTAAACTGAACTGAACTAAATTGAACTAAATTGAACCTAGTACACATCACCCCCTATTTTATAGGACATCAACATACATAAATCAAAATCCCTATTTTGTAGGAACCTAGGATGCATTTCTGAAGTGTACTCAATTCACCAATAAGTTAAGTGAACCAAGGTGGATCCCACCTCCCATGTGTGCACCTGCAAAAAAATGTGCATGCATTATCCTCCACTATTAACTAAATGCATCAATTTGTTATCTATCCATGCAACTCAAGTCAACTGAGATTAACTAACATGCAACTGAAGATAACTGAACTAAATTGAACTGAACTGAACTAAACTAAACTAAACTAAACTAAACTAAACTAAACTGAATTGAACTGAACTAAACTAAATTGAATTGAATTGAATTGAATTGAATTGAATTGAATTGAACTAAACTAAACTGAATTGAACTAAAATGAACTGAATTGAACTGAATTGAACTAAACTGGACTGAACTGAACTGAACTGGACTGAATTGAACTTAATTGAATTGAATTAAACTGAACTAAACCTCATACACATCACCCCCTATCCCTATTTTGTAGAAACCTAGGATGCATTTATGAAATGTACTCAATTCACCAATCAGTTAATTGAACCAAGGTGGATCCCACCTCCCATGTGTGCACCCATGTGCTCCTATTTTGTAGGAGCTCACTCCAAGGTGTCCCCACATGCTCCTATTATTTAGTAATAACTACAAATGTCAAATTAAATGTTTATTTCATTCCAAATTAATCTCTTCCTAATTCTAGCATTGTGCAACGCATTCCAAGGACTTAGGAGATACATGAAATATGTTAAGAATGCAACTAAATGACATCCTATTCCCAACAAAATTCTCATAATTTTCTTGTTCCAATTTTTCTTTTAAATTTGTCTCTTTGACTTCTTTGAACTTGGACTGAAGCATATAATTATTGGAAATAAATTAAGATCTCTTATCAAAGTATTTTTACCTTCAATATTCTAACTGCAATAATTTTGTTCCTCCTCATTGATTTACTTGGAGAATTCTGGTGAATCAACCTTCAACTCCTCCACTTTCTCCCTGGTTATTGAAGCCTTATTCATCTGATCTCCTTTTTTCCTTTTCATCTCCCTTTTTCCTTTTAATGTAATACTAATCAAAAGGTGTTAAAAATCTGAAATCTTCTAGTCCACCTCTGAATTCTTCAAAAAAGTTAATAACCTCTCCTTGTTTAGGTAAATCTTTCTTGGTGAGATCTACATATTCATAGAATGTTTGAGCTACATTAAAATTTAAAGATTTCATCAAATATTCATCATACCAACTTGATATTTTGGTAACTAACATATCATTTTCCCAATTTTGAAACATAGATTTGCAAAACCCTTCCATGGTCAACTAATCAAATTCTTGTGAGTTGGCAAGTGCTTGGTTGCATTAAACTAGTTAAACCCTCAACCTGGCATAATCAAGGCTTTGATACCATTGTAATGTCCCTTGCTATTATATTTCCATATTTTATTGCCATTAGATATGATTTAATAACATGAATGCAAACCCATTTGAGAAAATTGATTTTTAATCAAACAGTGAAATCGAGTATGTAGAAATTTACACCAAACTATCCATGAACACTCAATATTTTATTGCAGAAAAAGAAAGAGTTTTCTACATAAATTTCAGCAGCATAACTTCCTATAAAATGCACTTTCAGATTTGCAAAGGTAGATTACAGAAAATCCCAAAACAAAATCTCAACTAATGTAAACCACTACTAGAAAATGTAAACCTTTGCACCCAAACATGGTGAATTTACCAAAGATAAATAAATATGTTTTATATCATTAATATGCAACAAAATAATTTCCCCTCATAGCCCTATAATCTACAACAGAAAATATTAAATAATAACCAAACTCTCACACCTAAACCCCTACAAAACCACACCTACAACACACTAAGAAAATAATCTAAACTACACTATTGAGCACAATGGAAATATTTGTATGATATTATGCCTTGATGACCCTCAGACTCCCATCCTTAGTCTCCTCCACAAGTTTGTTGGCCTCTAAAGAACAACAAAAAAATGCATTAGCAAAACAAGATGGAATGAATCAATGAAAAAGCTGATTTTTTCTTATATGATTTCATGCATGATGCAAAATTTATAACTACCAAGATTCCCATGCCAAAAAGAGTAGGATAGAGCATTTCAATAAAATAGCTTCTATTTTCTAATTTGTCGTCATTTATTGCCACTTTCCAAGATTCTTTGTTTTTTACCCGATTTGATTTTTTGCTTCAATTTATGCTTTTTGACCCCAAACTTGCTCCAATTAAACCCCACACCAAAATATGGAGGAATTAAAATTATGATGTTTATTTGATGTCTTGATAATTTTTGTTCATAATTTTTTTATTTGATGTTTTGATAATTTTTGATAGACCATGTTATTTTGTGGTGTGTTCATGTTAGATAATACAACAAGCCACAAGAACAATGATACTTGTTTAAGTTTAAAATTACATTTTAAAATTGGCATAGGGGAGGTGATACTCTATTTATCAAAACCCATGTTCAATACCACCTAAGGCTTGATTCATCCTCATAGACCCCTTATCCAATCAAGGAAATGAGACCTTGCATGTACATATCCCATAATTAATGAACAAATGGTAAAATTAATAATGTTAGCATTAGGTTTATGTATTGTTTGAAGTGGAAATGATTCACTCACCCATAACTGGCACAAATATGTAATGGCCAAAATGGATGAGGGATCATATAAAATACACGACATGACATCAAGATTTGTTGGTTCCATATTTGTAACTAAAACATATTTATAATAAAATTTATTAAATTTGAGTAATATGAATCTAAAACAAAATATGTAACATAGAAATATAATTAAGACAAAAAAAAAAAAAAAGCAAAAAAAAGAGTTGTTCACCTATGATAAGATATAATGGATAACATGTGGGGATGAGAATCAACAACTAGGAAAGCTCAGTATTCAAACCAAAGTACTTATTTATTAATTTGGGGAGAAAAGTGGGTTTCCAAATAGCCACTAAGGCCATGTGATATTTTGGTGTGGTTTCATTAGATAATTCCAAAGCCCATAAAATCAATGATGCTTGTTTAAATCTTAAGCTCGAGTCCTAAATTGAAGTCTATGTCGAGTTTTTGATATTAGGTTGAGTGAAATATCATCTCTAACCCCCATTTAGTGTACTTGTACAAAATCTTATGCAATTTTTATAGTAAGTGTATAATTAAACCATGTGAAAATACATGTGGAATCAAGTGGGAGATATGACATGGTTTATAAATTTGTGTTTATATATTTTCATTTTGATAGATAAAGTATTCACAAGAAAACTTGAATTTAAGTATGTTTTAAAACACCTATGCTCAAGTATATGTCAAATGTGGTTTTACAATAAGATACTAATATTGTGTTGAGAAAAATCATCTCCCCCATTTAGTGAAATTGTGGAATCTTTGAAAATGAATGTCTTATGTCATCATAGCATATAGGTGGGCCATCCAATCATTAATGATTTATAATAGTTTTACACAGGTAAAAAAGTTATTATTTATATTGAAATGTAAGTCAAATGTGGGTCATCCAATTTATACAAGGTAGAGGTCCATTTGGAATCGAATGAGGGGGGGAACATATACAAAATAAGAGATGTGGAAGTTTAAATTTAAGGCTCTAGATTCTATGACTTTAAAATATCTATAAAATTAAATTTCATATAAACACCCTTACAAGTTTAAGAATTTCCATGAACAAATGAGTGCATTGCTACAAATAATATGCTTTGGTCTAGTTGCAAGGCTCATTTTTCTATGAAAACTTAGATTCAACATAATAACTCAAACACAACATAATAATTTAGATATCAATTAATGTCTCAAACAAGTTCATAGATGCACAAGATCTCCCTTGATTAATTTTATTAAAATTATTAGGTCCAATTAATATTATGCTTTAGATTTTGAAATATATCATTCTAAATTCAATAATTAGTCCCAAATCAACTTAATAGACTTGTTTAACTTTAAAGGGACATTAATTCAAAAAGTTCATAATTTTTCCAACTATTTTTAAATTTTCTATAAGATGCATATCTAATGATTTCATTAGATCAAGTTTGAAATTCATATGGTCATTTTAGATTGACATCTTTTGATTACACCCATAGGCATTTATTCTCTTCAAAATTTCTTATAAACATTTATGAAATTTCTTTAAATGACACTATGTAAAATAAAAATGTATTAATTTTTTAATAAGTGGAAGAGTGGTATAAATGCTATAATTTTTTATATAAAATGAGATATAATTAATAATGGAATATAAAAATGTAACAAAAAATAGGTACATATGATACCTAGATAAAATAGGGGGAATTTTAATTATAATAGTATATGCAAAAGGTATATCAAATAAAATTTGGAGCTTGTATTAGACCCTATGAACACATGTACTATGTCATTTTTTTATTAAGTTAATACCATGAAGTATTACCCTTCACTATGGAAATGGACATGTTATTATATGGAGTGAAGGGAAAGTAATGGGATTATAATCTATTGCCTAAAATATTTAAAGGATATGATGTAAATATGGTGGTTGTGTGTGTGTAATTTTAGGGGTAGAGTTGTTATAATGAGAAGAGGGAGGAGTCTAAGATTTCACCTAAAATATATCATATTCATAATCATCAATTTTGCAAGAGTGTTATCTCATTTTTCTTCCACGCCTATCAAGAAATAATAAAATAGTTTGTATCCTACATTTGATTTCACATCGTTTCTTGTATTTCTATTGTAATTACCATCCAATTTGGAGCCTTGAGGTATGGATCTCAACATAAATCCTTGAATATGTATTAGGGGACACATATTACATACTCATGCTTCTCACCCTGGGTGTTGAATAGTGTTTCAACTTCAAAATTTTCTTTGTGATTTTTGTTGTTGTTGTCATTCTTGCTCTGAATGGAGTGTTTGGACCTTTAAATGTTTTAAGATGTGCAACATGTTAGTTGTTGGTGTTCTATAGGTTTATTTTCCTAGTTTATTTGAATGCTTTAGTTCATAGACCTGTATAATATTATTCATGTTTTTATTATAGGTTATCATAATTCAAGGTCAATTAATTCATTGATTTATTTGTTTTATATGATGTTGAACCTTGTTGGATGAATTTTATGGGGATTTTACTATATATGCATTGAGTAGGTATGCTTGACATGTATTTTAAGTGGTTACAAGTACAAATTTATTTCTCAACCTTGCTACATAGGCTTGAGTTATTCCCCAACAATGGTTATCTTAAAAGATGTCATGTTGGGCATTTCTGTTTCTATACCTAATCACACTCAATTTGAATATTATATGTGTTGTGAGTTACCTATGTTAACCTAAATTTGAATCAAAGGTGATTTCAAATTCCATCCATGTGAATTACCAATAATTACCTAATTTTAAATTTAATAGTTTACATTTCTAGATTTCTCATGCATGAAATGTCAAGGGAATATATTATCAGTTCTCGAATTTATTTAGATTTTTTGTTATCTCCTTTTTCCATGGGTGTTCATGATTTGGTGTTACATTACTCCTTTATTTCACCCCATTGTAGTTAATTTGTATATCTATTAATTGTCTAGTATTTTTAGGGATTCATTTTGGAAATGCGCCCACTTCCCATTGTCCACCCCTTGGATTCCTAACCCACTCTCATGAGGTTGGAACCAAGGATAATACATTGAAATTTATAATAAAATTTTGTTCTTTCTTTTTGGTATCCTTGTCCAAGTAAAAAAAACCTTTTAATTTATAATCTCCTTTGTGCTACCCAACTAGTGTCTGACAATAGAACCAATATTGGGAAAAAGGTGGGGAATCATATATAGAAGCTAAATGACCAAAATATCAAGGGTGTGTGTTAAAGCATCAAGTAGTTGGGTTCCTTAATGCTGTTGAGGAGTTGAAGAAATAAAAAACTAGCATCTCATTATGGGATGTACTATCTATCCCAAAGTAGAATCCATTACTTTGGAGGAATATTTGAGGAATAAATAAAACCTACCCACTATGTTTATCTCTACCAATAATGGATAAAGGGTTATTAAAAAAAGTGGTGCAAAATCAAATTTCCACCACTCTCTTGAATATTGGCAAATAGGTAAGAAAATTCAATCCTATTTCATTCTATTTATCAATAATAGTTGATAAGAACTTATTGCACAATTCTATGATTGAGTCTAGTCCAAGTACCATGGTAATACCCAAAAGGATAGTCGATTCTCTCCAAATAAAATATGAGTCAATGAAAAATGGGGTCACACAATTAGATAGAAAAGGGTACAAATAATAGTAGTTGTCAAGGAATTTCCTATTAATTTATATTTCTATCCAATATTATTGTGCCTCAAGAAGTGGTAATTGATATTCCACCCATCTTTGAGTTGTTTTATCCAGACATTTCATTGCCAAAATTGGTAGTTACCTCTCTCTTGAACGGTCTCACCTAAGATCCTTACAAATTAATATGGTTCTAAGATGAAGATCATGTTTGAAAGACCATGTTACTTAAATTTCTTATATTTTATTAGAAGCTACTTTATTCCATGTTACTTAAATTTATTGTTCCCAATGTTCTTTTTTTGCACAACCTAATTATCATATTCAGAATTTTCTTGGAAGCCAATATCTTCCACTCACTTTTACCTCAAGAACATGATGAAACATTTAACTATAAATTCCATTACAAATATTCTAGCAGACATGTTTGGCCTCGACCCTTCTATACAAGCCATATCAATAGACCCAATTCAATAGCCTCATTCTATGAATATTAAATAGTGAGTACAACTCTCTGATGGTATGCACACCCAACTGGCTCTACTTCCTAACCAATTCAATGGTCTCTTGGAAGAGGATTTATTTGTAAGAGAGGGGGACCAACCACTGCAAGGCCCCAGGTCACGAAATGCTACGAGAAGAAAGTTTTCCCTAACTTACCTCAGTTTAAAGAAGGTTAGGTGAGCAAGATGAAAATGATGAGGATTATGAAATCCTTCGACCACTTTACAATCCTGGGAAATGGAAAGAGACTACATGAGTCATCCTTCAGAGTCAACTCTATGTCTCAAGTAGCTCTCTATTTGAGAACAAAAGCATGGTTCTGGGATGATAGCATGACACATTGGCGTCTCACAAATGCGCTAGCATCTGTACGTCTAGAGAACCAAAAAGACGAAATTCAAACTCTAAAGGAGAGACTAGCAACCTAGTTTAGAGGTCTCTAAAGTGATAGAATGAGATTAAGAAGAGTTAAATGTAAAGATGAATGTGATAAAGGAAGTATATTACCACAAGGGTGATGAAGACGATCTCGCATAATGGTCCTCTCACTAGCTTGCTCCAAGAGTTCTCTACTTGCACACAACAAAGAGGGAAACTTTTGGGGCTATTTAGGGGCCCACCTTAGTCAGACCCCCATTTTGGTGTTCCCACCTCCATGGATAACCAAGTTTGGAAGGATAGTAATAATGAGAAAGAAGGGAAATACAAGCTACGTACACAAGAAACACTATAAAACAATACATGCTTACTCAACCAAATATGATAGAGGAGATGAGAGGAGCTTACCACCTTTGTCCAAAGCTCTCAAGGCTTGTGGAGGAGTGAATGAGAGGAACTCAAGCCTCTGCTTCCATGGTGTTTTTCCTGCACATGTACTATCAGAGTGATGGAGTGGTAGATCGGTGCAATGGAGTGAAAAGTGTTGCTACAAAGCTTGTAGATGGATGCTCAAAGCATTGCGAGATTGTGTAGGCTTGTGAAGAAAATAAACCAACTTGAAAATGGAAGAAGAGATGAAGAATATGAAGGAAAGGGTGAAAAATGACCATATTTGGGTCGGCCAATGAAAGAGGGACGTTACTCTTCAACTTCCAATTCAAAATATAATGCCTATGTAGTCTCTAGCCATAGGAATCTACCAGGGACATAAGCACACTATGCAGAAATCTACATGCCACACGGGCATCCCCGACATAAATTTCCCCACTGATACACAAACAGGGTGCCAAGTGGAATGCACACAACGGGTTTAAGTGGAATTAAACCTCTTCTTTTGATTTTCTAAAGTGTAAAAGGGTGAAAGGGGAATTTATGTTACGGGTAGAAATTCACGCTCATACATTTTTCCCCCACTTTAGTGAGCATGAGTACTGATGAGTGCTTTAGTAAAGTAGAATATTAAAGAAGTAATCAAGGTAAGAGATGTATACCTGAACCGACAAGGAAGCAGAGCATAGTTTGGAAAACCCGAAAGATCAAGAAAGGACTTCATAGTTTCATGGAACTACAAAGCTGAAGTATGAAAGTGCCTTATAGGTTCACAGTCCTGCAAGGGAGATATCCTTCAAGAACTCTCACATGAAGGAAACCAGGAAAATCACCCTACAACCCTGCAGACCTATAAGGAAGGTATCGCCCAAGAACTCTCCCATGAGGGAGATTGAGTAGAGCACCTTATAGACCCGCAAACCTCTAAGGATGGTATCCCCCAAGAACTCTCACATGAGGGAGACTGAGTAAATGAGACTCCATAGAGTCAAATATGGTGACATGTTTACCTATAGATAGAACACATCAGGAAGCAACTATGCAAACTAGTGAACAAACAGTCGCGTAGACCATCACTAAGTTATATCTTTCAAAGGGGTTCATCGAGAACCCTTCAAATCGAAGGAGGGTCCACTCAAGGGACACACTATTTGAAAGGTAAAGTCTAGTCAAGATGCCCCCAAGCTAGACATAAAGATGCGAAGTAGGTCTAGTCAGGCTACCCCTAGACTAGACACAAAGAAATGAAACTAGTCTAGTCAGGTTGCCCCCAAGCTAGACGCAAGGATGTGAAACTGGTGTAGTCGGGCTGCCCCTGGACTAGACACCATTGAATTTTGCTGGAATCATTTGAAGGGGTCCCTTGGGAACCCAACGTGAAAAGGAGGGGTCCACTCAAGGGACACACTGTTTATAAGCTACCATCTTCTTTCTCGAATAGATTCGACACCAAGGAATCCTTTTGAAATATGTTCACTTCATCATGGAATTCAAAAGGAAGGAGGTGCACCCATGTGAGGGGAAGACTAAGACTATTCTCGCTTTAGGGGAGTGTTTTTCAGTCCTTTCTTTATGAACCCATGTTGAAGGAAACATATCTCGCTAGGGTTTTAAGTTGAGAATGCCATTCTAACAACGAAGTGTGTGAAGGGTCTTTCAGAAAATATTTGTTTGGAAATGAATGTGTTTTCTAAATACCAAGTGATGTAGAAGAGGTATTTTCACACATGAAAGGGACAACTCAAGAAAAGATGAGAGAAAGATAAAGAGAAAATAAAAAGGAAACATATCACACACAAAGGGCACATGGGGATCTGGTTTTGTAGGGTCAGATCTCATTTATTTATATATATTAGGTAACTATGGTAAGAGGTGAAATATCAGCAATCCCCAACCAGATCAGGAAGAATGCACGAAAGACAACTAAAAAATAAAAAATTGGGTCAACATGGAAGGGAAGCCTAAATTCCCCCAACACTTTGCATTGTCCCCAATTTATTGAGAGTCAATCACAAACATGGAAGAATAGAGATACATATAAAGGAAGGTTTACAACACAAAACACCACACCTGTATCCAAGCACCATAAGGGTGATGAGGGTCATCCAGACACATATAACATAATTACAAGGGAAAAAATCACAACACACACTCATCTAATCTAAAGATCAAGAAGAGGGTCTCCCCCTAACACTGGTCAACCAAGAGGTCGTTATCTTCCCACTCTGGATCATCATAGGGGGAACGATGACAAGCCTATAATGTTGTAATATTAAGGGGATGAGATTTTGATCCTCCTGCAACAAGGGACAAGGCAAAGGGACCTATGAGGTCTTCGTCGCTCAACTCTTGTGGTTCCAAGGTCAACGACCTCGCAAAGATCACTGACAAGGTCGAAACATCATCCACTGAGTTAAACATGCACTTAATGGGAGTGCCATGTTTCACCTTGGTGGATGGAGGGGTTCATACTCGAGGTCCACCGTTGAGCTCATTGTGAAACTCGGGAGCGGTTACAAACTCAAGGGAAGGTAGAGCTAATTATTTTACCAAGACATAATAGGTCAATGCGGGGCCATCGTCCGGAGAGGGTAGACTCTTCTTACATCCTCCATTATTAGAGGGACCTCACTCTACCTTCTTCTTCATTAGAGGAGGTGAATTCCCCACAAACAAAATAAGGAGGGTCAAGGGAGAAGAGGAAAGAACCGTAGTGGGTACAACCGAAGTGTTCACCATGCCCACGGGCTTTGGGAAAGGCAAGACATCTGAGACGGAAGTCAACAAGGGCAGCTCCATAGAAGGAGCGATGAACACTTGCACCTTTCCAAGCGCATGTGCGCTCACAACGAGAGCCAAAAGTGATTTAGAGATGGAAGGAGGGAAGGAGGAAGACACACTGGGAGGTAGAGGCTTCTCTTCCTCCTTCTGTAAAGAGGCTTGCTTAGCTAGGAGAGTCTTTCGTCGATGCTTGCATTCACACGCAAGGCGGTTTCTATGGCTCTTTGAACCAGAAGTCAGGATCTATGAAGGGATGGAAGGATTCTATTTAGCCATGGGAGTGTCTTCCATAGCTTCTTTCGGTGGAAAGAAAGACTCCTAAATGGAAAAAGGAGGGGCAGGTTTAGAAACGACAAGAGGAGTAGACTCTACCACCTTAGAGGTGGATCCTTTCCTGCTTGAGGGAATAGGAAGATGTCGAGGGTTAAAATCTCTTCGTGAGCCTTTCTTTCCATCGTACAAATAGTACCAAGGTCTTGGGGACCCATTAGGGAGATGCGATATCGTGACCTTGGGCTTTCGCCAAGGAGGCATCATCGAACTTAGCAGGTAGAACTTGGGCTTGTTCACCCAGTACTCTTCCCAAGAGAGAGGGGTGGACGAGTTAGCTCAAGAGGGGGTGAGCTTCTCCTTTCCCTTTTGGGAAGAAGAGGTAGCTGGCAGCTTGGCTATAGGAAGGTTCAACTTCGGTTGTCCCTTGCCCCTAGTTTTGTACCTCACATAGTTCTTGTAAAGTAGGTTCATTCTTTGTGGGAGTAGACTGATGGGAGTGGGCCAAAAGTGATCCGAGTATCCTCCATGAGATACCATAGGTTGATATCCAGTGTCATGCACTACATGCACAAAACCTTCATGGGAGAATTTTAGGTGTTTATGAATTAAAGAAGTGATCCCATTCATGGAAGGTAGAAAAGGCATGCCTAGCTTCACTCTGAATAGGTCCGACTTGGGGATAACATCGAAAACCATGTCTACACTTCTAGGTCCAACTAGGACAGACAACATTATCGATCCATAGGTTTTAAGAGAAATTGAATCATGCGTGCAGATGAAGGATTTTATTTTTTCATATACCTCCCTTTGTAGGGTGGTGTGTGCAAGATTTTCATGGAAACAACAGGCCCTTAAGTGGCGATAAAAATTTAGAAAACCAGAGTTAGGAAACTTGACGTAAAAATTTGAATAAGTTATCTATATTATTTCAAAAATATGTAAGAATAGAATCTGTAGAAAATTGAATGTAGTTTCTAAACTACTAGGCTTATTTATTTATTTTTTAAATCTATTTGGTAAAAATTTGAAATTTCAATGCAGTAGTACTTAAATTTCAGGGAAAAAGTAAGAAGTAGGTGTTTGCCTAACCACCCTAACCACAATAAAATGATAGTATTTTTTTATAAGAGTTTAGATATAAGTAGAGGACTCATGTCCCAATGTGATGCATATTTTTTTGTAATTATTTTCCAGGTAAATAATTAATTATGAATTTTTTATTACAACTTTGAAAAAATATAAAAAATTGTATGTTTGACAACGTTAACTTCGTCAAAACTTCATGAAATTCATTTTTTTTTTTTTTAATCCTATAGTATGAGAAGCATAGAATGTGATGCATGTTTCAAATTTAAAAAATGTGATACCATTTGAAATCTATAGATTTTTTTCAATCAACCTATCAATCAAGACTTTAGTCATAATTCAAATAGAAAATTGATAATAATAATTTTCTATTAAATTCAAAGTAAAGCATAATTTATATTAGTGGAAATCTGAGAATCTCCTTTAAAAACCCTTTTCGTTTCATCAATTTTGGGTAAAAAAAAGGTCGTCAACCACATGGGCCATCATATCACTTACATATCGCCACTTTTTGACCCATCATGAGCCTGCACATACCTAGGGAGATTAGGAGTAATGTCTCCTACATTCACTCTACTCGAGGGGTCAACTAAAACTCCTATCACAATGTTACCATTGAGGCGAGTGGGAATATAAAGAACATAAGGCATACCATTTGCTAGCACATCTTGTGAAGTAAATGTTATATTTGGTGAGCCTGTCACAAGGTGAAGAGAGGGAGCAACGGTAACCATGTTAACATACACCTCAGGGTGAGAAGTAGAATTAGTGGGATCAATAATCATGTTAGTAGAATGTGACGAAAATGGGTTTGTGTATATCTACAATTCACTATTAGCTTTTGCCACTGATTTGTTCATGTTTCTCTTACCTCCATCAACACGAATACTACCGTTCTCGATGGGATCCTATATCTCATGACCCAGGCGCATACAACATTCGGTATCGTGTCTGCTAACTCGATGGTATTGACAATAAGTATTTTCTTCATACCAGCTACGGTATGGTTCTCTAACTAGTTTAGGAGGTGGTAGGTTAAGGATCTTATCCTTCACCAACTTTTGCAAGATGGAAGAATAAGATTCTGATAGCTTCATAAAATTTTAGTCGCATCTGAGGCCATTGTTATCCATAGTGGCTACTAAATTCGCAACAATTTTACCTCTTTCTGAGATCGATACAATAGATCTTCCTTCAAAATGGGAGCACAAGGGAGGACCCCCGAACTAAACCACCATTTTTTGGTACTCTCGTAAAGTCACACACAAGTGTGTGAAAGAAGGATACTTCATGAATGTGAACTTGTCCTACCAAGGCCCTTGTAAGTTCCCTATGAAGACCTTCTGTACATCAGAATCGGGTAACGGATACAGGATTTGTGAGAAGAGTACTTGGTATTGTGCTCTAAAGTCTATAATCTTTTCATTGTCCCCTTGTTTTCATCTAATGAGGTCTAAGAAGGTCATCTTTGGCCTGATATTGGCTTGGAACTTTCATAGGAACTGATTCATAAGTTGATCAAACATGAAGATGGAATTATCGGGCAAAGAACAATACCAATCTAGTACTACATCTTTGAGGGATCAGGGAAATAGTTTTGCCATCAATGCATTGTGATGGAAACTTTTTTTGCATAAGGCGTTAAAGGCGAAAACATGTGTCTGTGGGTTCCCATTACCCCCGTATTTCTAGAAATTTGGGAATCTCTATCCCTTACAGGAAAGGAGTGTATAGGATTGCAACCAAAAATGGGTTATGTCAAAAGAAGGGCTAGAAGATAGGTTGGGCCAAGGCTCGGGAAAGGTTTTATAGTTGGTTTTGTATCTTCCCCATATTCTGAAGAAGGATATTCAGAATAGGGTCATTAGAAGACATAGGACCACTGAAACCACCACCAGAGCCACCACCTAGACCACCATTGTGGCTACTTCCAAAGACAGCACCAGTACCACCGCCATCGGTGTGACCTCTGTCGGAACCATTGTTGCTTCCAAGGCCACCACCATGACCTCCACCGGAACCACCTCCATCGGAACCAACTCTGCTAAGGCCACCTCCACTTCTGAAATTTCCACCACCAAAGCCTCTACCAACATCTTGTCAAATCATCCACCACTGGAGGCGACGGGAGGGGTGAAGTGGAAACCTAAAGGGTTTCTATTCACTTTGAAAGTTTTAGAGTTTTTAGAAGTGACAGGCACACTAATCGAAAGGACTGTGTCAACCATGTATACATGGACATAGGAGGCATCAACATCTCTAGATGTCTCTCAAGTTCCTCAAAGAGGCCACCTCATTTCATGTGACTATGACTCGAGGGGGTGCATGCTTTGGCCAAACTAGTGAGACTAGCTAAGAGCTCTACACCCATCTAGTCCTTTTCCACCATATATCTTATTTCAATGATAACATTAGTAGCCTTGACCATCTTCAAGTTCCCTTCCAAGTGATTTTCTAATACACTCAACCCTTTACCGAGGTTGATGACATATTCGGAGGGGACATGGATGGTCTCATGCTCGTCTATGGATGAGGAGGTTTGTGATGCAGGAGGGGTAGGGATGTGATCGGTTTCATCAAGAAAACTAGGTTCACCTTGCACTACGTGCTCCTATGTAGATAGACCAACTGCAGGACTAGAGAAAAGGCCGATAGTGAAACTAGAGGAGACCTTCATCTTTTCCATCAGAAGGTATCATAGAATTCTCTTGACAATATGCCCAGAGGTTGTAGACTGGGTTTTGATTCTCATAAACCTTCACAACACGCCAATGTGCATTGACCAAAAGGTATAAGAGAAAAATTATAGAACACTAACAAATGGATAGACGTTGGTTCATTTCAAGTTCACCAAAAATGTAAGAGAGGGGGACCAACCACTACAAGGCCCTAGGTCACAAAATTCCAAGAGCGGAAAGGCTTCCCTAACTTACCTCAGTTTAAGGAAGGTTAGGATGAGCAAGATGAGAATGATGAGGACTAGGAAATCCTTTGACCACTCTGCAATCCTAAGAATTAGAAAGAGACTAGACAATTCGACCTTCAGAGTCAACTCTACGTCTCAAGTAGCTCTTTGTTTGAGGATAAAAAATAGTTATGGGATGACAACACGACGTGTTGGCTTCTCACAGGTGCACTAGCGTCCGTATGACCAAACAACCAAAAATATGAGATTCAAACTCTAAAGGAGAGACTAGCATCCTAGTTTAGAGGTCTTTGAAGTGATAGAATGAGATTAAGAAGAGTGAAATGTAAATATGAATGTGATAAAGGAAGTATATTACCACAAGGGTGATGAAGATGATCTTACACAATGGTCCTCTAACGAGCTTGCTCCAAGAGTTTTCCAGTGGCACACAACAAAGAGGGAAAATTTTGGGGTTTTTTAGGGGCCTACCTCAGTCAGAACCCCATTTTGGTGTTCCCACCTCCACAGACAACCAAGTTTGCAAGGATAGTAATAACGATAAAGAAGGGAAATACAAGCTATGTATCCAAGAAACACTACAAAATAGTATGTGCTTACTCAACCAGATACAATAGAGGAGATGAGAGGAGCTTACCACCTCCGTCCAAAGTGCTCAAGGCTTGTGGAGGAGTGAATGAGAGGAACTCAAGCCTCTATTTTCATGGTGTTTGTCCTATGCTTGCACTATCAGAGTGATGGAGTGGTATATTGTTGCAATGGAGTGAAAAGTGATGCTACAAAGCTTGTGGATGGATGCTCAAAGCATAGAGAGATTTTGTAGGCTTGTGAAGAAGATCAACCAACCTAAAAATGGAAGAAGAGATGAAGAATATGAAGGAAAGGGTGAAAAATGACCATAATCGAGTCGACCAACCGAAGAGGGATGTTACTCTTCGACTTCCAACAAAAAATGTAATGGCTTTGTAGTGTCCAACCATAGGAATCTACCAAGGTCATAAGCACACCACACAGATGTCTATGTGCTACATGGGCATCCCCGACAGAAACGCCCCCACCGACACACAGACAGGGTGCCAACTGGAATGCACACAATGTGCTTAAGTGGAATTAAACATCCACTTTTTTTTTCTAAAGCGTAAAAGGGTGAAAGGTGAATTTGTATTAGGGGTGAAAACTCATGCTCATACACTATTGTATGCCTCAAATAATATTCATCCAATGTGTTCCAAAAATACATGTACGTCCACACTTTCTCTCTATTTTAAATGGGTCTTAGTTATTCCTTTACATTTCCTTTGTAATGCCCCGCCACACAACCCTAGAGGAAGTTGCAATTAACAACACAAACGAACTAATTTTTTTTTTTTTAAGTATAATTAATATGCAAGTTCACTACAAATTGCAACAACCTATAAGGTCACAAGACTGAGATTACTTATTTACCCATGAACAACATTAATGAATTGAACTCACAACATTTAATTACTTAATAAATTAAGGACACATACATTCCATGTAAGATAAATTCATCAAAGAAAATAAAGATACCAAAAGATCCCAATTCACAATAAGATTACAACTATCATTCCCCGAATGAGGTAAATCCAATAACATGATAACATATTACAACTTCCACCTTGATAACAAGAGGGGTAATAAATTACAAGATTAACTGAAATGAATAAAAGCATAAAGATAACTGGAACCCACGAGCTCTCCAACTGGAAACCTCGTCAACACAAACAAGAAGGAAGCCCAACGGAGTAAGGTGCACGCCACCCAACCAAGCGGAACCCAAAGGCCCACCCCCCTGTGCTAGGAGATAGTAACATGGATTTCTAGACAAGACCAACTACCTCTAGACACAGGCTGAATCAAACTGAAACCACCAAGCACATGAACCATAAAACCAGAAGTACAACAAAAAATTACTGACATAGGTTACAATTTTGTAGTTATCACTCGAATAAACTCCTTCCAAAGGTTACCCAGTTTACCTCTCACGGCTCTTGCCCCTAACGGAAGTCATTCTTCCACTTGACAACAAACCAGACATAACCAATCGCAACGAAAACCCAATTGCATACAACAAGACATCACAACCACCCTAACACTAGGAGGAAACATAAAGAAGAACTCACTCCAACTCTGGAGCTAACAACGATAACAACGCCACTCCTTACAAGTAGCCACAAATCGCATAATCCACTCCTTACACAGGAGGCACAAAACATCCCCGTTCATGGAAATCGGGTAACAAAACTGACACAACCTCAAGCACTAACCAAGGGAATAACAAGCGGTTGGCCCCCACAAATTGACAACCCCCAAACTCTAGGGTCCACTAGAAGACTTACATAATAAGACACTACTAACTCATTTCCCAAATAAGACATAGAGGAAAATTGTCATGAAAGCAATTGCAAGAAAATAATTTAATTTGGATATACTAAATCCACATCTCTTTTAAAATTCATTTCACAACATGGAAAACAATTGCCCTAAAAAATTAATTAAACAAAATAATTAATTGTCCTTCTAATTATTGAGACGAGAAAGCTAACTTTAATAAACAATTCAGATCCATGATTACTTGTAGATAGTAATAAAATAAATGTCTACTTCGTCGAGTTAAAACATACCATTTCAAAATCATCTATTTCTTATTGAAAAATAAAACATTTAAACATTAATTAATTTCTCTATTAGACATATTATCTGCAAATCGAATAATCAGTCTTTCCCAAATATATTATTTTAAACTCAAGCCATTAATTCGACTAGTACACATTGATTTATAATTTTCTCAATTATATTTTAATCATACCATAATTTAATCAATATTTTACTTGCAAATTATATTTATATCCACCATTTATAAGTATATATTTTATTATTAATTAATATTAGATATATATCATCAATAATATAAATTAATATTTTATTGTTATGAAATATAATATAAAATATAATATAAAATATTATTATAAATATTTTATATTATAAATCATAATATATAAAATATTATTTATATAAATATATATATATATATATATATTTTTTAAAAGTGTCAAATAGGAAAACCCCGGACGCGTTTTCATGGGGATGCATGTCGGTTTGATTTATGTGTCGCGTTCTGAGTTGCCTTGGGCCATGCATCTTAGGGCATGTGGTTTTGGCTATGCAGCAGACGTGTTCTGCTTGGGCGGCGGCCATGTTCAGCCACAACCGAACCTAACCCTCGGCCGACTGTGGGTAACACAGTCGGCTGCCCCTAAAGGGCGCCAACTGTGTTACACACAGCCGAGCCCGTAGGTAAGGCACAACTGGTGTGAGGCGAGGGAAGTGGTGGCTATGTGGAGGCTCTACCTCCACAATTGTCCCCTGTATGGGGGCGACAATGGGGGCAACGCCTCCTAGAGCTTCCCCCGAAACCCTCTGCTAACCATTTTATTTTTTTTCATTTTTATTTTTATTTTATTTTTATTTTTTTTATAATTTCAATAGTATAATCTTCCAATTAATTTCATAAGAATATAGAATATATATATGTATATATATATATATATACAAATATATACAAATATATATAAATATATACAAATATATTAAATTCTTAAAATCAGTTGAACAAATAAATTCCAGAAAAGAATCAGTACAACCATAATGCAATTTTTCTTGAAGAACAACATTTTCACACAAAGATTTTCAAAGTTTTGAATCCAGATTCAACATGGGTTTTTCATGCAAATCCAACAAACTGTATATAATTTCTAAAAACAAACAAGAATTATAAATTCTTTCAGAATGAAATTAATTTTAAAAAAAGGAAAAACCTAGTTTCCATAAGTTTGAGAAGATCCAAAAGGGTGCTATCATTCCTCTTCAGATTTCAGTTCTTTCCAAGCCAATCAACAAGACCGAAATCATGTTCTTCATTCCTCCTCCATTTTTCCAATTTTTCATCCTTTGTATTTTTTTATCCAAAAATTCCCAATAATAGCCAAAAATGAAAATATCTCCTCAACCCCCAAAGTCAAACTTTTGAAAATATCTCCAAATATCTCTATTTTCCAATTTTTGCATTTTCTAATTTTCAAAAATGAAATTAAACCTTTTTCAAATTTTCCAACTTAATTTCAATTCAAGAATATCTATAATTTCCAAAAATGCATAATTAACTTCATTTCAACATAATTAATTTAATTAATTAATAAAATGAATCTAATCCAAGATTTAATTATTTTATTAATTACATTAAATTAATCAATAATTAAAATAAAAATTTTCACAATATAACCAGATTAATTAAATCAACAACTTAACTACAAAGGCCATTTATTTAACTTTTCTAACTTGCAATTTAATCAGATCAAAGCAAGAGAACAATAACAAACAACTGGACCAGACCAAAATGACGACACACTTATGACTAGGTAAGGATTTGATGCAAAAAAACCTAGCTACTATCTCCCAATCAAATGCCATTGGCAATGAACACGCTCAACCCCATGAAATCAGGTGGAGTCGATGTCCTATACCTGTTAACCTACGAACAATAGAATATCACACATGTATATTCGCATCATAGAAAACACACCGTGAAGAGGGAATCACATAATCGTAGGGCGCTCACAAGCGAGTGGTGCAATCCCATCCTCTTCACCAATACAATATTACCAACTGATGAATCTAACATCATTAATTCAAATATTCACAATGCTAATCTAAAGCATGCCATAATGATACATTAGAATAAAACACCATCACATCAAAAGCAAAAATGGAGGGGTCTTACATCCTTCCTAAATAATTGTTGTCCTTTCATTGCATGACTATCATAATTAGTACTTTAGAATTACTTTCATACAATGCACTAATAATTTGAAATCCAACTCCTCTCATCCATACTACAAGTTGTCTTCCATCTATTAGCTCCCAAGAGCCATCGGGGTCTTCCCAGTCTAGTAGTTGTTCATTGCAACAAGATATAAGCTTTATCTAACATAAAAATATTAGCCCTTTTGAACTAATTCCTATTAAAACATTTACCCTATACAATAAGCATTGGTCCATTGACAAAAACTCAAATCCATGAATTTCATAACGATGGGTGTGATGGGATTTTTTTTTTTATTTCACTGACAAAGAAGAAAATGCAATACATATTGCTTAATTCAATGAACTTGTTAATGATTTCTATCTTCTTATACACTATAATATTATTTATGTTATTTCAAATGGATGCATTAAAGTAGCCAACACAAAATATAGGAGCTCCACAAATCCTTTTGAAATATTCCTCAACACCTCATCTACAATAACTCCTTCCACATGTGTAGACTCTATAATACCCATGCACAACTTCCATATCAAGAGCATAGATTTGTTAGTTTCATTCCTAGTTAATTCCCTAGTAGATTTCATTGGCATAATTTTATCTATCTCCCCTACATCAACCATCCATAAGAGATATGGAATTGAAAAAATTAAATCTACTACTAAAATCATAGAAATGTTGAGTTTTACCATTGATGTTACACTTTAGGGTTGTCATTATCAAATTGAAGGGAAACAACTATCTAATATTGTAGACACCTAAAATTCTTCCATCCACATAAATAATATCTCAAACATAGTTCCTAAAATTAATGGATTTGTTGAATCCTCATGGATTATATACCCTTGATTAAATCTTTGATCCACACATTCATGGATTATTGACCCTTGATGCATCCATTGATCCACACCCACATCCTTAATTCAATTTCATCCCTTGATTATCATTTTGAATCCTCACCATTGATTAATATTTTAAAAATCTATAAATACTTTACCTTCTTATGTGAAAAAGGATTCACAACCTTTATGAAAACTTACTCTCTTGAATTGAATACTCACCTTTGAGCAATTTGAGAATCCCTCTTTTTTAATCATCCTCATTCATCAAACAAGCTTTGGCAACACCATGGATTAGGAAAATTTGAGCAATCCACATCTATATCACTCCAAATTTGCTTCAAATCCACAATGGGATTGGGGGTTTATTTGCTAGTGTATTCAATTGTTTAGAATTTAAATTTATTTCATGTTAATTGAATCATTTAATCAATTTTTACTAAATTTCATTGAATATGGCTGTAATTAATCACTATCTTTCTTGAATTTAGTTTAATTTCATTGTTAATTGATCATTTAATTTCACCATATGACAATTAGGCATGGCTGATGGGACCCACATCCCTATCTAATCATTTTTTCTTGAAATTTATCAGACATTGTAGGTTATAGAGGTAGTCCAATTCCTTTGCAAGTCAAAGGGTGACACTTTTTCAAAGCTCGATGCTTATGCAAGTCAAAGGCTAATGCCTTTTCAAATACCTTGATGCTTCTATTCTTAACTTTTCTATTTTATTTTAGGTACAATCTTACACCTTTAGAATGAGGAAAATGCTTATGGAAAGGACTGATGCTTTTGCAAGTGGATAGTCTAGCACTTTTGTTTAATATTTTGATGCTTATGAAAAAATAGTTTGGTATTTTTGAAAGGTATAATAACGAGCTAAGTTTTCAAGGTTTGATCTAATTTCAGTTCTATTTTTGGACTAACCCTAACCATCTACTATTTTTTTGATTGTATCTTCCAGAATTAACTGTTTGTAACATGTGACATTTGAAAAAGGATCTACTAACACTTTTTTTGTAGGTTTTCAAATAATCTAGGATTAATATTTTAATTTTGGTGCATAAAATGAATTCATATTTAAAGTCAGTGCAATAAAATT
Organism: Sequoiadendron giganteum; assembly: GCA_007115665.2. Classification (NCBI taxonomy): domain Eukaryota; kingdom Viridiplantae; phylum Streptophyta; class Pinopsida; order Cupressales; family Cupressaceae; genus Sequoiadendron; species Sequoiadendron giganteum. Next base: position 193,978,104 of record CM021105.1, read on the forward strand.
GACCAACAAAATCTTTACATTCTTATTAAGTAAATTCGATAAAGTGAAAGTGTCCCACGCCTACAAAGAAGCCAATAAGGTTGCTGATTATTTTTCCAATGAAGGGGTTAAGAGGGGCAGGGAAAACACATGGAGGAAGAATGACTACCTCCGTTCTGAGGTGAAAGAGCTAATTTATTATGATTCAATGCATGGAAGAGAAGCTTTTCTTCATCATGATGAAGAGGATAAAGATTAGGTACGTCGATTTCATTAGATTTGATGGGACCGACGTCATTTTCTTTTTCAAGAAGAGTCTCTAGCATGCTTTCTGGGTGTTTGATAAAATATGCTTAAACGGGACCCAGAGCAACTGTAGGGTGGGGTATAACAGAGCTTTGAAGATGTGGGGAAAGATAAAACGTGTGGAGCCGAGCAACTTTCAAGAGCATGGTAAGAATGCTAAAGCCTGGGAAAGAATTGAAAAGGGAGGTTTAGTCCCGTTTCTAGAAAAGCTCCATGGTACTGATGAGAGGATGCTGGACTATTTTGCCAAAAATTGGAAAAATGGTGAGATTGTGTTGTTTGGTAGGAATGTTAAGCTGAATGAGGAAATAATCAGTGAGATTACTGGTCTTTCAACTAAGGGCATGAAATTTTATCGGGACCATCGGTTCTCTGATGAAGTGGTATTAGATTTCCTAAAAAAGAGAAGGAGAAGGTTAAATTGGTTAAGGTTGCCAATAGCTACTTTGATGTGGAGTCCATTAAATCTATCTGGAGGAACGTTTTAAGAGTTATAATGGAGTATATCATGGTTGACGGGCGCTTCACCAGGGCGTATGGTTATCACATTGCCATTCTTAACCATTTCCGTCACAAGGTTCGTATCTCTTTTCCTTTTTACTTATTATCTTCTTTGAAGAATTGCCTTGATGAAGTTGAAAGAAACCCTAGGTGAACTTTTATTATTCACCCTGGTCTTGTCAGGCTCATCTATGAGCATTATCAAAATTTACCAGCTTTAACTAAAATTATTGATATTGGGGAATTGAATGATGAGGATACTGAAAGTAGCAGGGAGAACAACCCCTTGGCCCATCCTGCTTGTGCCCCTGTTGGTCCTAATACCATTGCTCCCCAGTCCCTATCCTATCAGAATGACCTTATGGATTATGCTTTGCCTTCATGTCCTAATCTGCAGCCTTTGCATGATTGCCCTATCCCAGGTTTTGCCTCGTCGCCGTGTCTTAATCCCCAGCCATCTCCTAGTTGCCCTACTCTGGGTTTGGTCTCAGGTTTTAAAGGTACCTCTGTTACAAAATTAGTCTTGTACTCTGGGAATTCTATGGAAAATTCTGATAAACCCATGGTCAATAAAGAGTTGGCCCCTAGTGCCCCTGCATCTGGTGGTTTTTGGAATACCCCTAATGATTCCCCTAATCAGGATGAAATAAATTATGCCTTGAATAAGCTCAAGACAGAGGACATTGTGAGTGTGGTGGAAAAAAGTATGCATGGCCTTTTCACTATTCTCAAGTGGACCCAAAAGGAAGTCTGTGATTTGAAAGGTCGTAATAGAGATCTCAGCAACAGAGTCATGGATTTGGAGCAGAAGATTAGCTGGAGTCGTAAAGAGAATGAGGGACAGGAAACCCCCTTACCAAGGAAAAGACAGCATTCGCAGGAGGAAAGATTGACCAGGCTTGAGTGTAATTTGTCCAAGATTGGCCAAAATATTAGGGCCATTGTGGAGAATAATCACAAAATTGCTAGGCATAACACCATTATCATCAACGCTATGGCGAAAAAGCTCGAAAAAAATCAAAAGGGTTCGCTGGTCGTGGATTTGGATGTGGATAGGGGTTGCAACAGATCTACTGTTGAAGGGATTTCGACTCTCACCTAGGCTAATATGAAGAGGAAGACCCTGATTTCTTCACATATGGTTCAAATCTTCAAGCAGGGGTTACAGGATATGAAGGATGTTGAAAAAGAGGTCGAGGAGTTGATGAACACCTTGGAGTAGTGCAATGGTGTTTTTTTTTGGCTTTTTGGCGGTCCTTTCTTTGGACCCTATTGTCTCTTTGTGCTGTCGTTTCCTTTCTGGGACAGCTGTATGTTTGTTTGGACTTGTTTTTCTCTATCTTTTGGTGTTTTAACTTTGTGGTTTCAGGTCCCTGTAAAACCCGTTTTTTCCTTTTCAAAAACAAAATCTTTACATTAAAATTTAGTGCATAAAATGAATTCATATTTACTTTAGTTCTCTAAATAGAAAAAAACAATATTCATAATTCAATTTTGTGTTTAAAATTAAACAAGACAATCTCCACACTTTCAATTGGTGCTTTAAAATTGAACCACACATTTTAATCCCTAATGCAATTAAAATTAACTTTTTTTCCATGTTCGACATGTTTGGTAGGCTAGAGTATATGTATCATCTCCCCTTACACTTTAGCCAATCTTGAGTGACAAGAAATACCTCTAGTTTGCTTATGTTATATACACATAGATACACATATATTTTGTTATATGTTTATGTGTAATTACTACTTTAAATATATATATGGTTATACATGTATATTCATATATGCTAATATGGTTGAGCTTGTATTTATATTCCTAGGTCATCCCAATACATTCAAGTTCAATAGTCCAATCAATTGTTGAATTAAAAAAGGATAAAAAATAGCAACAAAACCATTTGTACTATACCCAACATAAAGAGAAAATTTGTGCAAAGCACCATACAAAATACTTTCAACAAAGGATAACTACAACAAACACACCTGCAACTCTTCCTACTATCAATCTTCCCTCATAGCTCCCATTGGTAATTGTAAATCCTACTCCTTTTTCTTTGGATTGTCTTGTTCACCTAGGCTGCCAAAGTGTGCGTGGTAGTTTGGAGATAAACATACCGATATCAATGTCACAAGATATGTTCAATATACAATCTCAAATCAATCCCCCCACTGCACCAACACATCAATAAAAACTCAAATAAATATTCAATGATTGCTACATTTCTTTGGTGAACAGTTCTGACACATAGATGCATTGTTGAACCTTGCTATTTGTCAGATATGCAAAAAAAGTACATTGGGATGCACACTCGTGCATACAGTTCAACAACCATGTGTGCTAGATGTTATTCTAAAAAAGTCTCCCACCATTTCAACTCTTCAAATGGCATAGACCTAGGCCCACAACCATTCTTGATAAAAACCTAACACAGGTGGAAGAAATGCTTATTTCTAGGGTGGCTCCAATTTTACAAGTGTCCCACGCTAGAGGAGGGCAGTTTAAATACAGTGGTCATGCAATAAGCTTTCCTCAAGATATCTCAAGCATTGAAAAAAAAAATTGTGCCAATTACAAGACCTTGAGGTTGTGGTCATACGATAGACCACCATTAAAGGTGAAAAATATGATTGCTATGTTAATAAAAATCATGTCATGGATGCATTGAAATATTAAATTCAATATGACAAATACTACAATGATGTTGAGATTGATGTTGAGGCTGGTAATATGTTACTTGATATTATTGTTGTTGTCTCAAATATCTTGCATACAATAGATCAAGTTTCTGATAAAGAGTTGATTCCATCAACTAGCTCAACAAATGTTGCTGAACATGAAAATGGCTCTTCAACCTTTTCATCATTTATCCCTTTCCTTTCAAATGCTACACGAGAGCTCCAAGCCATCAAATAGGTATTACAAATTGAAAAAAAGGAGCAAACTATTTTGTGTTATCCTAAAATTAGCTCTTCTCTTGTTAATGAATACAAAAATTGAATGTTTATTTACAATGGATTTTCCAACATTGTTCCCCATTGGATCAACACTTCCCCTCCAGCCAAGGAATATTCAAATTCAGTTGCATGAATTGCTGTCCACTTAATGAGATATTTTGACCATAGATTTTTCAAACATGTCAGGTTTAGGTATTTCCTCTACAACTTGATAATGAGAAACCATAGTCAATAAACCACTTTTGTCTTCATTAGAGTGGATTTGGAAGATAAAATCCTGAAGTCTTTGTCTGCATTGTGTGAATGGTTTCAAGTTGCTTCGGATGACCAAATAGAAGAGCAACTGATGTGCTTTGGTGCATCATTGTGTGGGACTCACTCCTTTTGGAACTATTTTCAGGCCCAACTATCTGCAATGATTGAACAACTTGGGATACCTACTCTTTTTTCACTCTGAGTTGTGCATACACAAAATGGTCTGATCTACAAAATGTTTTATCTTCCATGGCTCATTTGGCGATGAACTCTTCAACAAAGACCCTGATAGATAGTGTTATTCAAAACCAACCTATAACATATTTATATCTACATCATAGATTCTCAATTTTTTGTGAATGAAAAGCTTTTGCACGCGAAAGATTATTGGTATAGATATGAATGAGAACATCATGGCTCTACAAATGTGCATGGTTTTTTATGGCATCTAGAAGCCCCGAACATGGACACTTTTGATTGGTATAATCACCATGATGTTACAATGGAAAGGAAATTTTTTGATAGATATGTTTCAACTTGGAATCCACATTGCCCTGCACAAAGATTTCTTAGAATGTATTGTTGTTCTGAAGAAAATTCGTGCTTACTTTCCATGAACTAGATTCTTTCCAGTTACTCAATAATAGATTATGAAGAGTTGCTAAATACAATTCAAAGGCACACAAAATGCTTTGAATATACTTGTTTATGAAAAAAATGAGAGCAATTACAATGCTCAGCTATAAAGCACCTTGATAACAACTTACTTCTACATTGATATCTGATGTTGAGTCTAACAAATCCTACAAGCCAACAAGAAATGATGATCACCTAAATAAATTCATAGCCCACCCATGCTTTCAATCTAGCATGCCAATGTTGATTACCGACTAGTTGTTTCTAGGAAAATTGTATTAAATTATATCTCCAAATATGCAGCTAAATCTCAGAAGAAATCAAAAAATTACCTTGATATGTTGAAAAGGCTTGCAAATACAAATATAGTTGAGGATAGAGCATTTTTTTCATATCAAAAATTTATGATGAACATTCTTGTGGAGTGTGACATCTCTGCATAGGAGAAATAGCATATGTTACAAAATTGCCCCTTGTCACTTCAAGTCGATAATCTGTTCACTTAAATGTTGGAAAAAGGGCATGGTTTCATATAAATAACTATGATTCTGATGAAGGCCTACCAAAAAATTATATTCATTGCTATATGCAAAGGCCTCCAGAGCTAGGTGTTGTATCCCTAATTGACTTGGTCCACTTATACACACATTCAAACCAATATAGAAAGGACAAATGGAAATTGAGACACCAACCTGCAATTGTTCTTGTGTACCCCTTGTTCAAGGTTCTCCCCCTTAAAGATACATAAATATTTGACACATTTTGTTGGATTGAACTTATTTTATACAAACCTTTCTGAAACATACACATAGATATAGGTCTTTCCAAACAAGACATAATACAAAATTGGAAAGTTTTTAAAACTAGTTATCATCCTTGGCATGTTAATAGAATTAAAGTTGTATCCACCATTGAATACCATCATGGCATTGATAGTGATATCGAAAAGGATAGTCCCAAAGACATTGGTGGCATCGCCACTCCCATTCATCCACTAAAAATTCCTGTCACTTCGCCTACTTCGTCCATCTCACTCATGCCCATCTGTATCACAAACATGGATCAACAAGATATAGCTCAAGAAAAGAATAAAGGAAAAGCTCCAATGAAAAATATATCTTTAATAGGAGATCAAGACAAGTCGCTTAGCCAAAATAAAAAGCTATTGGACAAATAAAAAACAAAAGAAGATCAAGAAAACTCCCCTAGCCAAAATAAAAAGCTATTAGATAAATCATAAATAAACATTAAAAGTGAAAGAAAGAAAAATTTGATCTCCAAGTATGCCTCCATCAAAAATCACTAGGGGCATTTATCAAGGGAAAAATATTGTGAAGATAGGTTGCTTTCGGCTCATATTTTGTGAGATTTTAGTACTTATGTAGAGTACAGTGCACATTTTAGTAGTGTATTACAGGTCCCTCATAAATTCTTTTCCATGCTCCTTGATCATAGTACTATCTACATCTTCAACTTCACAAATTTTGTTTCCCTTCATGTCATCTATTTATTCATGGTTGAGTAGTGTACTATAGGTCACTAATGTAGTTTTTTGCATCTTTTATCCTGATCTACATTTTTTGGAGGTTAATTGGTTACAATATTCACCATTAACTTTGGTAGAGTTTACAACTTCTACATAATTCAATAGTTCTTCATCTTCATGATCCTATCTTCATGGGGCATATTTTAAGGAGGCTTCATTCCTTCTCTTTCTCTTTTGTGGAGAGGATTTTCCTTCCCACTTGGTTTTATCTATTTCTCCATTTATGAGAGATCATTATTATACATAAGTACTTTATCATGCCTTATTGTCAAGAGTAATCTTTTCAGTGATTATCTTTCTCCTTGAGTTTACAAATTGGTACAATGCATATCCCTTGAACTTTTTCTCTTATTTCAACAAGGTGATTATTGGTGCACCCAATGTTGTAGTCTGATAAACTAACATTGTAAGATGTTTATCCTCCAATGATAAATAATCAAATCATTAAAGTATGATTAATTTAAATTAAAATATGACACAATGGTGTGAGAGTTTATATTGACCTAGAATGTTAATTTTCTAATTTTAACTTTAACGTTAATTTTATTTGTGAAAAGAACTATTATTTTAATTTTATAGAAAATAAATTATGACATTAATGAAATATTAATACTATTTTTTATGTTTAGATATTGTATAATAATTGAACAAGTGTTAAGATCATACTATGTATAAGCTACCCATCAATGAAGGATTAAAAGTAAGATAATATAAATAAATTTAATATTTGAAAGAACATTTTATAAAATTATAAGATTAATGACTAGCTCTCCCCAAGAGGGAGGAACACAACTTATATAGTGAGACTATAAGACTATTAGAATGAAAGCTCATCATGTAACATGAATCCAAAAATAGTTATAGATCCTCACTTTATGGAATTAGTTTTGTCAAACAAAATTTGAAATATCAATTAATATGCATTGTCTACACATTTATCAATCCAAATAATCTTGTTAGCATCCATGTCGATTATACTAGATAATGCATTTTCACAATTAAATTTATGAATTGATTTTAAAAAAAATCATTGAATATTTCATATTTATTATCCCACTTTATATCTAACATTCCACTAAATACCTTATAATTTTAGTCAATATTTGTATTCATAAGAATACTTTAGAAAAACATAATTATACAGTATAAACTTTAAAATATATACAATATATTACATACTTCATATGCAAAAGTTAATTTTCTAATAGCAAGACTACCAAAAAGATCAGATTAATTTTTTTATAAATAAATACCTTCATTACGTAATAATATTAAATAAATAAAATCAACAACTAATAATTATCCTCCCCAAACAATCTTAACACTAACTATTATACTATTTGTGTACACTTGGAGCTTTTATACCCTTATAATCCAAAATCAGCTTGAGAAGAGGCCTAGACCGTGTGGAGAGGGCACGTCATCGGCGTCTCGCTCGGGCTGTACCCACCTTCCATAGCAATTGCGTACAAGCCCTTTGTTTTCCAGTTGATGCCAATTAGTGGGCACCATCAACTCTTTGCGTAGCATATCAGAGGCCTTGTTAACCAACGCCACATCACGTCGAGCTTCGGCTCGGAACGGGGCAGTCGAGATTTCAAACCCATCCAACAAATGCAAATACACCTCCAAATTATGGCACCCGGCCAGATCAGGGTTACTCTTTAAGAATAGAGATTTCTTGAGATCCAACGCTATTCCACCCCAACATGTTTGTATGACCAGGGAAGAAACTCCAGCATTTGCCTCACTAGTTTCTCATATTTCTCCATTCCTTCGTTGAACAAAATGCCGGGAGTTTTGGGCACCACGTCTTGCCTGCTCACAACAAGTAGGACCTTCACGCCGAGCTCCTCCAGAGTGTCCTTGAAAGCGCTGTTGCCCACTCGTGGAGCCCCGAAAGAGAAGACGGTGACGGGAACTCTTCGGGTTGGGTCGTTTGCATGCACATTGACTCCTTTAGCGGCTATTTCAAAGGCGTTAAGAAGCGCGAGGGCACCGCCAAGGCTGTGCCCACAGATGCTAATGCTCACCTCCTCGCCGCGCGCCGTGTAGAGAGCCACCAGGCGGCGTATCTCGTCCATCACTTGCTCTGAGGCGCTGTATTTGTTGTAGCGGCTGGCATCATTCTTAGAAGTATAAATACTGTGAAACCCGCGCTCCACCTCGATGGCGGTGCGCTCGGAACATCCGAGGTCACCGATCGGGTGGAGAATGTCGCGGAGATTCTCCATCCATTCGAGCTGTGTGACGGTGCCACGCCATGCCACCATGATGTCTCGCCTACCAAGGCGCTTCGTCTCCTCGTCTGTATTGACTGCCACGAAGCCCATCCAATTGGAGTCCTTGCTCCACTGGTCCATGAAATTCGACCGCCCGAAGAATTTGGGCATGTGGACGTCCGGCATGGCGTAAAGATACTTGCTGACTCTGTAACCCGTGTTGTCGAGACGAAGTTTCTCCAGGAGTCTTTGCCGGCTATACCTGCAACTGCCACAGTATTTGGAGTGGGCGTCGAAGTTGAAGGCGTCATAGGTCGCCTTGGCGAATTCCCCGTATTTCACAATCTCTCGCCTGAGCGTGGGACTTAAAGGGTCCAGAAGCCCCTCCCAGTTATTCGAACCCTGGTATTTTCTCCAGTCCTGACCTAAATCCTCTTTTGGAGACAGCGTAGGGCTATTTATGTACCCCTCTTCCAGCCGCTTCGCAAATCTTTGCAATTCGACGGCAGTCAACCTGTCCGTCTGCGCAGCTTCTGATCGTGGTGGAATCACCCACAGTTCAACCTTCTTCCGGATGGTGTTTTGTTGCCTCTCCTTTGTCTCCAACAACTTTGCCGCTAGTTCAACAATTACAGAAGCTTTACCACTATTTGAAAGAGTTTTCGAGGATATGTTTCTGTTTAGGGCCGCGAAAATACGAAGATTTGTGGATGAAGACGAGGTAACTCTAGGGCTTTTTACCTTGGCGCTCCTGAAAGTCTTGAAGCTGGTCATCACGAATGGAGCGTAGGTTTTAGGCATGTATGCCGATTTAATCATCGGATAATAAGAAAGAGTAACGCTCTTAAACGTAAAGAAAGAGAAGTGGTATTTATGGAGGAAATGGCGCGGGCCGCAGCGCGTTGATGTCAGGCAAATGCATTTTCTGTTGGAAAATATTGCAAGACAACGTCAAATCTCAACCGCTTGCAGGATTATTCTCTGTCAATGTGAATGGAGTCTTTGTAAGAAACCTAAAAGCACGAAGTCAGTCCACGAATTATATTCGTTGCCTTCTTATTTCCCATTTTCTTTGTCAACCAAGTAGTTATCTATTGAATATTGCTATCGACGTGTTGGAATGGTGAATGGTTCATGTGATTGTCTCTCGGTAGGATTTTCTTGGGGGGTTTATAGCGACGTGTTCGAATGGTGAATGGTGAATGGTTCGTGTGATTGTGTCAGGGTTTGATTTTTGCAGGGTTATGGTCCACCCCATGTCAAGAGTAGGAAAGGTTTAGGTTTATAAAGGTAGATGTCGATAGGAAATTAAAGATAAAATTTAAATATATTTAAATATTATATAATTAGTTGTACAATAATATACATTTATATACATTTTGATTGTAAATATGAATTTTGATTTGTACAAATAATCATGGTATGACAGATTTATCATACTCAACATAAATAATGTATGGAATATGGATAAGCTAATTTTTTAAATAAGTTTAGAGGAAAAAATATATTTGTATGTTAAAAGAGATATTTAATGTTTAGGAAAAAGAATCAAGTTCAACCTCCACAACATCTAGTAATCTTTTATAAGATTCATGCTCAAGCACTCATGAATTTTTGATGTATTGAAGAGACTCTATTCTAGACTTCACAATGAACCCCTACTATGCCACACAGACAAGGTAAAATCAGTTTTTCACTCTAATGATTCTTCTATGTTGACAAATGATTTAACAGTCTAAGTAAAAGAAGAAAAACTAATCAATTCCTTCAATTTGGTAGCTTAATATATCTAAAAAACTTGTGTAGTAAAATAACTAAAATAATACACAATTCAAATTTTTGTGAACATGAATCCAAGGTATTTGGAAGGAGGGTATATGGAGAGACCATAAAGTCCATCAACCATATCTTTTTACGAGCTTCATTCAATGAGATTCTTCACTTAAAAGAAGCACCTTTTTGTTAAATTTGTAGATACAACATAAATGATTACTCAAACACCAATATAAAAATAAAATGTCATAGATAGAAAATCTATTAATTGTAGCTATCCTTGACTATTTCCAATACAATAAGCTCTGCAATACCTATCCCTACTTACACATTTTCACACCATTTTATTTTAAGAAAATGATAGAAAAGAATGCAATTTAATTACAAATTAATAAGCTTCCACATATGATGGCCCACATGTCTCCTTGACATGTGTTGACTTTGAAATAATGCTACAAAGCTAACACTGGACAAACATACCATGAATCTCTAAATCATTTCCCCTCTTCTCCTTCCCATTTTCCATCATCTTTTAAATTTGTCTCTGATTTTCCACGATGTGAGGACACAATACTTGTCTATCCATGTAGAACTTAGTATAATGGCGATTGCGTATAGGGGGGTCAAAATCCATGAGCTATGATTCATCGTCGTATGAAATTTTAATTTAATTTTTTTTATCAATCAAAATGGCAGTCATATGAGATATTAAAAAAGGAAAATTACATATGCATGCTTGAAGGATGAAAACACCAAAATTTGAACATCAAAGCAACAAAACATGGACAACCAACATGACTGGTCAAGTAATTAATTTGAAATTTATTATAATAAATTAGAAGTTTTCAAATCATTTAGGCATAGTCGAATCCATCTTCTATTTTGAAATATGTTTTTATCATATAGAATGATCTTCTATTTTGAAATATGTTTCTATCACAGAGATGTGTTCTAAGAATAATATTAACTTGAAACAAAGTTTATGTAATCATCATAGTACAAGCTTCAGATAAAAATACATATAGAAATTATTCGAACATTTTTACAATTATAACACAATAAAATTTGGAGATAACTCAGCATCACCATTAAAGACAAGGTGAGTTGAAGAGTAATTTTCGAACAAGGTAAGGGTGTTGTGATTAGCAATGTCTTCAAACTATCACAAGAGCACACTTTTCCTTAGCCTCCTTGAGATTTTCTAAGCTAACTATCACAAGAACACACGATAAACTTTGGAAATAACTAGACATTAGTGTATAGAAGACAAGGTGAGTTGAAGAATACCTTTCAAGAAAGATAAAGGTGTTTTGGATTAACAATGTCTTCAAAGAGCATACTTTTCCTTAGTTTTCTTAAGTTTTTGTAAGCTAAAGCTATAAATAGCATAATATGAATTAATGCTCTAAGGTTCACAAATGCTTTACGCATATTATTTATTTTCATAGCTAAACATTATAGATTAGGTATCAATTGTTACAAAAAAATTATGTTAGGTATTCACTATCAATTTGTGTAGGGAAAATTCTATAGTAAAACATAGACCATATTCTTAATCCGATTTGAAAAAGGAATCTCAAGTTAAAGATCCATTTCAACTAAAACAAGGGGCACCTCCTTACCTAGATAATAACTTTCACTCCATAAACTTGTTTGAAAGTAGACATGAACTCATGAAGAAGATCACCATATTTCTTTAGCACATAACATAATTAGAAACTTGTGTTATGTAAATGTTGGCCATAGGAAAAATTATAAAAGTAAAGATGAAATGTTTTTCTAGCTAAGAACAAACCTAGCTTGTAGCATGTCTCTACCTAAGCCCTATGTATAATTCATCATTCAACAATGTTCCATTGATGGTCCGAACAATTAGTATCTATCAGAAGGCACTACTCACATATAAGATGTCACACTAGACTCAATATCATATATGGCTATCATGTAACAACATTTAGATACCAATGACCCAAAATTTATTTCACTAGAACTTAAGTGTAGAATTTTGAAACATACACAAGAAAATGGAAAATTGTTGATATCATTATGTGACATCTTACTAGCTAAAATATACTTAATTTAAAACACACTATGCAAATTTATACATGAGAAGAAACAAAGAAAATGATTCAATAATCAATAGAAACAAGGTGGTCTATGCAGATTAATAATGTTTTAATTCAAACTTTATATTGAACTAATAGCTACAATCATTTGGGCTGATACAAGAAGTTGGGTCCACAAAAATTTCATAAAGTGGAAGTGTTTTTGCTATTTTTCAGAATTTGTCACTTGGACTGAAAATTTGAGGCACTTACACAATGAATCTTAAAAATTCTCAATAATATGAAATTTAATATTTTGAATCTAGTTTCCAAATATGCAATTTATTCAAATAACCAGATGATCAAAATTTAATTTTGAAAGGGATGTATAAAAACCAATTTTTAAAAGTCCTTGTTTTTTACCATACCATCCATGTGTATGAAGACCACTTTTTGACCCAAATAAAAGTATTTTTCTAATTTATTTTGGGGAAAGAAATCTAACAACATGAAGATTGATGAGAAAAATTTTCTGTAATTTTATTTTGAATCTTTTATTTATTGACCTTAATTGTTGTTTTTAAAAATCAATGTGTACCGACAACATAATTGGACCTAAAATAAATAAAAATTGAACTTTTTTTCATTGTGTAGAGAATTGTCTGAAGATTGATGTCATATATATTTTTTACAAGAAACTTAACCAAAAAAAGTTGTTAAAAGATTAAAAAAGCCTAATATTTCAATTTTAAGGACTAGTTTGTTTAGAAATTAATTAAAAATAACAAATATAATCCAATCTTAATAAAATTTATATATTTGGAAACTAGACATCATCTTCCCTAATGGGTTTTAATTTTATAGATTGATTCAGAAAAAAATTCCATTAGCCATATTGCCAAAGTTGGACATTCTTCTTCAATCTCCCTTAGTTTTTTAGTTGCAGGTCAAAGGCTAAAGGTCAAATTGCCAAGCCTTTCTCGAGCCTAAAACCAAGGCTACATGTGGGTTGGAGATTCAAATTTTTAATGACGCATATGCATTTTTAAAAACACGTATGCGTTACAAAACCCATACATGTTCTTTATTTGTTTGATTATTTAAAAAAATAAATGCTTTTTAGAAATGCGTATGCGTTTTGAAATGCGTACGTGTTTTGAAATGTGAAACGTGTACGCGTACACGTATACGTTTTTCATTTCAAAACGCATACGCATTTCTAAAAGGTATTTATTTTTTTAAAATAAATGATTTGTATGTGTTATAAAATGCGTACACATTATAATGCGTACACGTTATAACACGTACGTATTTTTTAGTGCATATGCGAGTTTTTAGGATTGGGTACTCGATGCATAACACATATGGATTTTTTAATAATGTGTATGTGTTTTCCATAAGGTTTTCTTTTACTGAAACTTCCCCTCTTCGTGGACTCAACTTCTTGCTTTTACCCATTTCATAATAATTATCACTTACTAGTGAAATAAATGGTTAACATCCTAAAATTAGAAAGTTATGTCGAAACAAGCTCTATTATTACTAGGGATAAATACCTCTGAAGGAAAAAATCTCCCAAATTTTGTATGCAAAGAAAAATTTTCAATAAGAGTTTTCATTCCTTGGTAATAATTATTCTTAATGGACATGTCATATAAAACATCACAATTTCCAATTTTTTCATAACATAGATAAGAAAAAAAAATGTAACAAGTTAGAAAGTAAAGAAAAATGGAAATAAAGAATTTGCAAGATGTACCCAAGTTATATTTCAAATCATATTAATATTAACACATTAAAAGTCAAGTTATTTTTGTGAGATTTACCTAGCATCCAAGATCTCCAAGTCCAAAAATACATTCACCGTCAATTGAGAAAATAAACTTGTATTATATATTCAAGTCAATTCCTCAAAATTTTAAGGACTTTTCCCATGCCAGTATCAGTTAAATCTAAATTTTATCCTAGAGTGAAGTGTTAGTTATCCCATATGTGAATAGGAGAAAAAATAATATTATCTAGCTTTATAATAGAAGAATATGATATTTATCATCAAATATAATATGATTCAATGAAGGAACACATCAGTGCCTACAGAGTTACAAAGAGAAATTTATAAGGTACCTTATTATTTAATACCCATGTAATGATATGTGATGATATACTAGGTACTCCAACTCAAATGATGCTTACAAGATTCCATGTAATAATCAAAAGGAGAGGAAATAACACAACCTTTAACCTCATACTTGAGGAGAATGGATGTGTGTGTGTATTTTTGGGAGAGAAGTGAGCTCTAGTTGTGGTGGACCTTGTTTCCTTTACAACCTCAATTATAGATCTACCTTGCCCAAACAAATATCTACTTTTGTTTCACCTAGCTTTTCTCCCATTTGACCTTGAGCCTTTTTAGGTTTGACTCAAAAGAGCTTTAACAAAAGAAAAATTCAAGAAGCACCCAATCCCACTAATACTCAAGAACTAATATCTATGTAATGGTCACATGTGATCATACAAAATAGAATCATCATAGCATTGAAGAACTCCCTTGAGGTGAGTGACCCTTAGCTTCCTTAGTACCTCTAGCCACAATATTCCATTATTCTTGCTATAAATTGAAATTTCCCAAAATAAATCTCAGCAAACCCACCCTATGAATCTACAAGAAATCCCAAAAGGAAACCCACCTACCTACAACTATTATTGAATATTCCTTGGATGACATGATACTTGACCTTACAAGTAGTGACTAATAATTAGTTGAAGGCAATAGAAATAACTCTTTTATAATGAAATAAAACACACACAAATGATATTGCTAGGTATAGGTTCGTAAAATATAAAATCACTTAGAACACCATGGAAAGTGACTTACCTAAATGTTTTATATAAATTGTCTTATGATGTCAATGATACCAATGAGAAAAATTAGTAGAGTTAGAGGGAAAATGTTATGAAGCTAACAAAAGAAAAAAATAAGAAAAAGATGAGACAAACCAAAACCAATCTCCCTACAATAGTTTCTTCAATCTATTCATAATAATAATAATAAAAAAATCTAAATATCAAGGATATGATGAGGTGATTCAAGATTTTTTTTCCTAAAATTGGTATTAGATAGATTGCTTACACCATTACTCTTCTTGTTATGAGGCCTAGGTGAAGAAGGTAGAGGATTCAGACTTATAAACTTGTCCTATACTGCCATTTTCTCTACCTAGAATGTGTAGCTATATACAAATAACGATTTTAACGCTTCTTAACCTAACTCAAAAAAAATAAAAAATTATTGAATTTAAATAGAATCTGATTCAAGGAAAAATACAACTTTATTTGATCTTAGGTTCAATACATATACAGTTCCAATTGGTTGAAAAAATTGTTTTGAAAAGAGTCCTAGTGCAAGGCAACTTTCCAGGTGAAATTTGTGATATAATTATATTCGGATTGGTAGGGTATGGAGATTTTAGGCATGAAACCTTTTTCCAACTAAAATCCAATACACAATATATCCTATCAACTAATGATTAAATAATTTTAAGATATTTTTAAAATGTTGGTTCTATGGTCAAAAGCATTTTTACCTATAGGTGAAGTTAGTTGGTTCTCAACAAGTCTATTAAAGATATAGTCTTGTTGGTGCAAGGACCTAAAAATCATAAGAGATGAGGCAAGGATCATTCCCTATGGGACTTTGATAGAATTTGGATGCCTCTTCAATCCTTAGCTCTCAATTGAAGATGTGTCAACATAGATTCATGTCCATGATTGAATTTCAAAAACTATATGAGTTTCACATAAAACCCTACAAGATATTGAATATTTATACATAATTTATTTATACAAATTTATATATTTTTTGTATAAATGAACCAAAAACAAATCCAATGTGAACATTTTTTCCTAATCCATGAATTAAATCCCAAAAAATTGAATATGAGTCTAATCCAAAATTTGTAACTTTAAAGCAATATAACTAAGACATAAAAAAACCATAAAGAGTTGATCACCTATGATAATATCCAATTGATATATCATGGAGATGAGAAACACCAACTAGAAAATCTCATAGTTTAAACTAATTTTTTTTGTTTAATTTGGAGAGAAAATTGTGATTTCTAATCAACCACTAACATGAGGCAATTGGAAGAGGGGTCATTTAGGAAAATTTTAATGAGAAAAAATAGGTTAAGGACTCTAAGGAATATGAAGAGGATGTCGAACATATGGATAGGGGCCATGATGAAGAGAAGGTTAAGGTAACAATAAGCTTTGAGGGTGAAGGGGAAATGAAGGATAGGACCCTTTAGAATTATAAGATCCAAATCAATTATTTGTAGGAAAAAGTGAACAAGATGGAGAATGCCTTTAATAGTTTAATCTCTATAACCCATGGCATTATGAACAAGGCATTTTTTTGTATGGTGTCTGAATTGTCAAAAGTAAGGAAAATGAAATGTAAAATAGAAGCCACTCAGGATGTGAAAATGTCAATTGAGGATAATGTTGGCGAAGGAGAGGAAAAATGGAGAAATGATCTGAAACTATTGAAAAAGGAATAGAATTTAATTAACTTTCAAAAAGATTAGTTTGGTTTCTTGTTGTTTCCTATTTATTTCCTATATGATTTTCTCTAGTAGGCTTGCATGCCATATCATTCTTGATTTTAAGCTATTTCTATAATTTTATTCTTAGATTGTTTCCTATTTTTTTGTTGTTTCTTGGGTGGCAAGTAGGTCAGTTTTGGTTTGAACTGTTGTTTCTTATTTTTTCCTACTTCTCATTTGGCTAATAGGCCTAGTTATCATTATGCTTTGAAATTCTATTGTGTATGGTACCAGTTCTCTAACCTTGCTTTCTTAATAGAAACATGAGACCATGTAATGTCCCTTGCTAGTATATGAACACTCCAAATTTTATTGAAGAAAAAGAAAGAGGTTTTCTACAAAAAAATTTGGTAGCATAACTACATATAAAATTCACTTTCAGATCTGCAAAGCTAGACTACAAAAAATCCCAAAAACAAAAGCTCAACTAATGCAAACCACTACTAGAAAATGTAAACCTTTGCACCTGAACATGACGTCATTTACCAAAGATAAATAAATCTGTTTGATATCATTAATATGTAGGAAAATAAAGTCCCATGGAAGCCATATAATCTATAGAAAAAAGTATTAAACATTTACCAAACTCTCACACCTAAACCCCTGGAAAACCACACCTTTAACACATTGAGAAAATAATCTAAATTGCACTGCTGAACACACTGTCAATCTATGTATGAGATTATAGCTTGATGACCCTCAGAATCCTATCCTTAGTTCAACTAGAAACCTTTGGAATCCTGTTCTCAAGTATCCTTCTCCACAAGTTTGTCAGTGTTTGAAGAACAACAAAAAAATGCACTGGCAAAATAAGATGGAATGAATCAATGAAAAACCCAATTTTTCCTTATATGATTTCATGCAATATGCCAAAGTTGTAATTGCCAAGATTTTGACACAAAAAAGAGGATTATAGAGCATTCCAGTAAAATAACTTCCATTTTCTGATTTGTTGCCATTTATTGCCACTTTCCAAGATTTTTTTTTTTTTCCCAATTTGATTTTTTGCTTCAATTTCTAATTTTTGACTCCAAACTTGCTCCAATTAAACCCCACACCAAAATATGGAGGAATTAAAATTATGATTCTTATTTGATTTCTTGATAATATTTTTTCAGTCAAATCACCAAATTAAATATATAGTTTTTCCAAAAAATCTTCGAGTCCTGTTTTACTATTTTTGGTAGACGGGTTTACTATTTTAAGTAAGTTGCCATTTTTAGAGAATTTTGAAAAGGGGACATGAAAATTCCTCCCTTCCAAAAATTTATTTTCCTCAAGCAATTACAAACATGATGCTTCGAAAAATTCAATCATTTCAGAATTCATAACTAATTGTGATATTGCACCTGTAAATTTTTGTACCTTCCTCTTAAGCATCCTAATAGTTTCTTGAAGGATGTACATGTAAATTTGTGGAGTGGATGTTCAATTTTTAGCCCCTTTCTCCAAATTCCCTGGGGTTTTGTAGTTCTCCTTTTCTTTTCTAAAATCAATAGCCTCCTCCTTCCAATTCCTTATGAGTCATGGAGATGCTTCCTGTAGGATCTATCACAAACTACTACCAATTTTTCCTCTATTTGAAAGTTTCTTGATAAAATTTTAGGATCTGATTTGAAATAGTAATGGAACATATTAAGAAAATAAAATTTCATCACATAACAAAATTCCAAAACTTTCCAAACTTTGGATGCAAACTACAATCCCTTTTGATGTCGATACATGCACTCCCTCAGTCCTCCAAATAGAACAATCTGATATTCACTTAAAACTCTCAGCATGAAAGTAAAAAATAATTTTACCAAAATTTTAACCATATCAGAGAACTTACTAACATGCTTGATAACTTCCACGTTAAGACCCTTCCAAAAAAATTCCTCACTACAATAAAAATAGTGTCCTGAAGCACTAGTATTGGGCAACTTGTTCCTAAGACTTATGAAGCATTTGATAATATTTTGGATCTGATTTTTTTTCTATTATAAATTTCATAATATTCATTTCATCCTCTACCAAAACCATTAAAACTTCTAAAATCAAATCCCTCATTCATCTCTACACTGCTGAAATACATATCATAAGAATGCACACCAATCATCCCATACATCACCTCAAACTAAATGATGATGTTTCCTACTTCATGGAATGATCTATAGCCACCAAGGAATGGTAAAGGGATAACCATTAGCATTATACAATAGAAACATTCACACCACCAAGCTTCGAATTTTAACCGTTCAAACTATTCTAGGTCTCTAGCAAGTATTGCACTATCTTTAAGAAACTTGCACTCAGCACTTTTGAAATCAATGATGATGATACAAATCTGATTTGTGTAGAATAAATATATATGAAAGGGACCAATAAAATCTTCATAACAAAAATCTCACATGTTTTGAAATCAACAACTACTTGAAGCCCCAGACTGTCGAAACAAATAGAGTTGGAAAACTCAATAGTAAGACCATACCTCTCCCAAACTTGTGAGTGATCATTTCCAGCTAAATGGACTGATATATAATAGTCAAGGCACCAAAGGCAAGTAGTAGATAGTAACATATAACAACAAAATTTATTCCATAACACTTTGGGTATCCAAACTATACATAACAACTTAGATAGAAAGTGAAGTGCTCACTGAATTCATCCATTGTCACATACTTGACACCCTTCACATAAAAATTGTTAGAAGCTGCCCACAAAATCATTAAATACATGGTTGTTGGCTTACTTTCCAACAAGGATGATGACCTTCTAAATTCATCATGTAAGGAAACCATCTCCAGTTGCAACAATCTAAATCTATTCAAAGGTAGATTCATCTAGCCTAGCAATGTCTTAATGATGTAATTAATGCAAGAATGATCAACTTGAGTAGCAAACCAAAATTTATCCCTTGTAAGATGTGTGAAAAACCATATATAGGCTGCAATATCTCTATGAGTAGCTGCAATTTGAATATCATTCCTTTCCAACACTAAATTTCCCATTAGAACATGAATTGCAATCCAGTTTGTGAATGTGTGCATATCAGCTTCTCCTTGAAGTCTCCTTGTGGTAGAAATGACCCTCTCATAAGGTAAAGAATTCCCATCATGCATCTTTTCTATAGCATCACCCTTTTGAGTGCCAATGTCCTGAACTATGTGTGTATTATCAACATCCCATGAATATGCTTCAAGAATGAGTTCTTCTTGCCGCAATATATATATATCTATATCCCAAGACTCCCAAACAAAAGGCCCCCAATACTTTTATGTGCCCAAAGTGTTTTGTTGATCTCTTTGGATGTGATCTTAGACACATGTTAAAAGTGGACGTGAAAGATGAAACAAGTGAACTTCTTAAAGTCACTACAATTGAAGGACCAAAAAATGCCTTGTTGGGTGTTGACGCTAAAGATTTTCAACTTCTACTAGTAGAGCCTAATGCTGCTAAACAAATTTTAGGCAATGTTGTCAGTTTCCAATTTCTTATTAATCTCACCATCAAAATGATTCCATTTTTTGGGAAAGAAACACAATGCATTGTTATTACAACCATTAATCTCATTTAACATTTTCATTTATATCTTACTATCTACAATCATATATCAGTTAGCATATCTTATACAATACTTGGTAGATTTCATGCAAAAAAATTTAAACACTATTGCTCTCAAAAAACATATATATTATTAAAAATTCCTATGTGCAAATTTTTATTTAAAAAAAATGTTATCTCCTATGATTCTCTAGAATAATGGATCATGTTATTTCAAATTATTTAACACATTTAAATGGTTTTTTACACAAAAAAATAAATCTTGCACTTGAGTTTGTTCCTTTATTTACCATTATTGAAATTGATATCACATCACTTTGATCCTTAGCATACCTTTTCATGGAAGTTCAAAATGAAATAATGCAAGCAAAGAGATCCCATTGAAATCAAATGCAATGCTTACAATACCACACAAAGAAAGATAGTATTAACACCATAAGATGAGAAGACTGGATCAAATTATCCTTGATGGCATGCCCACACCTAACCTCTCTCCTTCTAATCACCCTCTTCACTTTCAAGAACCAATACTTCAAAATGCATCCTACAATTCAACCTAGCTAATTTTCCCAGATACACCCTCCACCTTTTAATGCAAATTATTTGACCAGTAGAAATCACTTTCATTCAAAGTTTGATAGCCTTTCAAAAATGTCAACATGTCTAGATGCATGTAAAGATATCTAGGAATTAAAATTAGGCAATCAAATGCAATAAGTACTTGTTGCAAATGTATATTAGAAAAAATGGCCATCATTTTTCAAAGTGGAACAACATGGACCCTAGTGAGCAACCTTCCTATTTTCTAAAAACTAACTCAAAATGAGATGTTTATAGTGAAGGTTAGCCTCATCCTTAAAGGTACCCATCCAAAGGTGGGGAAATTAAAATATAGCTGCCACACTATTTATTTTTGTCGGGATATTTTTGTAATTGCAGCTTACTTCCTAAGGCATATAAATGAACTAGATATACTAATGTTGAACAAAATATTATCAAGGCTTGAAACAATATAGTTTTTATATAAGAAGAATCCATGTTTATGACACATTAAAATACAAGATTTTTAATGACCCTTACTACAAAGATGAACACTTAGATGAGTTTTCATTATCATGCTTTCATGCTACCTCTACTAACATCTTTGACCTTCTATGTACAAAAAAATAAAATCCTAAACCCACAGATGTAAGCTTCATGCAAAAAAATGATATAGAGAATGACTTATTATAGGAGAATTTACAAACCACAACATTATTTGTGGTAAACCTCCCACCTACTTTTAGAGAGGTAGAAGAGTTGTGCTCTTTATTACAACTAGGGTAAGGATTCCTAAATCCTACTATTAAATGGCCACCCATTTTTCTTTCACCCTTAAATGCATACACCATTGAAGGATTATTTGTAGTGGCATTCCCCACTTTGTTTCCAAAAGAAATTGCAGCATTCAATCAACATATGAAATAGGTTAAGCTACATGAATATGCTCTCCATATTTTAAGGTACCATGATAATGGGCTTGGCCAACACCCATGATTTAGGTACTTCATACTTAATATACTTATACATCATTAGATTCAATCAAAAACATCTATTTTTTTCCACAAACAACTAGATAATTATCTACCAACAACAATCTTTGATCTTCACCAAATATTGAAAGACATCCCTGATGAAAAGATCACCAAACAACTAATGCATTTTAGCTCATGTATTCGTGATACAAGACCATTTTAGAACCACTATAAAGGAGAACTCTTTGACATGGTCATTCGGATTGGATATCCCATAGTATTCTTTACCCTTAGTGCAACAGATACTAAATGGCTAGACTTAAATAGTATCATGTCATCTACTACACCCACAGATCCTCATGAGGCTTCTAAGTGGAGGCTAAAAAATATAGTTCACAATCCACACCTTACCACACTTTACATGCACCACAAATTCATTGAGTTTTATGAAGAGGTCTTGGAAAAGATTCACTCTACAATGGCCTACTAACTTACAGGTATAACATATCATATATCATATTTGTACATTATAGTCCCACTATTACTACTTGCAAGTATAAAATCTCTCGCTAGGTATGAATGGCAACATAGAGAGTTTGCACATATCCATGGTTTCCTTTAGCTAAAGGAAGCACCTAAAGTTGTTAAATTATAATGGAATAACCTTCAATTAGTACAAAATTCACTTGACTACATTGATATGTATGTCTCCGCATGTAACCCATGAACCCTTCCTTTGAGAAACCAGAATTTTTCTCAACCCTTTTTTGACAACCCTTGTCTAATAGACACATCAATGAAACTTATATGTTATCCAACCCTTCCACTAACTATAATGAAAAGCTCAATTGTGTTCAATGCTATACAAATTGTACCTTGCTAACATGTCTATAGAATAAAGGAGCATCTCTTGAATGAAATTATAAATCCCCTTGGATCATGCAAGATAAATCAAACCTTACAAATTTTGATAATGGCCAACCCAAACATACCCCTACGCGTAATGATGATAATTTGAATCTTCAAAACCCAACTATACTATCTATTTGGAGAGCCATCAAGTAGATTTCCAACTAGTTTTCTCAATCGATTCAGTTCTCAAATATATTGCAAAATATGCAACTAAGCCTCAAAACAAATCTAAAACATACCACACTATGCTTTCTCACATTTCAACCAATTCTGAGCCTGGTTAACCCGTCCCCATAACTTTTTTAAAAATGCTTGTTGAGAGCCTTGTGGACCAAATTCTACTAAAACTACCACTCTCCATATCTAGCAAAACATTTATTTCTTTAAATGTGAAACAAAAAATCTTTGAATGTGCTCCGTTCTTTCCCACATCAAAATCCACATCCACATCCTACATTGACGCTTACATGGTGCACCCCATTTATCTAGAAATAATGTCAGGTATTCACGTGACTCAAAATGGACCTTCAAATCAGCTTGAAAGTGCAACTAATCAAAAGAGTGCTCTACACTAGCCATTGTTTGAGTTTTACAATGATTCACTACCATCCCTACAAAAGATGAAAAAATTATTTTCATGACTCTTTTTGTAGTGAACTACTACTATGTACATGTCATTTCATAACATTCAAAATAATTTTGGCACATCCACCACTCAAATTATAGTACAGTGGAAGAGCTTTTCACGTGGTTACTATTGATGGCATGTGTGATGCTCACCAATAGAAGCAAATACACATCTTGATTCCAATGCAGATTCCACTAATGGAGCTAAGAAACAACATAAAAACTAAAGTGAATTATAAGTCTTGTTAAGTGTACATCCAGACCTTCCTTTTCATCTAGATGAACTGGACATGCTTGGTCCACATGAACTAGATGTTAACCATGAATAGGGAGTTCCTTATTTTAATCCGCTACAACAA
The DNA here is from genome assembly GCA_007115665.2 of Sequoiadendron giganteum. Lineage (NCBI taxonomy): Eukaryota > Viridiplantae > Streptophyta > Pinopsida > Cupressales > Cupressaceae > Sequoiadendron > Sequoiadendron giganteum. The sequence continues at coordinate 194,001,886 of CM021105.1, forward strand.
ATGATGGTAACATCCTTCATAGACTATAATCACCCAAAATTTCAAGTCCCCCTACACCCAGTCAAAATAGCCTTGAAATGACCTATCTATTGAACAAAAAAAGCACTTGATCTAGTTCTTTCACACTTATCTTCAAAAACTTTGTAGACACCATTAAAAATAATTATTTAAGGAATTGTAGGAACCAGAAAGTCACACATAATAACAAGCATCAAGGTGGCACTCATGAGTTCATCTCCAAATGACCAATCACCATTACTACTTATTTCACCTATATGTGTTGCAACATTCAACTTAAAAGATTCTACAATACATTCTAAACCTCAAATACCAATCAAAGAGATGACGCCCCTATAAAGATAGGAAATTGGAGTCTTCCAACAAAGAATGTACAACATTCACTACATTCTTATAGATGAAATGAGCTTCATCAATCCAAAGAAGTTACAATGCATCGATGTTACATCCCAATTGTGAAGTTACTATTTACTATTACTACATAGGGTAAATATGAATGTAATGTGAATTCTAGAGATGAATAGATTATGCTTGTACCTTGTTATCAATATGAATGCTATCTCATTTGATGTTGTCTCATTTGATATTACATCAGTTGATGTTATTCATGGTGAAATACTACATATATGTGAATGAAAGGTTTTTAAATTATTTTTATTCTAACTTTGGAAATACTTATAAATATTGCATATGTTATGAACAATTAACTATCGTAGGCATGTGTTAGTGTTTGTAGGTAAATGTTCATTTCTCCAAGGGATGGGTAAGTATTACTCGGGAGAAGATCTTGGTCAGGTAATCAGTAAATGTAACTATCTGAGCATAAAAACACACCACATTAGAATGATTGGGTTGAGTCAGTTTGTGGGAATTTGGTAAGTCATCCATAGCTATCATATTTACATTAGGAGTATTTTTTTACTTCTGCATGCATTTGTGGGCGATGTTTATCTATTTGAGCTTTTGAGATCTTTCTTGTGCTATTACAATCATATGGGCAAGTGAGATGTAGGTGGAAGAATGTTTATATGTATGCACATGCATCTCAATGGGATCTAATGACATGTATATGTATATGTATATATATACCACACATACACACTTATAAATATGATGGTAACATGAATGGTTGAAAGTGAATCAGATGTGAACATATATATATATATATATGTATAATATATACACATATCCATATCTATATGTATATCGATACAAGTGTACGTTGGAAAATGGACATGCTCATATGGATGCATTGATATACCTATATATATGTGTATATAGAGGTGTATACTTTTATACATATATATATATATATATATGCATACATCCTATATAATGTGTTTATTATAAACTATATTGCTTGTACACTTATATATATGTATATATCAGATGTATGTTGACACTATTAACTTACGATATATATATCTATTTATATATGTATAATATATGCAAATATATATTAAATGATTATATATAGATATATATATGTACATACATATATATTAATATATTAAGCTATTTAAATATATATCTATATAATATATACTATATATATAATAATTATTATATTTAGCATATTAATTATGTAATTAGAATTTGACTAATTCTTATTCAATAAGAAGTCAATTTATAAAAACTACTTTAGACGTTTAATGACCATGGAAATAAAGGTTGATTATAGTCATCAACGACTACGAAGTTGGAAGACAATTTGGAAATGCTCCAGCTGTGTAAGTAAAGCCGTGAATATCTCACCATGTCACGTATATAAAAATGTACGAATATATTTAATCTAGTAAAATTTGAAAAGGTTGACGCAGTGAATAAGAATAGTGTGGACTTAGTCCAATGTCTTAATTTGGCTAAATAGACTCATCCTTTATTTCAGTTGATACTTGCTAAGTGTTGCAGAAATATGATCGACTATTTCACTCCTTCTGAAAACATGCTAGCTTGATAGTAGAAAAGAGGCTTTGGTGCCACCTCTTGAAGCATTTTCCCATAGATGTCTTTGCTAGAGAAGAATTTAAATTCTCCATGTGATTTTTGAATTGGTCTTTGAATTGTTGTCAAAGAGGTAAGTCAATCTATTGGAGGTTTTGCTGAGTCTAAGCTTAATTTATCGCCACCTTATTGTTGTTTTGCTTTGCATGAATCTTGTTGTCATTTTACATGCCTAAACTGTAGGATTTATGAATGCTTGGTTGCTCTACAAATAGGAATTCCATTTCACTTAACACATTCTTCCATTTTCACTTGTGAGACACATTCTTACCCAAGATATATACATCTTTTGTTATCCATATACAAGTTTATGAGTTATTACCAGTCATATTTGTCTTGTTTTGTGAGTGAGAAATAGAGTGATCTATTGTGAGTAAGAGGTATCATTATTGTTTGAGAGAAGTGAGCTATCAACAAGTGAGGTAGAGTTGTTCGAGAGAAGCTATTAGTTGTTTGAGGGAAGCAGATTACTATTGGAGAGAGTTGCACTGTTTCTCATTGATTTGGATAAGTGATAACAGGCATGGAGATCTCTTCTTCTTTGATTATTTTACTTTTGAAAGATAAGTATTGTGTGCATGGTTGAGAGGTCTTTTCCAGTATATGCATTAGAGAATTTATAATGTTTTGGAAAGAAAGTTGAAGCTATTATGCTATATTCTTAATGTGGTCTTAAGTACTCCATGATAGGATAGATTGCTTGACACAAGTACTTAATTATACTAGATATGTCAAAGAGATTTCTTGAAATAGAGATGGGTGTTTATCATGTATTATATACTAGGTATGATTGAACATGAAAGGCACATATGAAACACTTAGCTAAGTTATTGATTTAACTAGGAATCCTTGTGTTTACTCCTAGGAGAGGTCATCCAGTATGGGAGAGAATTATATATACTTACAAGTAAGTAGGGTTATCCAAGTATGTAGGTTATCTTTGGGATTATGGACTATCCATTGAGGAAATACCTAGCTTGTGTACTAACTAGTTAAGTAGTTAATTTCAAGAAGATTAATATGTTGTACGTTATATGGGATGATGGAACCACCCATTGAAGGAAATAAGTATGCCTAGCTTAAGATAGCCTTAAGTCAAATTGGCCCTGAGTAGTGTATGTGATAGATGACTATCAACCGTTTACTGAATAAAACTCTTTGATCAAAGTAGTGTGAATTTCTGAGACTCCACTCTAAATTGTGTGACTCCACTCTAGGTTATGTGACTACCTAGACTAACACTATCATTTCACCATGATCTAGTATTACATGCTAGTTCGAGATTGTGGGATTGCAAATTTTTAGTTATGTAGGACACAACACTATACTCAGTTGGTTGTCATTATTAGTTACTCTACCAATCTCTTCGTCGAAAGGAAGGGCCATCTATCATATGATAGATGTGCATGGGACCACATTATGAGTTCGAGGTTGGTGGAAAAGTGCTCGAGTGATGCTTCTCCTCCACAAAAGGCGACAAAAGAACCAAGATTTGAAAGGAAGGATCCTAGACTGTCTTATAGCTATTAGTTCTAAAGCTCATTGGAACTATGTATGTAAGTGTATGTATTCTTATATAATTGTAACATGAGAAGTTATTGTAATGAAATGGAATCTTTACTATGATTTGATATGGCATCTTGTTCATATAATATCAATAAAGAAAATATTTTTTTTATTATAATGGTTTGTTACTCTATTTATTTACTTGTATGGTAAAAAAATAGAAATCTTTACTTTATCGAAGGGTTAGTATGTTACAATCAACATGGGGTTACGTGAAGCTTTCCCTGCATAAAACCAAATCTCTTTTGTAGGGAGGCCAATCATTCTCTTTTGGTGACCTTGACCAACTACCACTAATTAAAGACATCCCCATGTATGCTTCTTCTTATGGGGGAACACTATGCACAACTTCACAAAAGTTATTACATTGAATAAAATATTTTATTAAAGTGGTGAGGAGCATACTCAAATTATTTTTTGTAAGCTTCTCAATAACTTATGACAGACTAAAACTAAAATTGTAGATAGAAGTGATCCTACTATTCCTTGATTAGGAGGTTATGCTATGTTCAAATATTTGGGTTGAAACAAGCCTTGTCAAGCACTTGGATAGGTCAAAACTATTGTATACAAGGATACTAAAAAGCCACAATTTACTTTGTTTTTCATTGTTTAATTTTATCATTACATAATCCTAGTCTGGGATCCCAACAACCCAAAAAATATCCCTATAACCCCACTAAGCCATGGTTGTCATTGTGAAATTCCATTCAAAATGACGTGGGCCTTGACAATACATAAATCACAAGGACTTACACTTCCACTTGAGCCACTGTTGACATCAACAACATTGATCATCAAGGATTTACATTTACTACTATTTCAAGAATCCATGAACCTTTAGGTCTTCACATACACCCTCCACTCACATTTCAAAGATATGCACGCATGCAACAAATCCCATATGTTGCTCATCATAGAAATGAGGAAGAGCGATTGAAGTTGCTCTCACATACAATCACTTGAAATGCTCAACTAAAATTCCAATAACTCAAGGTTTGTTCCATACTTTATTTAGTCCTACATTTCTAAACATGTGCAATCAATATTGCATACTCTCCTTTTCTTTTTCAATATGCTACAAAATAAATTGTTTTTTCAATTTTATGGTAACTTTTTTCTAGAAAATCTTTTTTTTTTAATGTCTGCTCTCAATGACTTTCTCATGCTGGTCAATTTTTGCTTTCAAGTTCTACTCTGGAACTAAAGAAGTAGATCTACATGTTTTGCAACTTAGAACTATGCAAGAAAGAATGACAAAAAGGCGTTCTTGTTTTGTTATTTTCAATTAAATTATACAATTGAACAACATTTTCTTTCATTCATATACAAATTTCATGTGTTCAATCTTCATTCAATATTTATCATTTACAATTGTACATAACTTCCTTTTTTTCATTAAGATATTTCATTTGCAAAAGGAAAAACATTCTATTATATGTTAACAAATGTTTACAAAATATATATTTTTTTTACAACTAATAAACCACTTATCCCCCTTTGACCATCCACACCTCTTTGCGTACCCATTGCTAGTTAATTTGGTGCGATTGCTAGTTAATTGGAGTTTTTATAACCTTATGATCCAAAATCAGCTTGAGAAGGAGCCATGGCCGTGTGGAGAGGGCACGTCATCAGTATCTCTCTCCGGCTGTACCCACCTTCCATCGCGATTGCGTACCAGCCCTTTGTTTTCCAATTGATACCAATTAGTCGGCATCATCAACTCTTTGCGCGGCATATCAGAGGCCTTGTTAACCAAGGCCATATCCCGTCGAGCTTCGGCTCGGAACGGGGCAGTCGAGCTTTCAAACCCATCCAACAGATGTAAGTACACCTCCAAATTATGACGCCCGGCCAGATCAGGGTTACTCTTCAAGAATCGAGATTTCTTCAGATCCGACGCTAATTCTACCCCTACATGTTTGTATGACCAGGGAATAGACTCCAAGATGTGGCCCATTAGTTTCTCATATTTCTCCAAACCTTCGTTGAACAAAATGCCGAGCGTTTTGGGCACCACGTCTTGCCTTACCACAACACGTAAGACCTTCACCCCGAGCTCCTCCAGTCTGTTTTTGAAAGCGTTGTTGCCCACCCGTGGAGCCCCGAACGAGAAGACGGTAACGGGGATTATTCTGGTCCGATCGTTTGCATGCACATTGACACCTTTCGCGGCTATTTCAAAGGCGTTAAGAAGCGCGAGGGCACCGCCCAGGCTGTGCCCACAGATGCTAATGCTCACCTCCTCGCCGCGCCCCGTGTAGAGTGCCACCAGGCGGCGTATCTCGTCCATCACTTGCTCTGAGGCGCTGTGCTTGTTGTAGCGGGTTGCGACATTCTTAGATGTATAAATACTGAGAAACCCGCGCTCCACCTTGATGGCTGTGCGCTCGGAAAACCCAAGGTCGCCAATCGGGTGAAGATTATAGCGCATATTCTCCATCCATTCGAGCCGTATGACGGTGCCGCGCCATGCCACCATGATGTCACGCCTACCAAGGCGGTTCATCTCCTCGTCTTTACTGACTGCCACGTAGCCCATCCAGTTGGAGTCCTTGCTCCACGGGTCCATGGAATTCGATCGCCCGAAGAATTTGGGCATGTGGATGTCCGACATGGCGTAAAGATATTTGAGGACTCTGTAACCCGTGTTGTGGAGGAGAACTTTGTCCAGCAGGTTTTGCCGGTTGTACCTGCAACTGCCACAGTATTTGGAGTGGGCGTCGAAGTCGAAGGCGTCATAGGTCACCTGGGCGAGTTCGCCGTATTTCACAATCTCTCGCCTGAGCTTGGGACACAAAGGGTCCAGAAGCCCCTCCCAGTTATTCGAACCCTGGTACTTTCTCCAGTCCCGACGTAAACCCTCTTTTGCAGACACCGTAGGCCTGTTTTTGTTACCGCCATTTAACGGACTTTTAGAGGATCTGTTTAGGGCAGCGAAAATGTGAAGATTTGTGGAAGAAGACGAGACAACTCTAGAGCTCTTTACCTTGGCGCACCCGGCAGTCTTGGTGTTAGGGATGCATACCAAGGTGCACCCAGCAGTCTTGGTGTTAGGGATGCATACCAATTGACTCATCGGATTATAAGAAAGGATTTGTGCAGCCGTAATGCTCTTAAACCTAAAGAAAGAGTAGTGGTGTTTATATAGGAAACGGCGCGGGGCGCAGCGCGTTGATGTCAGGCAAACGCATTTTCTGTTGGAAAAATATTGCAAGACAATATCAAGCCTCATTTGTTTTCTCACTTAGACATTTCACAGTTTTTCAGCATTTTCTTCGTTTGTTCTGAGAATTCCATGCTCATGGAGGGCTTCAGGGAAAGAGTAAGAAGTTTCATGAAGAGTAAGAAGTTTCATGAAGTAAAAAAATATTATAGGATTAATTAGAATCTTTTTTTAATAATAACAGTTTTATTTTTTATCTAAAAAATTTAAGCAGTTATTTGTTCCACCAATTTAATTTTTCCTGTCATTTTTTATATTTTATATCAAATTAAATTATCGTAAAATCATATATCAAACTAAAACTTTTAAGTTTAAACTATGAAACCGCCCACATTAAAATAATCCTAAAAAATCTCTATAAGACCTCACCCTAATAATTTTGTCTCATTGACATTGTTGACTTTGAAATAATGGTAGAAAGCTAACACTGGATGAACACAGCACGGTAGACATTCAATTGACTGTAAAAGTTTTTTTGGTCGGTCAAGACGAATCTTTGAATCGATCCCCCTCCTCTTCTCCTTCCCATTTTCCATCATATTTTTAACTTTTCTCCGGTTTTCCACGATGCGAGCACTCATTACTTGTCTGCATATGCAGAAGTTGGTATAATGGCGATTGCATGTAGGGGGTCAAATCCCACGAGCTGTGAGTCGACGTCGTATGAAATTTTTAATTTTATTTATTTTTCAATCAAAATGGCAGTCATAGGGGATATTCAAAAAGGAAAATTACATCTGCATCTTCATCGAAAACATGGAAATTTGAACACCAAAGCAACAAAACATTGACAACCAACATAATGGGAAAACATAATGGGAAAAGTCATTAATTTAGTAAGTTTTAAAATTAAATGTTTTTAATCATCCAAGCATAGTCAAACCCATCTCCTGATTTTTTTTATCATATAAATACATCTCAAGAGTGATATTCATTTGTGACAAAGTTTATATATAAAAATATATATATACAAATTATTCTAGCATTTTGATTATTAGAACATAATAAACTTTTGACATACTTGAACGTCATCATTGAAGACAAGGTGAGTTGAAGAATAGTTTTCACCATGATAAAGGTGTTGTGATTAGCAATGTCTTCAAACTATCACAAGAGTATAATTTTCCTTAGTTTATTTAAGATTTTGTAAGCTAAATTTGTAAATAGCATAATATGAATTAATGCTTTAAGGTTCACAAAGAATTGATTAACAAATACTTTGTATATATTATTTATTTTAATAACTAAACATTGTAGATTAGGTATTAATTGAAGATGCAATAGTTGATGAAAAATGTGTTAGTTATTCATTATAAGTTCTTGGAGGAAAATTTTTATAGTAAAACTTAGAAAATATTTTTAATCCAATTTGAAAAAATATCTCAAATTAAAGACGTATTTCAATTCAAAGGAGGGGCTCCTAACCTAGATAAGAACTTTCGCTCCATAAGCTTGTTTGAAAGTAGACATGAACTCATGAAGAAGATCACCATATTCCTTGAGCACATAATATAGTTAGAAATTTGTGTTATGTAAATGTGGGCCATAGGAAAAACTATAAATATGGAATGATTTTCTATTCAAGAACAAACCTATATTATAACACATCTCTACATAAGCCCTATGTTCAATTCATCATTCAACAATGTTCATATATGGCTATCATATATCATAATTTAAATCCCCATGACCCAAAATGCATTTTACTTTGAAACTTAGTGTAGCCTTTTGAAACGTACACTAGAAAAGGGAAAACCATTGATACCTTTATGTAGAATCTTACTAGCTAAAATCCATTTAACAAAAAATGAATTATTCAAATTTGTGCACGAGAAGCAATATAAATAGAAACAAGGTGGTCTATGCATATTAATAATGTTTTAATTAATTTTTATTCAACTAATAGCTATAATCATTTCATAATATTAATCATTGACCAATAAAATAAATGGGCAACATCCTAAAATCATAAAGCTACTTCAAAACAAGCTCTACTATTACTAGGGCTAAATACCTCTAAAGGACAAAATTTCCCAAATGTTGAATACAAAGAAATTTTTCCAATAGGAATATTCTCATTCCCTGATAATAATTATTCATAATAGACATGTCAGATGAAACATCCCAATTTCCAATTTAGTCATAACATAGCTAAGAAAACAAATGTAAAATGTTAGAAAGAAAAGAAAAAGTGGAAATAAAGAAACTACAAGATGTTCCCTTTATATTTCAAATTGTAGAAATATAAACACATAGAAAGTCAATTTAGGAGGGCATTGTGCATATGCTACAGTGTGCTAATGCTTCACCTATGATTTCTCTTAGTTAGGAAGTTACAGACTACATAGATTTATTTGCCAAGACTGCCCTTATCTATAGGTTTTTTTGCTTGTGGTCTTCCCTCCCTGACTTGCACCTCTAGATCTCTAGACACTGGTCTCCTATTGTGGAAGGTTTGATGGAGATTCATCCCTCTACTAGAGATTTTTTTGTAGTTGGTTTTTGTTCTTCTAAAGATAGGCAAACAGTTTTAGATCATGGTTTGTGGGAATTGGATTCTCACCCCCTTTCCATGAGGCCTTGGGTCTATTCCTTTAACCCTCTAAAGGAACCTATTGATGTCATGCCTATTTGGGTGTGATCATCGTATCTTCCCTTATAGTTATGGTGCCCCTTAGCTTATGAAGGAATCATTAATGCTCTTGGTAGTTTCTTAAAAGTGGATAATGCCTCCAAAAATTTTACTCATACCTCCTTTTCTTGGATATTGGTGGAGGTATATTTGTCTCAGGCTTTACCTAGTGTGGTGATGCTTCAGGTTTATTGCTAGTCTTGGTCTCATCATGAAGGTATCCCTTTTCAATGGAGATGTTATTTTGCTACTAGACACTTGGCTTGTGACTGCCCTAATGGTTCTCATCTTGTTTCTTCCTCCACTTGGTGGAAGAATGCTCTCCTAGAACATCTAACCATACACCCTGATGTGGACTCTTCTTTTGACAATGACATTTCAAGGCCTCCATCTCCATTTGTCAAGATGAATAATCCTGATGTTGATGGTGCTGCTCCTTCGATGGCATCTACTGCACTGGATTAGGACAAGGTTGTTCCTATTGTTGTGTGTGATTCTATTGCATTGGTTCAGGACAAGGTTGTTCCTATTTTTATGTGTGTTACCACCCTTAAGGCCCCTATCTTAACTTCAAACCTTGCAGCTTCGGGCTCAATTTTGGTTGCCTCACATGAGGTTATTGTCATCCCTCTATTTAGTTACTTTGAAGGGGATTCTTCCCCTCCTAGTAAATCTATTTCTAATCTAGTTTCTAATTCTTGTTGGATAGTTTTATAATGTAAGAAGAAATGTACTTCTAAAAGGTCTATGTTGATATTCCCATGGGGGAAAAGTTGTTGGATTCAAGCTCTGGTGATTGATTTGTTACTCTATGGTTATCTATCTCTATTTTATCTTTCGCTAGTGGATTTGTTCTTGCTACTGGTCTATTTGTTGTTGTTGTTCTTTTCTTGTTGTTTCTAATTGGTTGTTGTGTTTGACTCGTCTATTTTGTTGGGTTGTTCTACTCGACTATTTTTCTTGTATGAGACCAAGGCCCTTCCCTACTTATCTAATGAAAAAAACATAAAATTTCAAGCTCTTTTTGTGATATTTACTTGGTATCCATGATCTCCAAGTCCCAAAATAATTTACAATTAGTGACAAAACTAACCTTGTATTCTATTTAGGTCAATTCTTTAAAATTTCAAGGACCTTTCCCTTGCCAATATCAATTACCTCTAAATTTTATCTTAGAGTGAAGTGCTAGTTATCTCACATGTGAATAAGAGACCAAAAAATATTATCCAACTTTGTAAAAAAAAATATGATATATTTATCATCAAATATAACATATTATTCAATGAAGAAACATGTTAGTGACCAAAAAAATTAGAGAGATCAAATTATAAGGTACCCTATTATTTACTACCCAAATATGATATATGATGATATATTACGAAATCCAACTCAAACAATCCTTAGAAGCTTCCATAATAAGAATTTGAAGGAGAGGTAGATGCACAAGCTCCAACCAAAGACTTCAAGAGAATGGAAGTGGGTATGAGTGTAGGTGTGGGGAGAGAAGCAAGCTCTAGTTGTGGCAGTCATGTTTCCCTTGAAACCTTGACTATAGTCTATCTTGCCCAAACATAGATCTAGTTCTTGTTTCACCCAAATCTACTCATATTTTTCCTTGAGGATTTTTTAATCTTTGAATCAAAAGAGCTACAACACAAGAAAAATTCAAGAGGTAGTACCCAATCCCACTAAAAGTTATAAACTAATATCCAAGTAGTGGTCACATGGGAGCACACAAAATAGAATCATAATAGCATTATAGATCTCCCTTAAGGTGAGTGGACCTTAACTTCCTTATATCCTCTAGCAACATGTCATTGTTGTTGCTACAAAAAATAATTTACCAAATCAAATATCAACTAACCTACCCTAAGAAGAGACAATATAAAAATTCCAAAAAGATCCACCCACCTACAACTATTTTTGAATTCACCTTGGAGGACATGATACTTGACCTTACAATCCTACATAGAAACAAGACCTTTCCAATGGTGAATAATAATCATATGAAGGATATAGAAAAAAATATTTTAGAATGAAATAAAACATAAAAAAGAATGATCTAATCAAGTATAGATTCACAAATATAAAATCACTAACACCATGGAAAGTGACTTACCTCAAGATTCAACATGTTGCATAGGTGGTTTTCATTGCACCAAAATATCAACTTGATAATGCTTGATACAACAGCCAAAGTTAATGAATCCATGGGAGGAAATTAAGCCATGTCACAAACCTAAGAATTGTGCTTCACAACATAAGGAGACCAAGGGTGCACACCTTGCAACAATCCCCCCTAGTGCAAGCGAGGAGTTAAAAATTGTGACCCAGGCTCTAATACTAATAGTTGCATAGATGGTTGTCATTGCACCAAAAGATCGACCTACTAATGCTTGATACAACTGCTAGAGTTAATGAATCCATGGGAGGTGGTTAAGCCATGTCATGAACCTAAGCATTGCATTGCAAAAAATAAGGAGACCAAGGGAACACACCTTGCAAAAAATGATGCCAATCATAAAAAAGGATAGATTTTGAGAAAAAAATATTATGAAAATCAATCGAAGTAGAAATTTATGAAAGGTGAGAAAAACCAAAAATAGTCTCTTTATAGAAAGTGCTTTATTTTTCCTAATAAATGAAAATTTATATCTAAATATTGAGGACATTATAAGGTGTTTCAAGCTTAATTCACTTAAAATTAGTATTGGATAGATTCCCATGTCATTTATGGCATGATAATGATCTTTCTTCTTAGGATGATTGTATGAAGGAGGCAACGTATTGCAACTTGATACCTTGTCCTCTACTTCCATTTTCTCTTCTCAAAATGTGAACCTATATATAGATGATGAGTTTAATGCTTCTCAACCCAAATCAAAATAAAATTAAATAAAATTAAATAAAATTAAATTATGATTTGATTTTAGCAATTTGATTTGATCTCAGGTTTAATATATTTTTAATTTTGATTGACTGAATTTTTTTATTGAAATGAGGTGAAAAATATGATATAATAATATTGAGATTGGTAGGTTGTTTCTCGATAGGGAGTTTCTAATGTCCGAGAATCCAAGATCTAAAATCACAAATTAAACCTCTATTAGTAAAATGAAATGAGTGTACAATAGGATATCTATCATATAAATAAATATAATGAGAGTCTCACATATATTGGAAAGGTAGAGGAGGTAAGAAGGTAGGATTGAATGACTGAATACCCTTCCAAATGTGCAACTTATCTAAGCTCAAGTGACAAGTATTTGAGCATGTGTTAAGTGTACATGAAATAGGCCTCTCAATAGGTTAGTGCATGTGTATCAACTACATGAAGTGAGACAAAAAGATAAAATTCCTTAAGTGGAAACTTAAATAGTGTGAATAGGTCAACCTAGGAAGTATGATTAGCTAACTAGTTTGATAATTACCCTAATTTTTATTAACACCCCCTTTAAGTGCAAATTAGGGAGTATTATATGCAAATATTATGAGTCCCAAATACTAGGCCATGTTAGGCACTCATGTGCAAACTTCTCATAAATTAAGTATTTTAAAGGAGAAAAACCTAGTCATAAATAAAAATACCTCTTTAAAAGAGAAATGATGTAATGAAATAAAATGTACAAGTGAAGAACATAGGAATCATGATGACCCTCCAAGGACTACTTCTATCGCATAAGTACAATAAATATGTCTCCCCTAAGAGGGATAGAGAGATACTATGGAGCCACCTTTAAGATGATAGATAATATAGTGTTGAAGTCACTTTGATGTAGGAAGGGACATGCAACCATGGCTTTGATACCATGTTGGATAAGAAAAAATCAAAAATCACAAATAAACCTTCCACTAGTGAAATGAAATGGGAACAATAGGATAACTATCATTGAAATGAAGAGTGTGTGAATATATAATGAGATTCATTCATATATCAATAAGGTAGAGTAGGTAGGAAGGTAAGAATAAATGAAAAACTACCCCTCTAAATGTGCAACACATTTAAGCTCAAGTGATGAGTTTATGAGAATTTTTCAATTGTATATAAACTAAGTGTCAAAAGGTTATTACATGTGTCTCAACCATATGAAGCAATACAAAAAACTAGAAATCCCTAAGTGGAGACTTAACTAGTATAAATTTAGGTCAACCTAGGAAGTGTGATTAGTTGGCTAGTTTGATAATAACCCTATTTCCATTAAAATTTAGGCATGTGAGACTTGTTTTCATCTAAAATCCAACACATACTATAGCTTATATCAGCTAATCATTAAATAATTTAAAGATAATTTTTGAATTTTGGTTCTATGGTCAGGGTATGTGCAAGATCATCATGGAAAAAACAGGCCCTTAAGTGGCAATAAAAAGACAAAAATTCAGAGTTAGACAACTTGACATAAAAATTTGAATAAGTTATCTATATTATTTCAAAAAAATGTAAAAATAGAATCTGTAGCAAATTGAATATAGTTTCTAAACTACTAGACCATTATTTAAAAAAGTAAAATCTATTTGGTGAAAATTTGAAATTTCAATGCACTAGTATTTAAATTTCAGGGTAAAAATAAGAAGTAGGTGTTTGTCTGACCACCCTAACCACAATAAATTGATAATATTTTTTTATAATATTTTAGATATAAGTAAAGGACTCATGTCTCGATGTGATGAATATTTTTTTATAATTTTTTTCCACGTAAATAATTAATTATGATTTTTTTATTACAAATTTTAAAAAATATAAAAGCTCGTCTGTCTAACCACCTTAACGTGGTCAAAAATTCATGAAATTCAATTTTATTTTTTTTAATCCTATAGTATGCAAAGCATAGAATGTGACACATGTTTTGGATTCAAAAAATGTGATACTGTTTGAGAGTTATAGATGTTTTTCAATCAACTTACCAATCAGGACTTTATTCATAATTCTAATAGAAAATGAATAATAATTATTTATTAAATTCAAAGTAAAGCATAATTTATATTGGTGGAAGCGAAAAATCTCCTCTGAAAACCTTTTCGTTTCATCAATTTTGGGTAAAAAAAAGTCGTCAGCCACATGGGCCATCAAATGGCTTACATATCGCCACTTTTTGGTCCATCATGATCCTACACATACCCATCAAAATATTTTTTTATTTATTGATGAAATTAAATAGTACTCAATGAGCTTATTAAAAACCACATATTGTTGGTGCAAGGACTCAAACATCATAAGAGATTAGGAAAGGATAATTCCCTAGGGGACTTTGATAGATGGGATACCCCTCAATCATTTGCTCTCAACTAAATAGGCATTAGCTTAGATTTGTGTCCCTGATTGAATTGGAAATAAATAAATATGGGTTTCACATAAAACCTTACAAGATATTAAATATTTATACGTGGTTTATATATAATTTTTATTATGTTTTTAGTACAAATTAACCCAAACAAACCTAATACATCATTTTTTTCCTCATTTCATTAATTAAAGCCTTTAAATTTGAATATGAATATAAACCAAAGTATATAGCTTAGAAATATAACTAAGAAACACATAAATCATTAATATTTGTTAATCTATTATAAGATCCAATGGATAGTTCCTAGAGATCAAAATGAACAACTAGAAAATCTTATTATTCAATCCAAATTTCTTTTTTAATTTGGTGAGAAAAGTTGGTTTCCAAGCAACCACTAATGTGAGGCCATGTGATCTTGTGGTGTGGTCATGTTAGATATGCCACAACCCATGAGAAAAATAGAGTATGTTTAACTTCAAACTTAACATTTGAAAATTGGCATGTGCAATGGATGTGATACTCTATTGATCCACAACCACATGCCCAATGAAAACTAACCTATTTGGGTAATATTCATGGACCACTCTCTAACTAATAAAATAAGTCTTGATATATACATAGCCCATATCTAATGACCAAGTGGCGAAAGAGATAATGTTGGCATTCATTTTATGTATTGTGCTAAGTATAAAGGCTTCACTATCCCACATTTAGTGCATTTACATAATGGCTTTAATATGAATTGTGGTTCATACAGAAAAGGGATATGGAATCAAGATTTTTTCATTCCATGTTGGTAGCTAAGCTTTTTATAATAAAAATTGAGTTTAAACACATGCAGCATATTGTTGGAAAGATATAGAGGGGTATGGGGCACCAAATATGTAATATGGGTAATTTCTAGACCCATATATGCATTATAAATAGCCTTAAAAAACTCTATTATTCTTATCTATAAGAAATAAAAGTGTACAATATTATAGAGGAAAAGGTAAATTCATGATAATAAGATAATTAAGTGTTATTATGAAGGGATATGATGGAAAGGCATTATGAAAATGCATTAAGAGGCTATATAAAAGAGGAAAAGTGAAATAAATGGTGTGGAATCATGTGAAATTAAATAAATTAAATATATGTGAGAATACAAAAGATGATAATTAAGAATAAAGCATGAAGAATTAATTAAAATATATTTATAATCCATGAAAGTGTAAATTAATATATGATTTTACGTATATATATGGTCAAAATATGTGAGTGTATAATTTATTATAATTTAATCATACTTTTTGCATATCTAAGTTCTACATTTTTATTGCATGACATAGGGGTTTACTACATATAACATAATATTAAACCTTATAATCCAATCAAGGTGTTTCTTTCAACATTTGGTTGTATTGTGGGAAACTCGATTGTTGTTGCATAAGGAGGGAGATCATATTATTTAATAAAAAACTTAGTATTAAACAGTTAAGGATAACGAATTTTTTTGGAATTTTTTTAATAAAAGTTTTTAAAAAATATACAAGGGGTTAAACCCACAAAAGTGGTTTACAATTCCAAAGAGGAAGGAAAACTCACAAAAAATGACCCTAAGGTATAAAAAATGTGATTTTGGGGGTTCATACGAACCTACTAGTTCAAGAAAACCCATAAGGGGTTCGCTCGAACCAGGGTTTGAGCGAACCCATTTCAATCTTACCTGCCAAAAACACCAAAAAAAATGCATTACGAAGGGTGGTTCACTTGAACTAGGATTTGCACGAACCCTAGTTTGCTCGAACCCCTAGGGGTTTGTACGAATCCCCCTTATCCCTTATTCTCCCCTTGAAACACAAAAAAAACCTAATTTTTTTCAATTTAGAGCTCAATTTGAACATGAAAATGGTAGATACTTCATAAAACCAACTAGAATCAAGTAGTCCTCGGAAAAAGCTATCCAACGAATATAATTTTCATATGTTTTGGTTTTATATCTATTTGTTTTTTTAGTTTTATTAAACATAGGTTTTTCACCAAAAACGAAGGTCTTTGTTCTGCACATGTGGAAAATAGAAGATTATAAAAAAAAATATTGAAAAATATGAGTGTGCTAGATATTGAAGTCCTTTATCCAATAAAAAAAATCAATATATACAAAAAAAGTTACGCATTATACGGTTGTGCTATGTCTGAATTGTAATTGGTTTGACTTTGAAACTTGATTAAAGAAAAAATATTTAATAAAAAACTATCTAACCAAGTGGAAGCACTAGATATCGGAGTTAAAAATCTAAATTCAAAAGAATTAGAATTTTATCCTTCATGGAAAAAAAGTAGTGCGTTATACGGTGTGCGTCACTTTTTTAAAATGTTGTTTTCTAAAAAAACCATTTTTTGTGGGAGATGGAAAAAGAAGTGCAATTGGATTCCAAAAATTTTGAAAAAAATATTTTTAGGATCTACAAACAAAATATGACGAGACTCTAGTTTGCATCATCTTCAAATTCCTCACAGTTTAGCCGCTATAGGTGCCCGAATGTGAAGATTTAGTTAAAAAATAATAATTTTAGTGTCTAGTTTGGCCAAAAATTATAAACCACTATTGTGGGATCACCCAAGGTGAAAATATTTATTATGAAGAGGTGTGGTAACACATATTAATCACTATCCCTCAACTAAAAAGGGGCTAGAGTGATGGCATAGATAAGGGAGGAGATCCAAAAATACATGTGTGTTGAGAAAATAAGAGATAATGTGTGGGGAATAAAATAAATAAGGGATGTAATATGAAAAAGTAGTAGAAATAATTAGATATAGGGAATAAATTGGAAGAAGAAAAGGGAGAAGGAGAAGGTATGAGGTAGTTCATGAAAATGTTGGAAGATCACCAATTGGTAGAGTTATTGAGGTTTTAATATAGGGACCCATAAAAGATAATGAAGTGTTTGAGGATTTAATTAGAGAATGATAAGAAGGGTGTTGCTAAGTGCACCAAGGGGGATGTTGCTAAGTGCACCAAGGGGGTGCTACTAAAAATGAATTAGATTGTTCCAGAGGGGCTACAAATAAATGGAGTTGAGAAAAGGAAAGGGCCTTAAAATTGAATGATCATGAAACTAATATGGAGAAACCCTAAAAAATAGAAATACATTATTTATTTATGATATAAAAATAGAAATAAAAATAGAAGTGATAATTTTTTTTAATAAAGGTAAAAGTAATAAAGATTAGAAGAGAAAATATCCCAAAGGATGCAATCCCCTATATCAAGAGACATGATGAGGAAATGACCCTCCCTATTCACATGTCATCCTTAGTGCCACTTATATTGAAGAAGAAAAAGGAGAACATATTGATAAATAGTTGAGAAGGTAAGGAAAAAAAATTAACATAAAATATGGATATAAGTAGTATTGTGCCTATAGTGAAAACAATGATGAAATAGAATGTAGAAGACATGATAAAAATTAAAATCTTTGTATGAAATTATTGTAAGAGTTATCCCAAATATGTTGGAATTGGGGATGTTGAGAATTATCTAGAGAAGATGAAGTAATAATAATCCTATGAGGAGATTAGGATGGTAGCCCTAGATGTTACTTTGACAAGGAATGTAGGAAGATGGTAAAAAATATATAAAGAAAACATCCTCACATGGAGAAATCTACAAATTGAGATTAAATGTAGATTTGAAAGGAAGGAATGGCTAATGCACAAGATACCTATTTATAAAGGAAATTCCAATCTAAGAAAATATATTAAATATTTTGATAAATTCTTGACTAAAAGGGGAGAAATGAAAAGATTATTATGGGTCCACTTATTTTATTTCAGTTTAAAGCCACTACCTCATTCTTGGTATATACATAAAGAACAAAAAAGACAAACAAAGAACTAGAATAAGATAAAAGAATATTTTGTTAAAATAATTAAACTTTTATGATCAAGGGGTTAAGATATATAAAGTACATAAAACAATCAAAACTATTTTCACATTCCCAATTGAGGGGGAGGTATCCTGCTTTCAAGGGTTATAAGAAATCAAGAGTGTAAGTTCTCTAGCCATGGTTAAACTATCAAATAACATCATTCCCTAGATAGTAGTGGCATAATACTTCTATTAGGATTTCAATCCCTTTCATTGAAAAACAACATAACTCATATAGATAATACAAATACAACCTTGTATTACTAATATATTAACCTATTACCCTATTTAGTTTATCTTCGCTATGTTAATAAAGAAATATAATCAAGATAACTACTTATCATACTATTTAGATTCCTTAATACAACTTATATATAATCCAGCTAAATGCACAAACACTTTCAAACTATATTCAAACTATATTCAAACTTAGTTTCAAAATTAAAAAAGAGAAAGAGATAGAAATATCTTAAGCATTCCTAGAATAATATAGCTACAAATGAGTATCCTATAATTCCCTGCTCAATGCACAATGGCTCGCCTCCTCTATTCTCAGTTTCTCAACTCAGCCTTTCCTCACACTAAAACAACTACTCAATACTCTCAATCTCATAAATATGCTACTCTCAATCTCACAAATATTCTACTCTATAACTCTCAAATATAAAATATTATTTTAGAATGAATGTGACACCAAATATTGTATTTCTTCTCTTAATTTATACAAAAATGGGTAGAAGTTGCTTGCTAAAAGTAAGCTACATTTGATGCCACTTCTCAATTCCTTTCTAGTTTTGGATGTTGTTGTGTATAATACAGTTGCAAATATGTTTTTCAAACCAACTCAACTACTTTCCCATAATTTTGTGACTTGGCTAGTGATTACTCACTTACTATTGGTTGTACATTATTTTAGAAATGAACTCTTTAAAATGACATGTTGGAGTCAAATCAAATTAAAACTATCCCTTTTCACCACCCAAGTATGGGCTTTACACCTGTTGCCTTTACTTGGTCAAAGAACCTCATTTAAAGGATGTGTGATTGTTCTTTAGAACTCTATTTTACCTTTTTCTTTATCATGGCATTCTTTCCACTATTCCTATGTAATGTTTGGTGCCTTTGTTTGGCTACCTTAAATGTCTTAAAACAACCATTACAAATAGCTTTATATCTTGCCATTGTATGGCATATACTTACCACCATATGCATGGTCATCATTCCATCAACTATGGTTTCCATTACATATTTAAAACAACAATAATATGTAGTTATAAGAACAAGTATTTATCAATATATATATATATATATGCATATATATATTATAATAACTTTCTACTATAATATATATATATATATCAATCAGTTATCTATATATATATTAATCATTTAATTAAATATGTTTATATTACCATCATTTATTTACATAATAATGTATATTTATATATATTGCTATGTATATATGTAGTATATATATCTATGTGAATGTTCCCATAACTATTATGTATCTACATATGGGTATAAGTAGACATTACTATCCGTGTATGCTCATACCTACATACATACATATGTATGTGCCATTGCACATATACATACATATATATTCAATATACATACATCCATTTATATATATATATTAAATACAAAATATATATATCATGCTCATCAAATCACTTAACACTATGACTCAAATTGACTAAACAATCAAGAATAATTAAAGACAAAAATCCTAACTTTCCTATCAACCCAAAAAGCTATCAACATGGTTTAACACTTACCAACATAAAGCTCAAACTAACTCGAAAAGGTTTTCTAACATATGTAGTGAGTGTGTGCATATACTTATATAGGTATTCCAATGGTTTCCATACCAACATCCTCTCCTAAGAGATACTCTCCCTCCCCCTCTAGAGGGTTAAACATTTCCTACATCTAACTTAGTGCAACATGTACATAGTCAACTGATACACATAAATCATATTCATCATATATCATAAAAATCATTAAATAATTTAAAATTAATTCATCATAATGCATATTCATATATTTCATCCATCCATTGAATGCCATCAAAACATAATCTTGATAAAGGAAAAAGTAATTTGGTAACTTAGAAATGGGGTGTAACATACCCTCCCACTTAAGAATCATCGTACCCAACGATGCAAAGTATCATAACATATAAATAAGGTCAAATTAAGATTTTGCTTTCATTTTTCAAAGTCATGTAAGAAATAGGTAATTTTTTGTCAATCTTGTAATAAACTTCCCTCATAGCACTATCCTCTACAATTTTGTCCTTACTATACCTTGCACTGAGTTACCTTGCCAACACATTGGAAGAACTTGCATGCTTCAAGAAAAATTTCTCTCTTGAGAACTATACATCATAAGTACATTAATAATGAGTCATATGTACATTGTAAGTACAATAGTAACTAGCTCATACATGTCACATATACTGCAACGACTAGAAAACACATTTCACATTGTCGAACGGACACTTGTCCTTAGTGCATCCCAAATAGAAAAGGAACATCAGTGCATTATACACTATATTGTGGGTCCCATCCTTTTCTCTAAACTTCTCCACCATTAGATAACTCAAAAAACAAGAATGACCATCACTAGCACTAATGTCCATATCGAGCATAATAAAACTGCTCCTAGACACCTATCAATCTTGAGAATAATAGTACTACTCCTTGACTACTATCCATCTCAAGCATAATAATACCACTAGACACCTATCAATCTCAATCATAATAGTACTGTTCCTTGACTCATGCTTTGTATCAACAAAACTTTCCTGCCTATCATTCTTATCCGCTTATTTTTTTCCTTTATCATCATGATCTACTCTTCCATTTCTGACAACATTTCTAGACTAAGGCTAATCCTATTTCCTAGCTTACCCACCTTATAGGAATTCAACCATTCCTTTTGTATAACATTTCAAATGGATCAAATTTTTGTTATAGAATTATAGGAATTATTGTAATAAAAGTATTCTAAAAATTCATCAAGACTTGGTTTACCCTTTTCATTTGACTTACTTGTCTCAAGGTGATAAGCTAAGATTATTTTTAATTGAATTTTCAATAAGGTGATTATGGTTTACTTAAAACCTTGATGTTATTTGTGCATCCCTATCTAAGATAACCTTCTCAGGAACACCATGCAACCAAAACACTTTTTGCACAAATTAGTTGTTATGACTAGTACCCTACATGTCAATTTTTTGAATCTAAAATTGGCTACCTTGGTGAGCCTATCCATTACTACCATAAATAAAATTATTCCAATTCCTTGACATATGAAGATCACAAATATACTAATGATCTACCACTTCCTCTCTAGAATTTTATGAGTATAAAATTCTTGCCGAGTGATGACATCATGTCTTCACCCTCTAGCATTTTGTACAACTTGATACATACCTTGCAACATCTCTCTATGTTTCCTTCTAGAATATAGTGGTTTCACATAAGTCAATAATTTTTTCACTCCAAATTGTCCTGAATATGGCACCGATTAAACTTCTTACCACACCGTATTCCCTAACTCCTCAGAATTTGGTACTTAGATTCTTCCTCTAATTCTTAGTAGTCCATTAAAATTAAATGAAAAATATTCCTTGGACTTCCATAACATTCGATTCTTGAAAATATAATGAATAGATATTGTCAAGGAGATATGTCTCCTTCAACATTGGTGCATCCACAACTTATCTTTTTTTTTCCCTTAAATAATTAATTTCAAAGTCATAGTTTGATTTCAGCTAGAGCCATTACCTTTGAAAACAATTTAGATTTAGTATACTTTAGACCATGATGGTTTATTTTTATCTCCAAAAGTTTTCCAAACAATTCATGCATACATAGTAACCAAGCATGATCAATTTTTGATAGCTCAAAATCATATGGAGCATGGTTTCATTCATATATCATCCATTCCTTAACTCACAGGTGATAAATTACTTTTCTTAAATAAGCATGTTGCTTAACCTTTTTCCAAGGCATTAATGATAATCATATATTTCCCTTCCAAATCAAGAACTTATAGAATTAGTGTCACAATTAATTCTCTGTTATTTGGTCAAAGTCCTCTAAATTTTTCCTAACCATTCCAAATATTTTGATAATACCTCCTATAGTTTAGCTTTCAACTCCAACAACTTTGTTGTGTGCATTGTGTATGAAAATTTCGATATAAGGTTTATGATTTGAGAACCATGTCTATGGAGAAGTCCAAAGATTTCTCAAACTAGAACTACATTATCAAACTCCATAATTGAATAGGATACATATCTATATTTGATATTTCCTTGATCCATTTACTCCTTTTCTTCCCCTTCCTTGTGTTTTTGAGACTCATATTTAGCATTAAATCATCATAAAAGATGAAATATTGGTATTCATCTATTTTCTCTAAACTGATCATAATGATTTTCTTCTTGTTGGACTTCTAATTATTGTTACTTGTCTTATCAAGTACCCTGGGTATATCTTGCAAATACATTTTTTTCCCAAGGTTATCCAATTATTCTTCTGGTTTGGCAATATAGACTCCTTCCATATCTATTTTTTCTCTGGAACATCTTCAAATAAACATAAAGGGACTAATATAGATTTACTTTCATTTGATCAACTTAGGAAGTTCAAACTAAACTTCGACCAACACCGCTCTACTCGATATTTTGTTTGCTTAGCCCAATTTACTATCTAGGTTTTTTCCTTGCAACCAACTTTTCAAAAAAATATTCCATAATTCTTGGTGGTTTCATCTTCTTCATAACCTTAGACACTTCAAATGTTATTCAATTTCCTTTTTAATCTTCAAGTCTTGACTCCAAATTGACCATGCTCATTCTATTTGGTGGGATCATGTCAGTTTTCATCTTTACCTTTGTGAGTTTCTTCCTTTTTTGATCTATTCTAGTCTCTGGCCTTTACTCTAAGGTACCAACTTTCATTATTAATTTGAATTAGCATTGCTAGACTTTAATCTAGTTTGAATCAGGATTGTTAAAAGGTTTTCCCACCTTTTAGATACCTCCTTAGTTGGTTATTATTCACAATATGTTGAATTGTCTACTTCACCTAAAGTTCTCAATTTACACTTACAATTAGTTTCTCTAATTAAGCATTTGTATCAATAGACATTAATCATATTCATGGCTTACATAGTATCCTTATTTGATCCATAATATTTGACTCCATGCAACTGCAAACCAATATTAGTAAGAGTTATATCTTTAGGTTCTTTCTCACCCTCAAAGTAAACCATTTTTTTTTTTAAGGGTGGATGTACTTGTAGTTACCTATCCGTAACCTTATTACTAAACCTAGCTGCATTCCTTTTGCAACCCAAGGGAATCTCTCTATGACTTGTTGGTTTAGGAGTTTTAACCTCCAAGGATGATTCTTTCCTAGTCCCAAAGTTAGAAAAGTTTTGGGAAATTGACTTCCTTATTATTTTCCTTGTCATCTTGGCATAAGAAATTTTCAAAATTTACTATTGATAATGTTTAAAGAAAAACTTACGTAATGAGCTCATAGGTCCAAGTGTTGAACCTAGTAGCTCTGATACCACATGTAATAGACCCAAAGTTTACCCAATAGTTTTCACCTAAGTTTTAACTCAAAAAATGAATAACCCAAGTTTCCAAAAATAATTAAATGAAATTTTTCCTTTCCTATGACATAATTGCACATTGCATAAATAATTTCCACATCTCATTGTATTAATAAAATAACATTACATAATTCTAAGTAGATGAAACTCATCTTTTCAAATACATATTACAATTGATCCATGATCATGTTCATATACAAATTTATAACTTACAATAGTTTAGTGGCCAAGGTTTCCTCATCTAGATCAGACTTATTTTATTCCACAAGTCTCAGTTGTCGACTGCAAGAGGGAGATCATAAACCAAGTTTTTTTCCTCCAACCGCAAACATAGCAGTCCCCACACATCTTCCTAACTAGAAAATGGCCCTAACCTTCAACAAATATTTTGGTGTCGAAACCTCTAATAACATGCCTACCTAAGTATGGTGTTGTGTACTACATAACTAGTATGGTCATAGAAATATGCATACCTACCAACTATGTATGACACTCCTAACTAGCTATGTAATCCACATGCACACTGAATCAACAAACTGTATGCAATGAATTCTACACTTACTTTGTCCAATTTTTTCATATATATAATAAATCCACTTTCCATGAAGAAATTTCATAAGCTCACCCACCACCTTACTCAACTTGGGAATTCTACTAACCTATGAATAACTCATCCCTTGGTTTGACTCCAAGGTTCAACTATAAACAATACTTCATTCAAAGTGATGAAATATAAATAATGATTTATATGATTGATTAGGTTTGACCCAACCTATTGAATACCCTATTACATACCCGTAACAATCTAGGAATGGAAACTTCCTCTTATTCAAGTTCTTTCCTTTAATCATGGGAGTAATGACTCTCCTAGTTCATGCATAATTAATTAAAACTAATGACACCATGTAATTAATTAGACACACCTAGTCTCAATATAAAGCACTCTAAATGTGTCGATATGTGCAATAATCCAGAATTAAACTTGGTTTGAACATTACTTCTTTGTATTGAGTTTTAGACTATTTGTTGTCATACCTAGTATGGCTCCATCCTTCTAGGATGCCATAACTAATCCGGTTATTCTTGACATTAAATATCATATAAAATCCAATGTTCATAGTAATGTCCAATAATAAGTCAACACAATAAGCTATTTAACTTCTAGTAATTCAAGTAAGAACCTTTCCACTAATCTCCAATTTCCTCATGGTTATTTCCCACTTATCCTTTGCATCATTTATATAAGGTACCTACGTTTGCATGTACATAGGCATTATATATCTTTTCAATCAATATGACACAAATTATATTCACATGTTAAAATGTATAATAATTTTATATCTAATCTAGAGAATATTCTTGCTTTAGAGGAGTCTAGCTTCTTCACCTTAAAATCCCCTTGCATTATGACTTTGGTTTTCCAAGATGTATAATCCTCTTCTTTAAGATTAGGTTATCGTGAATAGGTAATAATAATATGGACTCTTGGTTAAAATATAAGATAATATTATTTAAAGGTAATGAGGGTGTATTTACTCTAATACGTGTTCTAGCCCTCTTGTTAAAAAATGGTATAAACTCTTATTCAAGTATATACCCTAACCCTCAAGGACATTGCTTTGGAATTGTTTTTCTCACTTCTTGATAATTCAATCTTCTCTTATAATCATTTGGTAAATCAATTCTAACAATAGTTTCAAGAAAACATTGGACCGAAGATCACCTTCACTGATCTCACCCAATGCATGTATGGAACCCATGCAATAGTAATTGATTTTGTCATCTGATACCATTTAAAAATGGCATGTTGGATTCAAAGAAAATTTAAACTATCCCTCTTTTCATCGCCCAAGTGTGGGCTTTACACCTGCTTCCTTTACTTGGTCAAATCACCTCTTTTAAAGGTTGTGCAATGGTTCTTTAGAACCCTATTTTACCTTTTCCTTTATCATGGCATTCTTTCCACTATTCCTATGCAATGTTTGGCACCTTTTTCGGTTTCCTTAAATTTCTTAAAATAGCCATTAGAAATAGCTTTATAACTTGCCATCACATGGCATATACTTAACACCATATGCTTGGCCAACTTGCCATCAACTATGGCTTCCATCACATATTTAAAACAACAATAATATGTATTTATAATAACAAGTATGTATATATATAATAGATTTCTATTATAATATGTATATATATTAATATATATGTACTCATATCTATATATATTTCAATCAATTATATAAATATATTAATATATATTAAGCATTTAATTAAATATGCATATATATATATATTAATATGTTTATATATTTCTACGAATATACACAATATATATATATATATATGTGAATGTTCGCATATGTATTATGTATCTACGTATGGGTATACATAGAGATTACTATCTATGTATGCTCATACTTGCATACATACATGTATCTATGTGCCATCACATATGGGTAAGTGCACCAATCTATGACACAATTTAGGTGCCAAATTGAAAAAATAATAAAAAAAACCCCGAAAAAAGACATTTGGCGCATGCCAAATTTGGCGTGTGCCAAATGGCTTTCTAAACATAAAATGCAAAAGTCGGGTTTGGAACCCTCATTTTGTCTTCAACCCATGGATTGAGAAGGAAGATTTCAGGTCTATAACTTGCACTCACCAAATCTCCTCCATTCTTTGCATCCTTAGCTTGCCATTTTCCATGAGAATGTCACCAACACGTCAGAGAGGTCAAAGATTGCAAAGAGGTGTGTATTTTTATTATATTTATTTTGAATTTGATTTGGAATGCAACTTTAAATAGATTTTTATAATAAAACTTTGTTCTAATTCTCAGGGAATGAATCTCCACCTCAAAACATTGAGAATTCACAATCACCCCCTCATCAAGAGCCTCCTATACAAGAACAACCCAAAACCCCTCCATCAATTCATAGGCATCCTCAAGGAACACAAGAAAATATTCAAAATCAAATTGAAAACAATAAAAGAGACATTCAACAATTAATTGCAAGATTAACCGAGCATGCCGAAACCCACCCTTATAGGAGAGGGATTACTAAATCATTGAAGTCAATTTTAACTCATGTACTTGAGAAATGAGCGAGCAAATGAATTTTTGGTCAACTAAGAGAGATGAGATGAAGCAATTTTATGCTAATGGTTTGTCATATGAAAATGTCAAAAAACTAAAAATTAACAAAGTCAAGTTGTGTGCCCTATTTAAAGACCCAAAAGCTAATGAACCTTTGTCCCATGCATGTAGGAGGTTTCCCATCCATTGGTGCCACCATGATTTAATTAGAAACAAATTTTGCGAGCGGTGATGGATGGTATTTGACCAACCTCCATGCAATAACCATGAGGTGCCGCAATACTTTTTGAGGAAACTCTATTGCAAGTTTGTCCTCAATAAAATGCCAAACTATTTTGACATCTTAGACTTTCAGGGTAGAGGTGGGGGCTCCACACACAATAGACCTATTGCACGATGTAATCCATAGTTGGCATTGAGAGCCTTGGGCAGACCCATGGTGGAGCATGTCATTGTTCCTTCCATTGTTAAAGATAGTGTAGAGGTGGACACGATGAAGTCGATTGGCTCACTCACTCAGACAATTTTACAGTGTGCGAGTCCTCTAGTAGAGCCTAGTGTGGAGGAGACGTGTAGGCCCCAAGCTCCACCCCACCATTGTGGCGCTTGTGGTGTTGTTTGCATGTACGATTATCAGGGTGCTCATGATGTAGCTACATAGCCTACGTCAGTTGTAGAGGTGATGAATTTCACATATGATATTCTGAATGATACATTCAACATTGACACTCAGGTAAAATTTAGCAAGTTATTTTATTGTTGTTTATTAAAATATATTTTTAAATTTAAGAATAACTAAATTAGTATAATTCTGATATGATGAAATTTCAGGGTCACACTATTCATGAGGGATGCTCTATTCCTACAGACCCTTATACATTCTCAACGATGAGTCCACAGGTATGCAACTAGTATTAAAGATATTATTATTGCATTTGAACAGTTGAATGTTATATTTGAATGCTTGTCTCATAACATGCTTTGGATTTCAAACAATTTCCTAGTGCACCTTCTTCCTCCACACCTCGCGATTCATATCCTCAAACAACATACACTCAGGTAGCCTTTATTCATTAATAGGGTTATAAATCTATGTTAGCTAGTTTTCATAATTTTGTGTATATACAAATCTAAAAAATTGATGAGAAACACAAACATTGCATTCAAGTATTTCTTGATTGTGTCACATTATGTTCTCCTATATCAACATGATACCTGAGATATTGTTTCATTTGTAGCTGTTGACAAGAGATAGACTTGGTGATGTTGGTGGCATGATGGACCATGGAGTTGCTACAACAATAGCTATTTCTGATCGATTGAGAGAGGTATGGAATAGATTATTCGATTTGAAATTATATTTTCTCTTTTATGGTCTATTATAGAAAATTTTCACGATAATTTTATGTAGTTTAATTTCTATCTTCATGGTTGCTACAGGTGGTTGTCACTCCAGGTCATGGACATGGTGATGCTTTAAATGTGCATGATGACTATATGTATGTGGTAAGTGATTATATTTTGTTATATGCCATTCCATAATTCAATTTCTATGTTTTAACATCTTTACTTTTAATCATATCAGTTGAAGGTCTAGAGTGAAGAGAGGAGGAGTAGTGGGCATGTTCGAAAGACAAGACAAGCAACAGTCACTCCATCTAGCTGAATTTCGAAGGCAGCACGGGATCTATTTCCATCCCCTAGAGGGAAATGACTATGTATTAGTGTTGTTTTTTGTATGTCTATGTGGCATTTTGGAACATATGTTTTGTACTATTGATATATATACGTGATATTTTATGTCCAAATGGCTCCTTTGTACTAAGCCTATATGGTTTTTCTGGATATATTTATATACTTTTATCAATATATATCATTATATAGCCTTTCGGATTTTTGATTAAAGAAACTCTTATTTTTCTACTGCCATTCTTGAATGATGTTATCATGTGTATCATGTAATTTGTATGCTTGAATGTTGTAGGCATGGATATTGTTTACATCTAATGCTTAATTAATTACTGTTGAATGCTCAATAAGCCCCATCTAAAGCGTATTGTATAAATAAGCTCCATTCATGGTGGTTTGTATCCTTTGGAATGCTTCAATTACTTGTGCCTCACCGATGCAGAGGCAAGGAGGCTCAAACCCAATCAGTCTAACAACCTGCCTTCAAGGGGCTCCTAATAAGATTAATACAACCTATTTTGAGCAATCTACACAACCTCAAAGCCCCATCAAACCAAACTCTTCATTCAACACCTTATCCAACAATCCACCCTTGTAGCACTCTGATGCAGAGCCAAGGTGGAGAAGACTCACAACAATGGAAATGTCAATTCTCAATCAAGAACTCTTCTTCATAATGATTCAACCTAATGGGCATCAACCCACCCTCAAGGGTCTCAACTCCTCAACCTTGTAAATTAACAACAAGACTCCACAAAGGCCCTACAAAGACCATCAACATTCATACAATGACAATTGAATCAATTGACAACAATCCCTAAGTCAGATTCATCAAGGTTTCCAAAACTCACATTTGTGACTAGTTATTCTTGTAGTACTCAAAACTCAGTTTTAGCCAGATTTCTCCCAACCTTTCCAAAACACTAGACAATTACAAGATGGATTGAGATATCCTTTTCAGGGCTACACAACATACTAAAGAATCAATGGTCTCTCTTTTGGACCGACATAGAATTTCAACACACCTACTTCAATTTTGGCTTCACAATTAGCCCTTTTTTTCCAAAGGGACCACCCTTCCAACTTTAGGTATCTATCCAAACACCTTGGACATTCTTATTTCATGGTGCCAAACCTTAAATTTTTTCATTAGTTTGTGTCTACAGAGCCTCTAACTCACAAAACCCAAGAAACCCTCCTAAACCTTCACAAAATCAAGGGTTTTAAAGAAACATACAACTCCAGACCTCTATCAACACTTAAAAAGCCCCAAACACCTCAAAATACTTCTACAGAGACTCATCAGACCCTCACATAACCCTTACAAGCATTAATTCTTAAAAACCTCTCTTTGGTTCCTCACTTCCATGTTGGAAAACCCTTGTTTAGTCTTAGAACAGTCATAAAAACACCACATAATTATGAATCCTTATTCCAAAATGAGTTGAAGCACTTATTATAACATTTTTTCAATTAATCCACCAAGATATAGTAGCAAACAATAGGTGGATTGATTGTTACATCACAAATTTCCCCTCAAACCCTTGATTCAACAACACTGGGATAGTCACTATTTGTGTTGGTTCTCTCTACAAACAAAGAGTTAAGACACTAAATAAAAAAAAAATGAATTAGAAAACATATAGACACATCCTATAAAATTATTAGACCATGAAGAACCTGTATGTGCCTATACAACACTCAAAAAGATCAAGAAAATAGTATTTTTCTAAAAAATTGCTCAAAACTGTGGTGTTTATTGTGTAAAATTGTTACAAAACTTCTTCCACACTCTCATTCAAGCCTTGGTAAGGATTTTTAAAGCATTTTCCAACAACCATCTTCTCCCCAATTCCCATAACCAACCTTGGGATTAGTTGGTCCCTTAATTACATTTGTTTGTGTTAAAGTTGCTTTGTCAGCATTTTACAACTTATATGATTTCTAATTGACTTGTAAGACACAAAACACCCTTTATTTGCATTATGCTTGATCTCTCAAATATTATTAGACAAAATAAACCTAAAGACACTAACATTTCCCTATTGATGTATTCAAATAAAAAAAATTGATGATGTGGTGTAGGTGCTCTTGCACCAAACTCAAAACCCGGTCCAAGCCTAATTTCTCCCAACCTTTCCAAAACACCTGACCATTTAAAGGTGGATTAAGATACCCTTTTCAATGTTACACAATATATTCCAAAACCAATAGTAACTCTTTTGGACCAACATGAACTTTCAATACACCTCCCTCACTCTAGGCTTCATAATTAGGCCTAATTTCCAAAGGAACCCCCTCACAAACTCACCTCCAAACCAAGGAAACTTGAAAAAGTCTTAGGGATGCTCACCAAACTCAGGATTCTCCCATTTTAAGAGCCCCAAGAACTTGTTCTATTCCTCTACTCACAAACCATCCTAAACCTTCACAAAAACAAGGGTTTTAAATAAACTCATAACTCCAGACCTCCCCAAATCCTTCCAAAGGTCCAAACACCCCAAAATACCTCTACCCTAACTTAGAGGACACTCATAATCCCATTCCTTTCAGTATTTCTCATATTTAGTACTTGAGTTCCTTACTTTCATGGTGGAAACACCCTTGAACAACATTAGAACTTCACACCCCACTGAGTTTATTCATTCTCTCGGCCTCCAAAGTATTCATACACCAAAATAATCATGGTACAGGCCAATCCACTAAGCAACATGGTCAGAATAGTAGGTGGATTGGCTAATGTGTCATGGTGTTGCCCTCAAAACCCCTAACACATAAAACATAGCAATAACCAAGTTTGTTGATCCCACACACACCAACAGTGGATTTAAACCTTCAGAACAGATGCAAAGAGAGTAAACACATATGCAATCAAGTATCCAAAGCCTCAAGTCATGATAGACTTGTATGGGCCTTTGCAAGGAAAAGACAATTCAGGAAAACAAAGAAAACCAGTGATCAGCATTTTCAAGTATATTTTCTTATTAGAAACTAAACAAAATCAACCCTCAATTTGGAGTATTACATAAATATATCTTGATACCACCTTCCAACTACCCCTTGAGCTGATCAACCACCATAACCACCCTTTGTTAGACTTCTAAGATGGAAATTTGTTAATTTTTCTCTTAATTACCATTCATTTACAACTTGATTTTGTAAATACCACCTAACTGACCTATTAAGCCTTTTAAATACAATTGAAAGGTATTCACATAGCATATAGAAATATAGAGAGAAAATACGATAAATATTTTAACTAATGAATTGTAAAAAATGGATTTTTGTAGTTTATATTCATGTCATTGATTACATTGCATTGCACATCTTTCAAAGTCAAAGCATTACTACACTTTGCATAACTAATAAGTAGATGTTGATAGATGCCAAAAATTTAATTACAATATAGTTTGAACAAAGTCAACCTAAGCAGTTATGCAATTTCTTCACATTGCATAACTAATAACTAGAAGCAGCTACCAATTGCATTTTCTTATCATGGCATTCTATGAGACCAAATTTCTTTGAGATATTTTTTCAAATAGTTCCCTGCCTTGTCTATGTTACCACATTTTTCATACATGTCTACCAAAGCATCTTCTCAAACAGTTTACTACCTTGTTGCTATGGCTAAAAGCCTAAAACAAGTGATTTTGAACAAGCTATGGATGCTTCAAAAAATATATCAAAAGCATAATAGTAAGCAATAGCATAGAGAAGGCAGTGAACTATTTGAAAAAATGCATTAAAAAAATTGCTTTGAAATGATAAATTTAGTTGTAATTTCACTCTTCTTTAACATTGTATACCTGCTCCTTTTTATAACAAGAGATAAAAACTATCTTTCTTGAAATCGAAAGGAATTTCCATAGCATAGAGATATAGAGAGAAAATAAAATAAAGAGTTTAACTAATGAAATTTAGAAAATAGATTTTTGTAGTTTTTATTCATGCATTGCACATCTTTCAAACTCAAAGCATCACTTCACATTGCATAACGAATAACTAGATGCTGATAGATGACAAAATTTCAATTACAATATAGCTTTTGAAAAAGTCAACCTAAGCAGTTATGCAATTACTTCACATTGCATAACTAATAACTAGGAGCAGTTGCCAATTGCTTTAGCTTGTCATGGCATTCCATGAGACCACAATTCTTTGAGGCATTTTTTCAAATAGTTCATTCCCTTGTCTATGCTACGACATTTTTCATATATGTCTACCAAAGCATTTTATCAAATAGTTCATTGCCTTCTTGCTATGGCTAAAAGCCTAAAATAGATGCTTTCGAACAAGCTATGGATGCTTGGAAAAAATCTATGAAAGCATAATAGTAAGCAATAGCATAGACAGGCCATTGAAATTTTTGAAAAAAATTCTCAAAGAAAAGTGGTCTCATGGTGATGGAATTCCATAACAAGCCATAGACAAGGCAGTGAATTGTTTGATAATATGCCTCAACTAGTTGTATTTGACAACTTTTTCCTCGAGTGAAAATTCACCACCATAGGAAAAAGCCTCCGAGATAGCAAAAACTGAGCAAGGTTATTGTAGAGGGGCCCAACATGATCCCATAGGATCAAACGAGAAGTTTCTAAGCATCACGATGTCCAAGTAATAGCATGTTGAAGTTCACAGCCATTTTCCACTTTGGACCCTTAAGGGATTGATTTGGTTGAACGTAGCTCGGAGCGATTCCGCGTGTTTAGGTGAGAAAGAGGACCATGCCTAGCGTAAAAATACCTATTCAGATGCATTGGAATAGTCTGTTTGGTCACACAAGCTGCAGAACGAAAGTTGCACCACTTTGCAACTTTCAACTACTTGCATTTGACAACTTTTTCCCTGAGTGAAAATTCGCCAGCACAGGAAAATTCCTTCGAGATAGCGAAAACCGAGAGAGGTTATTGTAGATGGGCCCAATGTGATCTTGTAGGATTAGATGAGAATTTTTTAAGCATCACGATGTTTGAGTAATAGCATGCTGAATTTTGCAGCCATTTTGCACTTTGGACCCTTAAGGGATCAATCCGGTTGAACATAGCTCGAAGCGATTCTGCATGTTTAGGTTTGAAAGAGGACCATGCCTAGCATAAACGTACCTACCCAGACATTTTGGAATAGTTTTTTTGGTCACACGAGTTGTAGAACAAAAGTTGCACCACTTTGCAACTTTCAACTACTTGCATTTGAAAACTTTTTCCTCGAGTAAAAATTCGCCATCATATGAAAAAGCCTCCGAGATAGCAAAAAATGAGCAAGGTTATTGTAGAGGGGCCCAACATGATCCCATAGGATCATACGAGAATTTTATAAATGCCATGGTGTCCGAGTAATAACATGTTGAAGTTCGTAGCCATTTTGCACTTTGGACCCTTAGGGGATCGATCCGGTTGAACGTAGCTCGAAGCGATTCTGCATGTTTGGGTGCAAAAGAGGACCGTACCTAGCGTAAACGTACCCACCCATATGCGTTGGAATAGTCTGTTTGGTCACACGAGCTGCAGAACGAAAGTTGCACCACTTTGCAACTTTCAACTACTTGCATTTGACAACTTTTTACCTGAGTGAAAATTTGCTAGCACAGGAAAATACCTTTGAGATAGCGAAAATCGAGAGAGTTTATTGTAGATGGGCCCAACATGATCTTGTAGGATCAGATGAGAAGTTTCTAAGTGTCACGGTGTCCGAGTAATAGCATGCTGAATTTTGCAGCCATTTTGCACTTTGGACACTTAAGGAATCGATCTGGTTGAACGTAGCTTGGAGCGATTCCGCATGTTTAGGTATGAAAGAGGACCATTCCTAGTGTAAACGTACCCACCCAGATGCGTTGGAATAGTTTGTTTGGTCACACGAGCTGCAGAATGAAAGTTGCACCACTTTGCAACTTTCAACTACTTGTATTTGACAACTTTTTCCTCGAGTGAAAATTCACCACCATAGGAAAAAGCCTCTGAGATAGAAAAAACCGAACAGGGTTATTGTAGAGGGGCCCAACATGATCCCATAGGATTAGAATGGAAGTTTCTAATCGTCACGGTGTCCGAGTAATAGCATGTTGAAGCTCACAACCATTTTGCACTTTGGACCCTTAAGGGATCGATTTGGTTGAACGTAGCTCAAAGCGATTCTGCGTGTTTAGGTGCAAAAAATGACTATGCCTAGCATAAACATACCCACCCAGATGCGTTGGAATAGTTTGTTTGGTCACATGAGCTATAGAACGAATGTTGCACCACTTTGCAACTTTCAACTACTAGCATTTGACAATTTTTTCCCCGAGTGAAAATTCGCCAGCACAGAAAAATGCCTTCGAGATAGCGAAAACTGAGAGAGGTTATTGTAGATGGGCCCAACATGATCTTGTAGGATCAGATGAGAATTTTCTAAGCATCATGGTGTCTGAGTAATATCATGTTGAATTTTGCAGCCATTTTGCACTTTGGACTCTTAAGGGATCGATCTGGTTGAACGTAGCTTGGAGCGATTCCGCGTGTTTAGGTGTGAAAGAGGACTATTTCTAGTGTAAAAATACCCACCTGAATGCATTGGAATAGTTTTCTTGGTCACACGAGCTATAGAACGAAAGTTGCACCACTTTGCAAGTTTCAACTACTTGCATTTGACAACTCTTTCCCCAAGTGAAAATTCGCCACCACAGGAAAATGCCTCAAAGATAGCAATAACCGAGAGAGGTTATTGTAGAGGGGTCCAACATGATCTCATAGGTTCAGACAGAGGTTTTTTACTCACCATGGTTTACGAGTAATACCCTGTCAAATATTGTTGCCCTTTTGCAGTTTGCACCCTTAAGGGATCGAGTTGGTTGAACCATAGTAGTTGTTTTGTTGAATGTCATACCCTAAGGTATGTTAGAGATGACCTAGGTTGCATCAATTTCTCTAAGACATATGTTGCCCCTACCTTGTGACTTCATCAAAGGACAATATATTTAAAGGAAGGTTATTCATTAAAACAAGCATCATGAATGTATGAACACAAGGGAACTGTGAAGGGTCACTATACATGGACATGTACAAATGAAAAGGACAGATTAGAAATGAGTAGTGATCAGTTGTTAAGTACAGTGAGTGTATGATTATAAAGTGCTTGACAATCAAATTCATTCACCATAGTCAATGTCCTATGAATGTCAAGTCTATGTCTGTCAGTGTCTCAAGACTCCAAGAGCTATGGTTGTGTATGCAGCAATAGGTCCTTATGAATGTGGAGTCTTCAAAAAATATAGTAAGTCAATGACAAATATTACAATAGTGATGGAAGAACATCTTGAAAATCTTTCCATTTTTCAATACTTGTAGCAATACATGCGGGGAAATAATCCTCCTATTTCCAACACAAATCATGAAATATATTGTACTTGAGAAAAGGACAAAAGGAGTTGCTACCCAGTTTCATTTTTCCATTCCACCTTAGCTGGCCCAACTATTTGTATTCCAAAATGGTTCAAAAAATGTACATCCCCTGCTCCCTATGAAACACATGGGTAGTAGCCTCTCCATGTTTGTGTAGTATCATAAGAATTTGGTCCACAAAAAACCTGCAAAAGCCTCTTAATCTTAGACATAGACTCACATAAAAATCATTAAAAGAGCAATAACTAAATAATGTCAATCATACAGCTGATGAGACCTACTATCACCTTCATGCATGCTAGATAAGGAGGTCGATTAAAGGTCCTACAATGGTGATCTTCCCCTTCGCTACTTTATCATCTCTCGATGACCCTATGTATAAATTTCAAATATATCACTGAGAGGCTTAACATAAAATGTGTAGAATATAAGAATCTGATAAATCTAGGAGATGGAAAAGAAAGAGAAGATTGACAATTAGAAAATGCACCAGCAACCGATGTTTCTCATACCACTAAACACTTGTGTAATACCCCTCCGTTTTGCTTCTCGTTCGGTTTGCTTTATGCTATGTGTGGTTGCAGTTACTTTGATACTAGATACATTTTGTTATGATGTTTTGATCGCTACTATTGAGCGACAACTATTATTGTGTGATGTGTTGACCTAATTAGTGTTTCTCATGCTTTAATGGGTTAATGATGTTGTAAAGTTAACATGAGATATTATTATGAGATTATTGGATTATGATGGAAGTGTCAGTTTCGATGAGTGTGTTGGTGAAGAAGACAGGTTCACATCACCGGCTTGTGAGTGCCCTGCGAATCTGTAATTCCTTCTTCATGGTGTGTATTATATGCTGGATATATTGTATAATGTTTACTTGGTTGCAGGATTGCAGGTACATGACATCGACTCCACCTGGTTTCACAGGTTCGAGCGTGTCGATCCAATGGTTAAGTTGAACATGAGATAGTAGTTAGGTAACTTGTATCAAGTCTACACCCTAGCCATAGTGTGTCGTCAGTGGTATGTGTCGATTCATTCATTGTCTTGCTTTAATGTTATTTAATTCTAAAGGATTCTTGATTTGGAAATAGATATTTAGAATAATTGCATTTAAATCATGTTGATGGTTATTTAATTTAAATTATGCAATGTGGATAAAAGTTTATATTTAAATTAATTAATTATGTTTAATTTATTTAATTAATTAAATTTAATCCAAGGGGGTTGAATTTAGTTATTAAATAATTTAATTAATTAATTAAATGTGATGCAAGAAAATGAAAGGAAATAAAATAATTAAAATTAATTTTGGAAATTAATTTCAGCTTGTGGGAATTAAATTAGAAATTGTAATTAAATGTTTACTTGGGAAATGAGTTTCAAC
The DNA here is from genome assembly GCA_007115665.2 of Sequoiadendron giganteum. Classification (NCBI taxonomy): domain Eukaryota; kingdom Viridiplantae; phylum Streptophyta; class Pinopsida; order Cupressales; family Cupressaceae; genus Sequoiadendron; species Sequoiadendron giganteum. The sequence continues at coordinate 194,039,734 of CM021105.1, forward strand.
TTTGAAAATTAATTTATTATTTGAAATTGCATTTTAAATTGAAAGTGGGTTTTTGAAAATTGAAAAAAAATTGAAATTGAAATTAATATCTAATTTGCATGCAATGTGAAGTAGGGTTGTAAAAATTGAAATTGAAATTAATATCTAATTTGCATGTAATGTGAATTAGGGTTATAGTAGGTATTTTTGATTTATAAAGAATACATGTTTTAATTTTGGGGCAGAAAAGTTTTTAGAAAAATTTATTTTTATAGCCGAGAAGAAATTTTGGAAAAATTTGCACAAAGGAAGGGTTTGAAGAAAGTTTGATTGTAGAATTGATTGGAGGAAAAATTGTTTGCATTTGTTGGGTTTTGGATTGGATTCATTGGATGATTGAAGAAAATTCAGGAAATCTTTGGAAGAGGCTTGCAGCAGAAATTCATCTCTTCCTGTAGCTTCTTGAGCCAGGTTTTCTTCTATGTTTTTATTGTTTTCTTGATTGTTTTTAAAATAGTGGTGATTAAAGATTTGTTTGTTAAATCTATTTTAGAAAATAAATTTGTTGTTAGAAAAAAAGAATCAAATAAATTTGCAGCTTTTGTTTTGTGAAAATTCTTGAGTGAAAATTGTGAAAACCTCAATTGAATTTAATTTGTTTGAGGAAATCGATTATTTTGTTTTGGATTCAAACATAGAGATTGAGCAATGTTTTTAGAAAATGAAACCCTCTGTTTATTTATTAAAAATCGGATTTTAAAATCCGTAGGGTAGTTATATTTTTGATGGTAAAATGGTCTGGTTGCGTCGCATATAACTCCACTTACACAACTGGGTTGTCAGGAAATTTAAAGGGTTTATGTACCTTGGAATTTTCTTATCCTTGTAAAAAAATCACAAATACCCAGATTGTAGTTTTTGAGTTATGCTTGAAACACAAGACTGCTATTAAGTTAATTTCCCATGGGTACTCTGATAATAAAATAATAATAAATTGATATTTATAAATATTAATATTTTATGTATTGTTATTATAATATTAAAATATTATTTAATAATATTTTATATTATAATTTATAATATTAAATTATTATATTTATTTATATTATTTTAAATAAAATTTGTATATTAGATTAGTGGAATTAAAATTATAAACGTATGGGAAAATTATTGTTTATTTTAAAATGACATGTTAAAGTTTAATTGAAGGAGTTAAATATTTGATTTAAAGAATGCATAATTTAAAATTTAATTGTGGAATTTAAATTCATGTGTAAAAGGTCCAATTATTAATTTGATTTAATTGGAAAAATATATATATGGTATTGGGTTATAGTCCAAATACTGATCTTATTTTAACACAATAAGTTATGGAAGAGACCAAATGTTAATTTGATTAATTTTATAATGATTTAATTTGCAAGGGCAATTGGTTATTTAATTTAAAACGAAATGTTTTGAGTTATAGTTGAAAATACTTATTTTGTTAAGAGCAATTGGAGAATTAAATATTAGTGTAATTTCTTCCCTATTTGAAAAGATGAGTTCTTAATTCAGTTTTATCGATATAATGAATTACGTAATGAAATGAGAAATGGATTTAGAGTATCCAAATGTAGTTTCTTCTATTGCCTTCAATAATTATGTCTTCGTGTTTATGCTTTGAGAATGGGTTGAATATATGGAAGTATATTTAATGTAAATATTATATGAGTGGTTGCTATTGAGAATATATGCTATAATTTATTTGGTTTAATGTTTAATGAGAAATGGTAGTAAATGAGAATTGTTTTGAAAGAGTTCATTAAAATATGTAGATAAATATATTTATTAAATATAATTTAATTAAAATATATTTATTTTGAAATAGACGTGTGGTGTAAATTAGAAAATTGAAAGAATTTTACTAGCAGTTGATTTCAGTTGTTTCAAAAGGTAAGACTGGAAGGCATGGTTAAATAGGTAAGCAAAAAGATATTTTACAAACTGAAGATATTCATGTTTTTTTTGTATAGAGAATTGAAAAGATATAGTTTTTGGATAGAAAATTTAATATAGTATTTGCAATAGTTTTAAGTTGTATTAGAAGCAAATTTAGGAAATGATTATATTGAAAAAGACAAATATTTATTATGTTTTATTATTTTCATAGAGCAATTTAATTGTTGTGAATGGAATATTAAAGAATATATGTAATAAAATTTATTAATATATATATATTTGGTGTCTATATAATATGGAGCATATATATATATATATATATTGAGTGTAAATTCATTATCGTATATTATTTTAATAAGATGCATACAATATATTATTGAATAGAGATTTAAAATGGATTGATTAGTGTATATGGAAAAGTGGATAGAGAAACAATATTTTATTATATTAAAGTGATTGCATATTCTAAATAGAAAATTGAATGAGATGTAAGATTTGGTTAGGGAATGGAAAGAGTTTACTTGCATGGATTTGTGTCATTTTAAAAGTAAATTAAAAAGTTGTTTATATTGATGAGGCAAATAGTTATTTTAGTTTATTATATTTCAATTAGAGCAATTAATTATTGGGAATGAAATATGAAAGAGATATGGATTTAGTATATCCAAAAATAGTAATTTTTTAGTGATTGTCTTAAATGTTCTAGTTTCTCTGTATTTCGTAAAGGGATGTAAGTTTAAATTGTTTAAGATTTCTTATAATGGAAATAGAAATATGGGTATATGATTATTTGAGTTAACCCTGTAAGTGTGTCTTTGACCTTATTAACATCACTGATTGAATGAATATGGATTTAGGAAATCCAAATACTAGATTTGAACTAATGTCTTGAATGCTTCCATAGCTATGTCATCATGTTGTATGTTGGGATATGGGATTATGTGTTAGCCCAAATTTTTAAGTCTTCTTGAAGAACTTAGTGAATGAGGGTTGTCGAATCTTTATGTCAACCAGTTGTTCTTCCCTTGTGTAGTGCATGGTGTATTTTCAGTTATTACACGGTTTTCATGAATGGGGATGTTTGCACCTCCTTGGTTTAAGAGCAGATTATGGGATCCGTGTCTCCTTGTATGGAGTGACCTTGTTATGTGGTTTCATCTTGTTACCTCCTGTGAAAGGAGTGGACTATGTGTTTTATTGCCTCCAAAATAGTTGGAGTGAGTTCTTATACTTGTTTCCCCCTTGGGATGGAGTGGTTATGATTCTTAGGTGTATGCTCTTGAGATTCCCTTGGTGATTGGTATTTGTATACGTGTATGGTTCTCTAAACATAATTGGTCTATTTTATGTCGGGAAGCAATGTGACCTATGTTAGTGATGTGAGAGTTGTACTTGTTTATTGCATTTGCTTGGTTATTTCAGTATGAGTTAGCTTGAGTCTGCCTTTGGTTAGAGGTAGTAGTATCTTGACTATGTTATGTGGTTACTATCTCCTAGCATGGGGGGTGGGCCTTCGGGTACTGCATGGTTGGGTGGAACATGCTCCAAAACCGTTGGGTCCCCCTTGATCTTCAACTCATGGAGGCGAGACATCCAGATGGACAGCTCGCGATTCTTAGTATATTTTTTTACATTGTAATATTTCAGATTGTATAAGTTATTTTATCCCTCTTATGTTTATGGGGTGAGATTATGTAATTATTATACTTTTGTACTAATTGTCTCATTCTGGGAATGAGTGATGTAACTATTGGATTAAGTTAATGTTTATGAGATTATATCTTGGATGTTCATCTTATTATGTTATGTGGTATCCTTATGATGTATGAGGTTTATTTCATAAAGTATTTATTGTTATGGTTATATGTAATATGTATGTGTGGGTTTAAGTAATCCTAACCTTGTAGCCTTAGAGGTTGTTGTTAATTAGAAGTGAATGTGTATGTTATTGCACTTTAAAAAAAAAAAAATGTGGTTCACTTAAGTCGCTAATTACAACTTCCTTTAGGGTTACTTGGCGGGGCATTACAACTTGCACCAACAATTGATGTCGTTCTTTTCTTATATACTTTGAAAAACTTCAGTATTACATACAGTCACAATCAAAAAAGGATCAATGAAAGTCGTAAATGCATATGACATCAAACAGTAATCGTGAAAAAGCCTTATTGCAAGGTGTTGGTCCAAAAGAGTGATCAAAAACATGGCTTTACAAATTCAATGTGCATACTTACAAATCAATCCAGGGAACCATCTAGGTATGCTCTAGTCTTTATTGTGTCGAGTATTGCCTCGTGGTCAGACTCACACACTTTCCACAAGTTCTTGTTCACAGGTTTACCCTTATATTTGATCAAATGAATGTTGTTGGTGATGACAAGGTTCAAATAGTGAAGAATTTTTCGATGCGTGTCGAAGTCCTCAAACAACCAAACTGCAACATTCTTAACTGGATACCTTCAAATCCATGTTCCAGTAACAACCATCGAACCTGTAGGATATTCTATGTTTTCTCCATCTATAACCGGGGACTCCAATTTCTTTTTGGCCTCGATACAATGGCACAGGTAATAATTTGTACTCTCTTCATTATCTTCATCTACATTCACCGCATAAACGTGCCCTGCACTGATATGTTCATCTTGAAGGATTTATTTACTGAGCAACATAATAAAACTTTTAAGTAAGATATATTACCTGGTTCTAGCAGGTCTGATACATGATCAAAGTCAATGGATGATTGCATCTCCATGATTTGTAGAGTAGTCGGGAGTTGATAAGTGTCAAGTGGGGTTAGACTTCTTACAGACCATTCATCAACCCACTCTGTTGACTCATAATCATTCCATGATTAAAGTGTACATGCATAACAAAAGCATGCCATCTTCCTTGTATGGATAGTCCATGTACTTGCATTGGAGCTTCTAAAAGAGTGTAGCTCACGTGATCCTATTAGTGTACAACAATCCTCATATTTTACAATGTTAGTATCATCTACTAAATGAAAAAATCAACGAACTAAAGAATTCCCTTCACTACCTGGACCCATTGAACCATTGCACCACTGGACAATTGATCTTGCATCTATCAACTTTACACTATTTGTGTACTTTAACTCTTCTCGTGCTAGGGCTCTTTTGATGCATGCACCTGCTCCATCATGCTCCCCCTTTTCACGCCCGACCTCTGAGAAGTTCCACATATGTTGAACACCACTAATCCTATGCATCTTGCTCAACCAGTAAAACATTCTGGCATTCTTGAATTGTGATGTACAATTATTTGACCATATGATATGCTGACTAAATGATATGGCCCTACTAGCCAGATCGACATAGAACATATGAAAGAAACCTTGAACAAACTCTATAGAATGTGTGCGATCATCACTGATGTAAAAGTGATACTCCCTCAATACTTTCCTATTTTCCTTTGTACTATCATTTGCATGAATGAATGCTATATGTACAAATATAGCAACATGCACGAAGTTGTAGTACTGTGATTGCACCTTGTTCTATGGTTGTAGTGTGTAGTTCTCACCGAAGTCGACAACTGAACAATATGACGAAGTGGAAATGTGTCCTTGCATAACTTGAACTATGAGTCCAACCATTGTGCTCTATGTGTATGCATTGCATAATCATAAACCACCCAATCACGAAAAATGCCCATAAACTGATACACTGTAATCTTATCACTGACCAATTCACACTTCTTTGCTTCTTTCCCATCTTTTAGACTTATGCCACTGTCGTATATTTGCCAAATTCCACAATTTTGTCTCCAATTGTGTGTGTACTAGCCATGTGTTGGAAAATTGGAAAATGTTGCATGCCACCACAATGATCACATGTGCCATCCAAACATGATTTTTTGTAAAAAATTTGACCATCCTCTCTTTCATATAAAATGGAAGACAAAAATTTCTTTGACGATTTAGGTGGAGGCATTATGTTACATTCCTGCAAAACATTGTCAGTATGCATATCTACACATATACGTCGATAAACATCATAATGGTTAGAAAACTCAATATGAACCCTACAAAAACAAGTAGTGTGTGTGTGATTTATTTTGACATAAAAAGGCTTTAGCATTTCAAAATACCTTTGACATATTTTAATTTTAGGAAACTTTTGTACAAAATCAGCAAAAAATTGGGTTTGAGTGGTATCCAAATAATGCATTGGGTGTGGCTCATGGTTTATACTACCAATTATCCTTCTTACAACATATCTTTGATTAGGAGATTTCCTTGTGTTATCCTTCCAATAATTCATAATTATAGATCTCAAGCCTTGAGCAATTCTTGTGTCTTTCCATGGCACTCTACCCGAAAATGCCCATAACTCATTGCTATTTGGATCCTCCACTCTTTCACACCTTCCTTTGGCTCTCATTAGATATGATCTACTTATTTTCAAAGACTTACTTGCCTTTGTAAGGTTCACCTTGTTCCTTTCTTGACTACTTAACAGTGTTTCCGTCATCACACGTTGTGTGGCACAACTATCCTTCGTGCGTGAGGTGGAACCCACGCTCTCATATGCACTCATCAAGTTATTTACAATGGAATTTTCACTTGATTCATTAAAAACTCTTAGCGCAAGAGCCTTCATGGTGGGCCTAAATTTGAGTTGCCTCATCATTTCAACAAATAGCTGGCATCTTCCACTCTCACTTAGCTTCGCAAAAAACAAACTCCATATCCTTTATGCATATCTTTGACATGTATGTTTTGGAATCTTATTAGGCATCCATTCCAAAACATTGGAATCAATATCAATAAAAAATGTAGGTTTTCTATGCAAAACTCTAGGAGGAGTTCTCAAATGTAAATTTGTGTCAATATTGGGAAGGTCAACAACATCGGGGATAGATCGTGTACCTTCAATTGGAGGTGCAATTGATGACATACCTTGAGATTGACATGTAAACAATGTTGTAACTCCAACTTGAGATGTTGTTTGTGGAGTTCCTTCAAATAGAGATGTGTTTGCTGATGTACTTTCAAAATGCAATGTTTTTGATGGTGTGTCTTCAATTGGAGATGTGATTTCCGATGTACCTGGAAAACCACATGTTGTTGTCAATGTGTCTTCAACTAGAGATGTGCATTGAGCTTCACCTATGGTTGATGATGTGCCCCCAACTTCTGTATCCATTCATGTCCTTCCATGAACTTTCCTCATTCGTGCCCTTTATTTTCCCAATTTTACATCTCTCTTAGATTGCACATGAATTTGTGGTTGAATGGGCTGTGATTCCTTTGCTTCACAAGCTACATTTTTTTATTCTCTTCTCCTTGCATTTTTAATTGCACGTTCTTCTAGTGTTAGAACTTCGGTCATTTCCTTGGCATGACCTTGAATTCTACATGTCCACAAACAAACATAGAACAAAAGTAAGTAATGAATTTTACAAAAAAATTGATGCAGAGAGGGGTGGAAACCATTCAATACAGCAAATCAACGAGAATCACAAACCTAGAGTATAAATTCCTGCCACCTAAATGAAAACTAGAGACTCTTGTGTTCATTTTCTCAAAACCAAATTTTTTATTGTCAACAAAGTCATGAAGAATATGGATTCAAATATGGGTTTGTGATGCTATATCTTATCATTATTCACTATTTCTTTGGCAATGAGGTTTTCCAAATTAGATAAAAGTAAAAAAAAATCAAATTAGTTGAAAAAATAATGAAATACAGTGAATTCCACTAGCCATGCTGGAAATGGACTACTATAAGCAATGCAAATAGAATTCATAAGTAAATTTATGTTAAGTAAATGTCATTTTTTTATTTTTTTTGTTCTTCAAACTCATAAAAATTGAACTTTTTTATGCAAATCCCATATAATTCAATGTTGAATTCTAAGTCCAATTGTTATGATTAATAAAATAATTAAGGAAATTTAGTTTATATTGTCAAAAACAAACAAATATACTAAATACAAACATTTCAATTTACCAAAATGAATATATTACCTCAGATAATGTAAAATGATGTAGAAACTTCAAAATATCTTTTTCTATGTTGTCTACCATGCAAATTGGTGGTAAAAAGAAGATGGATCAAGCATAGATTAGTACAATATGAAGTCAATTGCAGAAAAAAAGGTATTTTTGACTCGGATAAAGTGTTGAACCAGAAAAACATAGGAGAATGTGGGCCTGAATCACGAGGTCAACCCTTATTTTTACCGTTTCAAGGTAAAACCCATTTGGCGCTCGCCAAATATGTTCCTCTAAAAAGGAGAGACTTCAAAGAGAGGGAGAGACACAAAGTGGGAGAGAGAGAGGGGGAGGGAGAGGGTGTGGGAGGGAGAAACCTAAGAGAGAGAGGCTGGGAGGGAGACACCTGAGAGAAGGAGAGGGAGTCAAAGTGGGAGAGAGGGGGTGGGAAGGAGAAACCTAAGAAAGTAGGGTGGGAGGTAAGTGAGGCCTGACAGAGAGGGATTGTGAGATAAGTGAGGCTTAATCCCTCAACCCTCAACCCTTAACCCTTAAAACCTAATCCATAGAGATAGAGATAGAGAGTGAGAGAGAGGGAGGGAGAGGGGGTGCAAGGGAGACACTTGAGAGAGAAGGAGAGGGAGAAAAAGTGGGAGAGAGGGTGTGGGAAGGAGATACCTAAGAGAGAAGGATATAGAGGGAGTGAGAGATAGAGGGATGGGAGAGATACAAGGAGTGAGAGTGAGAGAGACTTGAGAGATAGAGAGGGGGTGGGAGGGAGAGGGAGTGAGTGAGTGACATACCTAATAGAGGGATTAGGGTAGAGAGTTTAATTGGGTTTAAGGGTTTAAGTGTTGAGGGATTAGGGATTAGGGTTGAGGTTATTGGGTTGAGGGTAGAGGGTAGAGGGTTTAAGGGTTTAGGATTTAAGGGTTGAGGGTTGAGAGTTCAGGGTATAGGGTTGAGTGTTTAAGGTTTTAAGGGTTGAGGGTATAGGGTTGAGGTATTAGGGAAGAGAAGGTGGGATTTATGGAGGGAGAGATGGAGGGAGAAGTGAGATAGAGATAAGGAGAGAAGAGGAGGGAGGGACAAATATAGATGAGGGTTGAGGATCCAATGTATAGAGTAGATGGTTGAGAATTGAAGGTATAGGGTTGAGGACCTATAGGGTTGATGGTTTAGGGTATTGGTTTGAGGGTATAGGGTTTAAGGGAGATGGGAGAGAGATAGATGGATCGAGTGAGTGAGAGAGAGACCTAAGAGAGGGAGAGGGGGTGGGATGGAGAGACTTGAAAGAGAGAGAGAGGGAGGGAGGGTAGAGGGTTTAATGGTTTAGGGTTTAAGGGTTAAGGGTTTAGGGTTTAGGGTAGAGGGGAGAGAGATAGATGGAGTGAGTGAGTGTGTGAGAAAAAGAGACCTAAGAGAGAGAGAGAGAGAGTGATTGAGTGAGTGAGTGAGTGAGAGACCTAAGATTCTCTCTCTAGTTCTCTCTATCTCACTTCTTTCTATCTCTCTCCTCCCTCTCTACTCTCTCTATCTCTCCCTCCCTCGACCTCTTTCTATCTCTCCTCTCTCCCTCGCCCTCTTTCTATCCCTCTTTACCTTCTCTATACCTATATCTCTCTCCTTCTATCTATATCAACTATCCATCTTTACCTCTCCCTCCCTCCTCTCTCTCTTAGGGTTTAGGGTATAGGTTTAAGGGTATATGGTTGAAGGATTAGTGTTGAGGGTCTAATGTATAAGGTAGAGGGTATAAGGGTTTAGGGTTTAGGGTTTAAGGGTTGAGGATTAAGGGATTAAGGTTTGAGGGTTGAGGATTGATGGTTAAGGGTTTAAGGGTTGAGGGTCAAGAGTTTAAGGATGAGGGTAGATGGTTGAGGGTATAGGGTTGATGGATTAGGGTTCAAGGTCCAACATATAGGGTACAAGGTATAGGGTTTGAGGTTTTAGGGTTAAGGGTTTAGGATTGAAGGTAGAGGGTTGAGGGATGAGGCTTTAAGGGTTAAGGGTTAAGGGTTGAGGGATTAGGGTAGAGAGTTTAATTGGGTTTAAGGGTTTAAGGGTTGATGGATTAGGGTTGACGGTAGAGGGTAGATGGTTTAGAGGTTTAGGATTTAAGGGTTGAGGGTTTAGGGTATAGGGTTGAGTGTTCAAGGTTTTAAGGGTTGAGGGTATAGGGTTGAGGGATTAGGGAAGATAAGGTGGGATGGAGGGAGGGAGAGATGGAGGGAGAGTCTTGAGAGAGAGAGGGATGAAGTAGGAGAGAGATAGAGGTTAGACGGTTAAGGGTAGAGGGTAGAGGGTTTAGGGTTTAAGGGTTAAGGTTTTAGGGTTTAGGGGAGAGGGGAGAGAGATAGAGGGAGTGAGTGAGTGAGTGAGTGAGAGGTGGGATGGAGGGAGTGAGAGATAGAAGGAGAGTCTTAAGAGAGAGAGGGATGAAGTAGGAGAGAGATAAAGGTTAGACGGTTAAGGGTAGAGGGTAGAGGGTTTAGGGTTTAAGGGTTAAGGTTTAGGGTTTAGGGGAGAGGGGAGAGAGATAGAGGGAGTGAGTGAGTGAGTGAGTGAGAGAGACCTGAGAGAGGGAGAGGGGGTAGGAGGGAGAGTCTTGAGAGAGAGAGGGAGGGAGTGGGAGAGAGATAGAGGGTAGAGGGTTAAGGGTAGATGGTTAAGGGTTGAGGGTAGAGGGTTTAAGGGGTAAGGGTAGAGGGATAAGGGGAGAGGGGAGAGACATAGAAGGAGTGAGTGAGTGAGTGAGAGAGACTTGAGAGAGGGAGAGGGGGTAGCAGGGAGAGAATTGAGAGAGAGAGAGAGGGAGAGGGAGTGGGAGAGAGATAGAGAGTAGAGGGTAGAGGGTTTTCAGTTTTTAGGGTTTAGGGTTAAGGGTAGAGAGAGAGAGAGGTAGAGAGGGAAACAAGGTAGAGATATTGAGAGGAGAGGAGGAAAGGAGGGAGAGAGAAATAGGTATAGAGGGAGAAATAGGTAGACCCTTAAACCCTAATCCCTCAACCCTCAACCCTCAACCCTTAAACCCTAATACATCAACCCCCATACCCTCTTCATCCCTCAACCCTCAACCCTCAACCCTTAAACCCTAATCCCTCAACCCCCATACCCTCTTAATCCCTCAACCCTAATCCCTCGACCCCCATACCCTCTTAATCCCTCAACCCTTCAACCCTAATCCCTTGACCCCTATACCCTCTTAATCCCTCAACCCGCATACCCTCAACCCTTAAACCCTAATCCCTCAACCCCATACCCTCTTAATCCCTCAACCCTCAACCCTTCAACCCTAATCCCTCGACCCCTATACCCTCTGAATCCCTCAGATTTTTAGGTTGCCATAAGGAGTATTCAGATTTTCAGGTCCCAGTGCAGTTGCAGGCACATTTAGCAACATATGATAGTTAGCATGTATATGAATGTTTTGTTGAATTTGGGTACAATTTGTATGCTGAATATGACAAAGATTTTTCATATGATAGTAAGAATAATGAAATGCAGATTGATGAGATGAATATGAATCAGATTGAATACAATGAATTCCTTAAGGTTTTCAATGACAGTGCATATTGCAGGGTAGGTGGAATGGATAGTTTCAAAAGAAATCTGATGAGCTCTATTTAGAACAAAGTTTATGACAGAGGAAAGTGCAGGTTTTTCTTTTTGAGGTGGCCTGGGGCCATCCCTAATGGTTTAATTTTTTAAACCAAAGCAGGTACAAAGGATTAAGGATTTCCATTGCATGGACAATTCTTAGCAATGCCTCTTTAAAAAAGTATCTTCCATGCACAGTAGTTTAGGGTTTTCCACTTCTCCATTTGCTCCATTTTCATATTATTCATCTATTCATTCACTCCATCTATCATCACCTTCTTTTTTCATGGCTTTTCTTGGTCTACTCTACCAAAGATACTCTGGATTCTTGCAGTGGTTTGCAAAATAACTCATCCCCAACAGGAGCCACTATTAGAACCCAAAATTTCCATAAAAATTCGTAGGGTTTTCCTATTATTTTCCATAAATTTCCATCAAAACCCTAAGTTATTTTATTTTTTCATGCCTTATATTTTCACTATCTTTCCCATAAAAGTCATTATCCGCCCTCACATATTCCCCCCATTTAATTCCATTATATTTCATTACGTTTCAAAAAAAAAAATCATTGCTTTTTATAAAGCTAAAATACCTTACTCCGTTGCTTTAATATTTACTTTTTATGTCTTATTGCTTTATCGTGGCCTCCCATCAAGGGGCTCGTGGTATGGCGGTAGCGGTTCGAGAGAAGGCATAAAGTGCTTACCGCCACACCGTGCGCGGTCAAAACATTGACTGCGATATCACGGTTGGCAGTAAGTGATAGTGGAGGTAGCAGTCAGAAAAGCCACCACGGTACCATGGCCGTTAAAACTGTGACTGCGGTAACAGTCAGGGAGTGAACAGGCAGTGGTCGACGGACAGTCACTGCGCAACCACGGATGGTCACCGAGGAGTCTGCGGTAGCGTGGTAGGAATAGATGCAACCAGTGATGGAGACTTGAATAGTGGAGACAGAGGTGGTAAGTTAATGGTGAAGCAGTTACCGTGATAATGCAACTAGCTTGAGGGATGACCGCGGTAGAGCGGTAATAGTCGGGAGAAGACCTTGATGGTTAAGACTGCCATACCACTGGGTAGAAAGATAATGACCGCGGTATAGCGGTAAACACAATAAAGGCCGCATGGAAATAAAATATAAGGAGTGGATAAAGTGAAATAAATGTGGAAAAGGATATAAAATAGAAAAATCAAAAGCACGACTATAGTTAAAGTTAGCAATCGCACCTTGGTGTGCAATGGGTAGGCTGAAGAGGTATGGAAAGTTAATTAGGGGGAAAATGTTTTAATTTTTTTTTGCATGCATTTGTGTAATACATAAGATCAAATTGGTTGGTCATTTAAGAAATGATTTTGTTGATATATTATTATTAATATATTTATTACTATTTTTATAATATTATATTATTACTATTAATTTAGTTTTTATTATGTTACATTATTATTATATTAATAAATGATTGGATTAGGTATTATATATTGTTAGTATTATATTATTATTGTTATATATTTTTATAATATAATAATATTTTTATATTATGATTTTTTTGTTATATATTTACTATTATAGTGCTATATTTGTATTAATACATTACTATTAATATTAATAAATTATTATTAATATTTAAATTATTATATTATTCATAATATTGTATTATTAATTTGATATTACTATTCTATTATTCTTCTTATTATAATATTATTATTCTTATTATATGATTTTTGAAATATTATACTTAGTAAATTATATTTATCCTTAACATTTTATTATTAATAAAATATGATTAATTGTAGTATTAAATTATTGTTTTATTATTATACTAATGTTATTATGTTATATTATATTAATTTTATTATATATTTATTATTATTATATTATGTATATTATATTATTATTATATTATATTATATATTTTTATTATATTATACTGTATTATATTATATTACTATTATATTATATTATATTATTATTATATTATAAATACTATTGACTAATTTTTAGGAGAAGTGGAAATTAACTATTATTTTGCCTATTTTTTTAGAAAGTTGAACTATTATTTTACCTTTTTTTAAGAAATTAAGCTAAAAATAGACTTTTGCTTTCTTTATATACACATCCAAAAATACTAATATACGGTTGTAAAGGGAAAAACTTTTGGTAATTATAATATTTTAATTTTGTTAATTTTTTTAATATTCATTTTGTTATAACCAAATTTCTATGTTTTTCACAATTAATCATCATTGACAGCTATGCATGGTTCAACCATATTCCCTCCCCTCTCTAGCAACACACATCGTTGATTGACAAACTCAGCCCCCTATTCTCAAATAGGACACATTAGAGAGAGGGAGAGAGAAAAAATGGCAGAGAGATAGAGGGAGTGAGAGAGGGAGGGAGAGGGGGTGGGAGGGAGAAACCTAAGAGAGAGGGAGAGGGAGAGAGGCTGGGAGGGAGACACCCGAGAGAGGAGAGGGAGAAAAAGTGGGAGAGAGGGGGTGGGAAGGAGATACCTAAGAGAGTAGGAGAGAGAGGGAGTGAGAGATAGAGGGATGATGGGAGAGATACAAGGAGTGAGGGATATAGGGAGTGAGTGAGTGAGAGAGATACCTGAGAGAGGGAGAGGGGGTAGGAGGGAGAGACTTGATAGATAGGAGGGAGGGAGG
>CM021105.1:194053979-194191031 GCA_007115665.2 Sequoiadendron giganteum
GAGAGATAGAAGGAGGGGGAGGGAGGGAGACATAGAGAGAGTAGAGAGGGAGGAGAGAGACAGAGAGAGGTGATAGAGAGAGAATTAGAGAGGGAAAGAAGGTGGAGATATTGAGAGAGGAGGCAAGGAGGGAGAGAGAAATAGGTATAGAGGGACAACTAGGTAGAGAGAAGTAGATATGAAAGGAGAGATATAGGGAGAGGTAGGGATGGAGAGAGAGGTGAGACAAAAATAGAGAGAGGTCTAGGTAGATAGAGGGAGGAGGAGATAAAGACAAAAATAGAGGGAAGGAGAGAGGGAGGAAGAGGTAGGGATGAAGAGAGAGAGGTGAGAGAGATAAGAGAGAGGAGGGAGGAATAGGTAGGGAGAGAGGGGTGAGATAGAGAGAAAGAGAGTAGAGAGGGAAGGGGAAAGAGAGAAGTGAGATAGGTGATAGAGATGTGTGATGGAGCTTAAAATTAGAGACATAGAGATGGAAGGAGGGGGGAGAGAGAGATGTATAGAGGGATAGGTTAGATAGAGAGAAGTAGAGAGCAAAGGTGGGTGAAAGGAAGAGAGAGGGAGAGAGAGGGGGAGAAAGAGAGGTGAGATAAAGAGAAGAAAGGGAAGGAGAGAGAGAGGTAGATATATAAAATTAGAGAGGGAGGGAGGGAAGGAGAGAGAATTGAGATAGAGAGAACTAGAGAGGGAAGGAGAGAGATACTAACAAGATAGAGAGTAGAGAGGGGAGGAGAGAGCGAGGGAAGCAAAGAGAGAGAGAAAGAGAGGAGAGGGAGGGAGGGAGGGATAGGTAGGTATAGAGAGTAGAGAGAGATATATAGAGGTTAAAGGAGAGGGATGAGAGATAGAAAAATGTAGAGAGGGAAGGAGAGAGAGATGGACATGTAGAGACATAGTTCTTGAGCTCAAGGAAGATATTGTTAGATAAAGGGATGGAGATAGTGTGAGAGAGAGAGAGGTCTAGAGAATAAGAGATGAAAATGAGTGAGATAGAGAGAGAAAGATGAAATTTGACCTCCTGAGTACTCAAATTTGACCTCTTGATTATTGAAATTTGACATGCTGATTACTAAAATTTGACTAAGTCTGAAATTTTTAAGATCTTCCAAAAACTAGAATTTGCATTATAAATCTTAGAGATCTTAAACCACTCTCAAACATCTTGCCTATATATACATGAAATATAACTTAAAGTATAAGGAATTAAATCTCCATATGTAAATGTCAACTTATACTTAAATGTTTATTTCATGTATATAGTTTCCCTGACAGAGAAAGCGAAAATCTAGTTCTATGCAAAGCAGGCCATTTGGCGCTCGCCAAATGAATCATCACATTTGGCGCATGCCAAATGACTCATCACATTTGGCACACGCCAAATGACTCATCACATTTAGCGCTCGCCATAAGGCCTGCTTTAGACGTGTTAATTAACAAGGTTTGCTAAATTTTCTCATATTTTCGACCATGCTCCCCATCTCATTTGCACATATTTCAATGCAATTTTATTAAAAAAAACATGGTAGCATTAACCTCTATCTCAGCTATCTAAATATATAATTCTTTTTTCATTTTGATTTAGTTAAGGTTTTGATCCATGGCTTCTATTGTAAATGCCTTCGTTTTTGGTCAAAAACCAACATGTGTTAGGTTTAGGATAGATTTTTACACGTTCATCGGAATGTGAAACAAATGAATTTTTTTGAAACTAGACTCCATTATACACATGATGAAAAAAAAAATCATTTTTCGATTAGTTTGCAAAAAATTTGGGGGGGAGCACGCTCAAATTTCAGCTTTTCAGGATGTGTCCACTTTGAAAATTCATAAAATATTATATATTCATTAAAAAAATTATCCGAAAGAAGGAGGATAAACTACATGGTGTTAGCTAATTTCTCACTATTGAGATTTATGAAATTCTAAAAAAAAGTTAACCAAAAAGGGGGGAGCCCTCAAGCGCTATGCTATTTTTTTTTTTTAAAACAGGACCTGTTTTGCCACCCCCCCCTTTTTGAGACCCTTAATCTTCATTAATTTCAAAAAACAATAGTATCTTAGAAACTAGACTCAGAGCACTTCAATTTTTGTTGTTGCTGCATCTTAAAATTTTGAGTGTAACTATCTTCATTTTCTCGTGCAAATCAGATTTTCCTGATTTCAGAAGAAAAAAAGTGGCATTTTAAGAGCCAAAATTGTGTCACAGATTGGTGCACTTACCCATATATACACACATATATATTCAATATTCATACGTATCCATATATATGTATTCAATACACAATATATATCTCATGCTCATCAAAGGAATTTAACACTATGACTCAAATTGACTAAACAATCAAGAATAATTAAAGATAACCATCCTAACGTTCCTATCAACACAAAAATCTCTTAACATGGTTTAACACTTACTGAAAAAAATCTCAAACTGACTCAACAAGGTTTTATAATGTATTCAATGAGTGTGTGCATCTACTCAGATAGGTATTCCAATGGTTTGCATACCAAGGTCTCCTCTCCTAGGTGATACTCTCCCTCCCCCTCTAGAGGGTTCGAACCTTTCTTGCATCCAACTTAGTGCAACATGTACATAGTCAACTAATACATATAAATCATATTCACCATATATCATAAGCATCATTAAATAATTTATAAGTAATTCATCATAATGCATATTCATGCATTTCATTCATCCATTGAATTCATCAAAACATAATCTTGGATTTAAAATAATATTTACTCATAAAGGTAAAATTAATTTGGTAACTTAAAAATGAGGTGTAATAGGAGGATGAGGAGGAATCCTCATAGTATGTCACAATTTGTTTACCTCTTTGCATAGTGTAGCATACAAATGAGAAAATGAAGGGTACTTCATCAGAAGGAATTCATCTCTCAATGCCAACAACAAGTTTTTGATGAACACATGTTGTACATTAGAATTCAGTAGGGTGTTGTAGATTTGAGAGAATAGGGATTGGTATCAGATGACAAAATCAATTAATCTTTCATGTGTTCCATTCATACACTGGGTGAGATCAGTGAAGGTGATCTTTGGTTTGATTTTTTCTTGAAACTATTGTAAGAACTAATTTACCAAATGATTCTAAAAGAATATTGAATTATCAGGAAGTGAGAAAAACAATTCTAAAACAGTGTCCTTGAGGGACCACGAGAATATATTTGCTAACAAAGCATTGTGATAAAAGAAATCAGTACACATGGTAGTGAAGGATGAGACATGTGTCTATGAATGGGGACGTTCAAATTGTAAAGGTCTGGGTGAGTACGACGATAATACGGTTGTAATTTAGACTCAAACGTGGAGCTAGAAAGATTGGCCAACTACGATTGCACCTGTGCCATTTTTTGTAACAAAGTGTTAAGGACATGATCGATTGATGAAGTCTGACTAGTTGAGGTGCTAGAGGTTTTTCAAGTTCCAAATGTAGGGACTTAAAATCCCAAAGGGACTCAATTCACTTTAATCCTAATAACTTCCATGGACACAGTGTTGGTATTATCAATAGTAGAAATAGAGGGAACAAAAAGACCCATGTCTACCATATGCACAAACACTCCTAGCATCAGAACATACAATTGGTGCTAGTGATTTTTGATTGGATGTATTGAGGGTTACCTAAGACAAAATTTTATAAGGGGAGATGGATTTCAACTATATTAGCAATCCCTCAAAACAACTTCACACCTTTGCGATCTGAAATAAGAAAATTTCTTAGACTGTTAAGAATAGGATCAACTTAAGTGTGTCTTTTTTCCTTTTCCAAAATGTCTTCAAACTCTTTGAGTCTCTATTCCAAAGACTAGATCTACTCAATGCAAGCCCTAAGAATAGATTCATAGGCTAAGGGGGAGGAAGAGTTAGAAATAGTGGTTGGTGGAGACTACGCTTGAACTTTAACTAATTGATGAGAAAAATTAAGAGGGAAAAAAACTCAACGAGAGTCCTATAGTAAATTCCTCAAAACAAGGACCTTGGTGAGGAGGACTGAAATATCTTCTAGAACCCATATCCATATCTAATACACATCTCGACAAGAGGGATTTTTTTTTACAACATAAAGGTGAGAATAGGTTCACATTAGGCTCAACAAAATTTAGTGAAAGAAAAATGGCACCCCTTGCCTCCTCTAAGTGTGAGTGTTACTCAACTACCTCAAGGGAAAATTTCAAGTGACAAAGGATGGAAGGACAAATATTTTTTGTTATATTTTATGTTTTATGAAAGATTTTAGAATAAGAGTTTTAGAGACTTAAAGAGTAGACTTTAGAGGTCTCATGAGAAAGTTGACTAGTTGTCAGCCAAGGATGATAGTGTGGCATGTGGACATCCTCGTGGTGTGTCGTAGTCTTGTATAGACTGAGAATACAATTTGCTAACAAAAATGTCAAAGAGTCAACTAACTATTCGAAGGCTAAAATCTAAATTCTATGGTAAATTAATAGAATAATACAAATAACATGAAAATAATTAGCATGCATAGATTAAACAAAATTAAATGAAATAGTGAGATGGAAAAGAGGAGAAAGTGTTGGATGTTGTGGTTGTGTTGCTGATATATGGTTGTCATGGATGTCAACACCATTAGCATTGATGATTCTGAAGGCTGTATATGTCAAGGAAATTGAGAAAATTAGAATAAATATGTTGTAGGCAGTCTATGAAGCTATGAAGATCATAGTTGTGGAAAGTTCAGTAAGCTGGTATTCATAAGTCATGCTTTAAAGGGTTTTTTTTTTAGCCTATCCATTATGATCTTCGAAAGTTTTAGAGGTGCGCATAAAGTTTGGAGGAATTTATGAGTTTCTGAGTTCCTATAGTTATTTTGTTACTATAGCAGATGTTTATGGAAGAAGAGATTGCAATTATAATGAATTTAGTTGTTGTGTATGCTCCTGAGATGTTCGTAGATGTTTCTAGATTATGCTCTATCATTGTGGTACGTCTGCAATGATTAGTGTGATCCTGATCGAATATTTTTCTTTGTGTGTTTGAGTTTTCATGTTCTTGGCCGACATGATGGTGGTAGCATGTTGCAAATCCTTATGGATTAATTTTTGAATACTTGGCATGTTTGAGGATGTTGATTTAGGTCTTCATTATGTTTTGATCAACTTAGGTTGGTGCGCATTGAGATTTGTTCATGTATTGAGGCTGACAGTTTGTAATTCATTTATTCCTTATTTGTGGCCGACAGAGTTGTTGAGGTAAATTCATGTAGCGGATATATAAGAGCAATTGTTTCCTCATTTTGTAGTATGTTTGATGTATGTATACTAAGTGTGTGCAAGATATGTTTGAATAAAGATCATATCATTCGATTGTAGAGCAAAGTGTGAAGAAGTATTTTTGTGCCTAATCCAAACTGTCATCAGGCTTTTGAAGAAGCTAATTTCTCAGTTTAACTTCATTAGATGGATTTAATCTGATTGTTTTATGTAAGGAAGTGAGCCTTCCCTTCTGAGCAGTGAGCTCTAGGCAGTGTTCTTGAATGAATGTGCATTCATTATTCATTTTCTATTATACTTTTAACAGGTTATAATTATGGATTAACTTCCATCGTGGTTTTTTCCCTTAACAGGGTTTCCACCCAAAAATATTGGTGTTGAGTGTTTTTGTTGTGTTCATACTTTCACTGTTAATTATCAGATATTAGATTAAAGGTTGATAAAGTAAGATAAGTTTTAAATTCTATAACAATGGATTCACCCCCCTTCTCAGTTGTCTATCCTTGTATTGCCAACAATTGGTATCAGAGTTGGTTCCTCTAAAGAAGTTTAATAGCTTGAGGTGATCTGAGATGGCATCATACAAGAAGGATAGTCCTAGATTTGATGGTACAAATTACTCTCTGTGGAAGGTTAAAATGGAGTGTCATTAAAGGTGCATTGGTGAACCTTTCTAGAGGATTACAAAGAATGCATATACTATTCCTTAGAATGGTCCCTCTACTGAGGATGAGATCAAAAAGGCTGAAGCAAATATCAGGTCTATTGAAGCAATATTGAGTGCTTTGACAGATTCAGAGATGATAAATGTTATAGGTCTGAAAACAACACATGAGATCTGGAAGAAGTTGGAAACATTGTATGAAGGAGATGCACAAGTGAAAGTTTCTAAGCTACAAAGTTTGAAAGGCAAGTGGGAAAACATGAAGATGAGTGAAGATGAAAACATTATTGCCTTCATGCAGAAAGTAAATGAACTAGTAATGGGTATTAGATGTGTCGGTGGAACTTTGGAAGAAGATGAGATTGTGGCTAAAGTGCTCAAATCAGTGCCTGCTTCTTACAAAACAAAATCTCATGCTATTGAAGAGCTCATGATAGTAAAAAATGTGACAAGAGATATGTTGATTGGAAAACTTGCTTCCTTTGAGTTAAGTGAATTTGGTGAGTCTACTCCTAAGAAAAAATTTGCATTCAAAGCTACTGTATTTGGAAAAATCCAATAGAGATATGATCCAAGAGAAAGTTCTAGAAAGACATTCAAGTATGAAGATGAGATGAAATAGATTGAAGATGAAGAAAGAGAGCTAGAAGATATGGAAGCATTGATTGTGAAAAGAGAAGCCAACAGAAATAGTAAGTACAAAGGGAAGTTACCTATTAAATATTTTTCTTGCAGGTAAGATAGGTCAGTTTGCATCAAGGTGTCTTGAAATAGTTTCTAAGTACAAACCTGAGAAGTCTAGATTTCAAAAGAAATTTTATTATGCTAAAGAAGGTGTTACTAATGATAAATCTGATAAATAAAATGGAAATGAAGATGGATGGGTATTCATTGCTATTAAGGAGAATGGTCTGGTGTCCACTGAATCTACTGGAAACTAGAATGTAGAGAAATCTCTTGTCGCTAGAATTGATGAAAAGGATGAGTGCGTGATTTACAATGGATGCTTACATCATATGACTGGTGATAAAAGAAATTTCATAAGCTTGGAGAAGTATGATGGTGGTGTTATAATATTTGGAGATAACAATGCTAGTGTGATTTATGGTAGAGGCACTATTTCTCTTGGTTGTAAAAATAATACTAATGATGTCTTATATGTTGAAGGATTGAAGCATTATTTGTTGAGTGTTGGACAGATGGTCGACAAGGGATATAATATTCAATTCAAAGATGCAAAATGCAAGATTATGGGAAGCTCTAGAAATGTAATTGCTTCAGATACAAAGACAAGAGGTAATATTTTTCACTTGAATGCTGCTAGTGAAAGTTGTTTAATTGCTCAAGTTGATGTAAGCTGGTTATGGAATAGAAGGCTGTGTCATGTGAATTTTGATAACATTGTCAAAGTAAGCTCCACACAAGTAGTCAAAGATCTACCTAAGTGTAAAGAATGTTAGATGGGAAAACAAACTAGAATTTCTTTTCAGAGAAAACAACGTAATTCTAATGGAGTGCTGGAGTTGATACATACTAATCTATGTGGTCCATCCAAAATTAGAAGTCTACAAGGAGAAAGGTACTTTATGTTGCTTATTGATGATTACTCTAGGCTGATATGGCTTGCTTTCTTGAGAGAAAAACATGAAGTACTAGAAAAGATCAAATGTTTCAAAGCTATGGTAGAGAATGAGACAGGTCTAAAGATAAAATGCTTAAGATCAGACAGAGGTGGTGAATTTACTTCTCGAGAGTTCAATTCATTTTGTGAAGAACATGGAATCAGAAGACAATTATCTGCTCCCAAGGCACCTCAACAGAATGGTGTTGTTGAGAGAAATAACAAAGCAATTTTAGATGCTACCAGAACTATGATTTTGGAAGGTAATTTTCCTCATATCTACTGGAGAAAAGTTGTAAGCACTGCTATATATACTATCAACTGGGTAAATGTCAATGGTAATTTTGGTAAGACTCCTTTTGAGCTATGGTTTGGTCATAAGCCTACTATTAAATATTTCAATATCTTTGGAAGTGGTTGTTATATCAAGAGAGATGAAGATATTGGCAATTTTGATGCTAGAAGTGATGAAGGAATCTTTCTAGGTTACTCTACTAAGAGAAAAGCTTATTGGTGATACAATAGAAGATTGAAGAAAATGGTTGAAAGTGCAAATGTCAGAGTTGATGAGGTTACTGAAAAATCATCCAGATATTATGGATATGACTCAGATGATCAACAAGATAGTACTGACAAAGGAAAGACTACTCAGACATAGAGTCAAGCTCAAATTGTTCCAGTGAATCAAGATAATCATGAAGGAGAAGCTAGTGGAAGTGTAGAACAGAGAACAAAAGAACCAGAAGTTAGAGAGAATCAAAAAGTCCCAAGGTATGTAAATCGAAGTCATTATGAAGGTAAAATTATAGGAGACAAGAACAAAGGTGTGCAGAGTAGAAAAATAATTACAGAAGAGTATTGCCTGATTTCCAAGACTGAACCTAGCAATGGAAATGAAGCATGCAAATATGAATATTGGATGGAAGAAAGGAAGGAAGAACTGATGCAGATAAAGAAAAATGATACATGGATTCTTATTCCCAGACCTCAGAATAAAAATGTGATTGGAACCAAATGGGTCTTACAGAATAAGCTGAATGAACAAGGTGAAGTGATCAGAAATAAAGCAAGACTGGTATGTAAAGGATACTCATAGGTGGAAGGTATTGATTTTGAAGAAACCTTTGCTCCTATTGCCAGAATTGGAGTTGTAAGGTTGTTTATTGCTTATGTTGCTTTCAAGAATTACAAAGTCTATAAAATGGATGTGAAGTCAACATTTCTAAATAGAGAATTAGAAGAAGAAGTTTATGTTGCGCAACCGGATGGATTTCAACTAATTGATGAAAAAGACATGATGTGTCGGTTGAAGAAATCACACTATGGACTAAAGCAAGCCCCCGGAGCCTGGTATGCTAGATTGGATAAATACTTGTTGAAGTCTGGATTCAATAAAGGTACTACTAACAACAATCTATATTTCAAGATGGATCAGGATAAAGAGTTGATTATTGAAGTATTTGTTGATGACATTATTTTTTAAGGTCATGATGACTTATGTATGAAATTTGTTGATGAAATGAAAAGTGAGTTTGAGATGTCAATGATAGGAGAGCTGAAATTATTTTTAGGATTGCAGATTACTCAGCTAAATGATGGAATATTTATATATCAATCCAAATATGTGAGAGAGTTACTAAAAAAGTTTGACATGGAAGATTCAAAGCCTGTATGTACACCCATGGTGACCGAATGCAAGTTAACACAAAATGATGATTCTCCTAAGGATGATAAAAAAGGTACATGCCAATGATTGGTGGATTGCTCTATTTTACTCAGACCAAACCAGACATCATGAATGTTGTATGCATGGTTGCTAGATATCAAGTTGATCCATAGGAATCACATGTGACTTCAATAAAGAGAATTTTTAAATACTTGAAAGGAATAGTTGATTTTAACTTACGGTATCCTAAGGATGATGATCTTACTCTGAATTCCTTTACAGATGTAGATTGGATAGGAGATGTGAATGATAGGAAAATTACACGTGGTGGTGCATTCTTCTTGGGGAAGAATTTGGTGTCTTGGCTAACTAAAAAGTAGAATTTCATTTCCTTATCTACTGATGAGGCATAATATATTGCTGCTGCAAAAAATTGTACTCAAGTGTTGTGGATGAAGCAAATGTTGAGAGATATCAGAGTTGAGTATGAAGAGCCTATTGCTATATTACATGATAATTCAAGTGCCATAAACATTTCTAAGAACCTAGTGCTACATTTTAAAACAAAGCATATATCTATCAAGTATCACTTTCTGAGAGACAAAGTGAATGATAAAGAAGTCAGAATGGAGTATGTGCCTACCAAGGAACAAATTATAGATATCTTCAGTAAACCATTACCTAAGGATACTTTTGATTATCTCATAGGAAAGTTAGGGGTGATTTCCCCTCCTAATATGAACTAAGATGCAATTCTTTGCATCAATCTATGCACTTACAGTCAAATCTTGTTTCAGATTGATGTTATGGTGGTTGTTACTTAGGGGGAGTAGTCAAATGATTCAGATATGTGGTTTAGAGCTTGTGTACCTTTTCCATTGATGTCAAAGCCTAGGGAGAAGACTAATGTGAAAAAAACTTGAGTAAGAAAGGAGGAGAAGATTCATGAGAGAAGAGTAATGCAAGGAGGAGAAGAACAGTTAGTTGTGTTCATGGTATTTTTCACATCATGTGTTGCCATCAATGCCAAAGGGGGAGACTGTTGGATACTATGGTTGTGTTGTTGATATGTGGTTGTCATTAATGTCAAATCCATTAGCATTGATGATTCTAAATGTTGTATATGTCGAGGGAATTGAAAAAATTAGAATAAATATGTTATAGGTAGTTTGTGAAGTTGTGAAGATCAAAGTAGTGGAAATTTTAGTAAGCTGGTATTTAGAAGTCATGCTTTAAAGGGTTTTTTTCCGAGCCTATCTAGTATGATCTCTAGAAGTTTTAGAGGTGCACATCAAGTTTGGAGGAAGTTATTTGTTTCTAAGTTCCTACAGTTATTTTGTTACTCTAGCAGATGTTTCTAGAAGAAGAGATTGCAATTCTAATGAATTTAGTTGTTGTATACACTCCTAAGATGTTCGTAGATGTTTCTAGATTGTGCTCTATCATTGTGGTATGTTTGTGCTAATCAGTGTGATCATGATCAAATATTTTTCTTTGTGTGCTCGAGTTTTCATGCTTTTCGCCGACACGATGGTGGTAGCGTGTTGCAGATCCTTATGGATTAATTTTTTAGTGCTTGGCATGTTTGAGGATGTTGATTTAGGTCTTCATTATGTTGTGATTGACTTAGGTTGGTGCACATTGAGATTTGTTCATGTATTAAGGTCGACAATTTGTAATTCATTTATTCCTTATTTGTGGCCGACAGAGTTGTTGATGTAAATTCATGTAGCGGATATATAAGAGTGATCGATTGTTTCCACATTTTGTAGTATGCTCAGTGTATGTATGTGAAGTGTGTGCAAGATATGTGCGCATAAAGATCAAATCATTTGATTGTAGAGCAGAGTGTGAATAATTTTGAGCGAAGTGTGAAGAAGTATTTCTATGCCTAATTGGAACTATTATCAGGCTTTTGAAGAAGATAATTTCTTAGTTCAACCTCATCAGATGGATTTAATCTATTTTTTTATGTAAGGAAATGAGCCTTGCCTTTTGAGTAGTGAGCTCTAGGTATTGTGCCTGAATGCATGTGCATTCCTTATTCATTGTCTTTTGTAATTTTAATAGGATATAATTGTGGATTAGCCTCCATCGTGGTTTTTTACCTTAACAAGGTTTCCACACAAAAATCTTGGTGTTGTGTGTTTATGTTGTGTTCATAATTTCACTATTAATTATCAAATCTGAGATTAAATGTTGATAAAGCAAGATAAGTTTTAAATTCTGTAACAATTGATTCACCCCCCTCAGTTGTCTACCCTTGTTTTTCCAACAAAAAGAACTCATAAGTGGTCCAACACTATGAAGCCTCCAGTAACACTCCAAATCAATAACTTGTGTACACAAAATGGGGAAAATATTGGGGTTGTTTATGGGTTTGCCTTAGTCAAACCCCCACATAGGTGTTACCACCTCCACTGATAGCTAGATAAATAGATAGAGAAAATAATAGATGAAAAAATAAATAGACAAGACAATAGATAAGTTGCAATGATAATATGCTATCAAAATAGAGATGGTAATGTAATAGAAGAGAGTTTTGTCACCCTCCATTAAGCAAGATAGTGATTCTAAAGGAGAGTATACAACACCCTGTAGAGGAGGGGGATTGACTGCTCAAGACCCCAAGTCAGAGGAGTATCTAGAAAAATAAACTTCCCTGATCTACCTCACACTAAAAGATTGTCTAAGGTAAGTTTGATGTTTGAGGGGTGAGAAGGAAGGACAACTAATTTGTCACTTTCCTTCTATCAACTCAAAAGGTTAGGAAACCAGGTGAGTGAATTCCTATGTCTCAAATGCAACCTAGGTAGCTCTCTGCCAAAGGACTCCAACATAGAAGATAGATGACAACATAGCATGCTAGCATCCTAGTCAAGTGTTTGAATTCATACAGATAGAGAGTACAAATTACAATTGAAACTAACAAAGAACTTATTAATCAACCTAATAAGTGTGATTTTACATGATGATAGAAAGAACAATACAACTAAACGATTAAAATATCAAGAAGAATAATCTAACTTAAAGGATAAATTGATTAAGCATGAAATAATGAGCTAGGGTGATAGAAATGCAACTTATGATAGGTCCAACCTCCTGCAAGCTCCACATGAATGAAATATCTACACACAACAAAATATGGAAAAATGTTGGGGCTGTTTTGGGGCTTGCCATAGTCAAACCCCTGTTTTGGTGTTCCCACCTCCATGGATAGCCAAAATAGCCATAATAGAGAAAGTATGATAAAGGAAAGCATTGAAAAGAAGAATACCAAGAAATTATAGCAACAATATGCTATGTAAACAAACAATGATGCTAAGTGAATGGATATCACCTCCCCAACAAGATGCTCGCATGGCACATGAAGGGGGATGTGAGCTCACAAGCTTTAGGATGCCAATGTTTCTACAATAATGAGAGGAGTAAAAACCAATAGAGTGTCGACTTGGAGCTTCAAAAATGGTGGAAGAGCTGTGAATGAAGTGTAGAATGTTCAAGAAGTGTGAAGAAGTGTGTGGTCAGATCAAAGAGGATCAAGTGAAGTTGAAGAAGATGAATCGAGTGAAGGAGATAGTCTATTGAGGATGAAATGGAGGCCAAAAGAGTCATTTGAGGTCAATATAAGGAGTAGAGGCGTTATGCTTCATCACTAATGGATAATTGTAATTCCTTTGCAAATTCCAGAGGCAAGAATCATGCTAGGATGACAACACACCACACAGAAATTTAGACACCACGCTAGCATCCTCGATAGAAATTTCCCCATCGACACCAAATGGATGGAGGGAAGATGGAGGACATGGAATAGCATCATCGGTTTTGATATTTCTAAGGTAAGGGGTGTAAATGGGGAATTTTTGAGGGGTGAAAATTCACACCATTATATTTTCCCCCACTTTAGTGAGCATATGTGGTACCAAATGCAAGGTAAAGTAGATCGAAAGAGTTTAAAGATAGTATACCTGAACCATCAAGGAGGTAGACCACAATCTAACACACCTGAAAGAACATGGAGAATAGATGGCTACATAGGTACTCAGTCTCAAGGAGAGTTGAACAAAAAGTGCTACAGGTCTGTAGACTTATAGAAAAGGTGAAAAAAAGGCTCTATAGGTGCTCAGACCTACAGAGTTGAACAAGGAGATCCCATGTGATGAAAGTTCTTTATAGGTCCTCTGACTTGCAAAGGAGGCACCCCCAAGTGCTCGGTCCTGAGGGAAGCCTGATGTGAGAGGCTCCATAAAGTTTGATAGGCCTTTATAGGTGCTTGGTCTTGCAAGGTTGATTGAAAAGAAACTTCATAGGCACACTTGCAAAGCAACATTGTATCTACAGACAAAACATGTTAGATAGAAAAAATCCATGCAGGCACACAGATAGTCATGTAGACAATCAACAACTGAAGGAAAATCTTTCAAAGGGGTCCCTTGACAACCCTTCAAAAAAAAAGGGGTCCACTCAAGGGATGCTCTATTCGAAAAGTGATAATATTTTTTGCTAACGATTCTAGCATCAAGGAATCCTTATGAAAGATTTCTTTCATAAAGGAATTTTAAAGAAAGAATACCCCCTCACAAGGGCCAATTTTCAAACTTCTTCATCACAAATAGTACTCCCTTCAGAAAGGAAAGTTTTTAGATTCTATCTTATGAATCTGTGATGAAAGAAAGATTCTGCTAGGGATCCTTGTTGAAGAATGTAATTTTTGATAAATAAAAAAATTTCAACGAGGGATTTTTTTGCCATCGAATACACCTTTTGAAAATAAAAGTAGTATAATATCCCCCCCTTAGGATCCTGTGTGTTGAACAAAAAGGCACATGACATCCTAAGGAGAGAAAACCAAGAATGAAAGTGATGTTGTGGCTTGCAGAACATGACAAGATGTAACCATGCTAATGTTGTCACACATGTGAGGGACAACACATAAGCACCACAACATCACAAAGCAAGCAAAGAAAAGATGAAAAGAAAAGACAAACAATGACATAACAAACAAGAGAAAGGGGGTTTGATATTTTGAGGTCAGAGTTGCTCAAAAGTATAGATAGATAAACTTTATAATATAATATATATAAATGAACTGTCATCAACCCCCTACTATATTAGACCATGTGATGAAAGTTATGTGAAGACAAAGTAAAAATAAAAAATTGGGTCAACATGGAAAGGAGGCCTAAATTTCCCCAACACTTTGCATCGTCCCCAATTGTCAAAAATCAAGGCACAACAAATAGAAGAATTTTATTATATAGAAAACTCTTGTATCTAAGCACCTACAAGGGTGACAAGGGTCCTCTAGGAACATATAAAACAAACATAAGGAAAACACAACACACACACACAAATCTAATCTACAGATAAAGAAGAGGTCCCCTCTAGTCCTCATCAACAAAGAGGGCACCATTCTCCCAATCTAGATCATCATAAGGGTAGGATTAACAAGCCTACAAGGGCAGGATAGCAAGGGGGTACCTTTGACTCTCTTGTGACAAGAGCCAAGGAAGAGGGCCCCTTGAGGTCTTCTTTTCTCAACTCCTATGAGGTAAATGTCAATGATTTTTCAAAAATCGCTGATAAAGCTGGGACATCATCTACCAAGTTGAAAATGCACTTGACAGGAGTTCCATGTGTCAATTAAGTGGGAAATGAAGGAGGTACCCAAGATCCACTGTCAACCTCACTGAAAGACTCGGGGCAATGACAAACTCATGGGACGTCAGAGTTGCCTCTGTCACTAGGATGACATAGGCCAAAGCATAACCAACTTTTGACTTGAAGGCCATCCCTTCTTCTGATCCCCATTAGAAGTATTTCATCCTCCAACTTGCACTTTATCGAAGGATGCGAGATCCCCACAAATGAAGTGAAAGGTGAGGAAGAAGTAGAGAAAACCGCAATGGACACCATTGAGGTATTTGGTATATCTATGGGCTTGAGAAAAGGTAGGATTCCTGAAAGGGATGTCAAAATAGGAGGTTCAACCAAAGGAGCAATGAACACTTGCACCCTTTTATGGTGAGGATCATCCACACTTGCAGGGGGAGCTAGAAGCAAGATCGAGGTGGAGGGAACTGAAGCAAAAGGGACAAAAGAGGAGGACACAATAGAAGACACTAAAATAGGAGCTATTGGCTCCCCTTCCCCCTTTTGCAGAGTAGCCTACTCAGTGGCCAGAGCCTTCCTTTGATGCTTACGCTCACATGAAACATGGTTTCTTTGGCTTCAAGAGCTAGAGGTTACAACCTGACGAGGACCATGAGACTCTTGTTCAATCATCAGATTATCCATCATAGTCCTTTCTAACAGAGGGAGTGACTCCTAGATAAGAACATGAGGAAGAGATGTAGGAGAAGATACAACAACAGGTGGAGAAGTAGACTCAAGCACCTTAGTAGTGGGAATCTTCCTATTTTCTACCCTGGAGGTAGGAGAAGTAGGAGGCTATAGAGGTTGAGACATAGTGGAAAATCCACGGGTACCCTTCCCCTTACCATATACAATGGGTCAAGGCTCTGTGGGAAAGATAGGCAGGTCGAAGGCCTAACGCTTGGCCTTCCACTAAGCGAGAACCATGACACTCCCCATGAGACACATAGGGGTGGAATTTGAAGGTGCTACAGCAGGACGAGAGGAAGAGGCAAGTGGAACTGCAGAGGTAGAAGATGAATGGGCCTAAGAGTACTTCTCCTCCTTTTTTCAAGTAGTAGATGCAACCTTATACTATGCTATCATAGAATCCTTAAGTGAAATAGCATAGGGAGAAGGAGGGTAGGTCACTTTCAGTGCTATGCCCCCATTCTTGTATTTTACATAAGTGCAATACAATAGGTCCATCCTGGGAGGGAGTAGACCAACAGGGGCAAGCCAGAAGTGATCAAGTGAGTATTCCCCATGCGCCACCATCAGTTTGTAACCAGTGTCATGGACTACATGAACATAACCCTTATGAGAGAACTTCGAGCACTTTGTGGATCACTGAGAGGACTTCATTCATGGAAACTAGACAAGGAATTCCTAGCTTCACTCTAAATAATTCAGACCTTCGGATAATATCAAAGAGGGCATTGACAGTCCTAGTCCCAACTAGGACTAACAAGGTGATAAAACCAATGGGAGGAATGGAAAGCCCATCCTGTGTATGTATAGTTCTTTTAGACTCATCGTACACATCCTTATGCAAGAATTTTATTAACATGATCTCCTCTGTGATAACATTAATCCGAAATGTAGGGTCAATAAGAATGTCAATTATGGTATTCTCATTGATATGAGTAGGAATGTACAAAGGAGAGGGCTCTCTATTAGCATTCATCAACAAATCCTATGAGGTAAAGGTTATAATAGGAGACCCACTCGTAGATTACACAAATAGGATGGGAAGATGCATGAAAGAAGCCATCTCTACATACACTAGAAAGTAATTTCTTAGAAGCCCCCTAGGGTTTCACAATTAGATAGTGACCTATTCAAGGTGTCGCTTCACAACGTTTAGGGACTCTTCTAGCTGCATTGCAAGGGGTCGTAGGGTGGATTTCAAGGGTAGGCACCTTGTATCGCACACACCTCCAACACACCTAAAACATGAGAGAATACTCCTTCAACCCTATGAAATGGAACTAGAATAGTTCATGTTAGGTTCACTAAAATATAGAGGAGGGGGACCAACTGCTCAAGACCCTAGGTCACAAGAGGGTCTAGAATAATCAGCTGCTCTGATCTACCTCACACTAAAGGATTGTATAAGGTAAGTTTGATGTTTGAGGGGGTGAGAAGGAAGGAAAACTAAATTTCCACTTTCCTTTTATCAACCCAAAAGGCTAGGAAACTAGGTGATAAAATTCCTATATGGACTGCAGCATAGTTAGCTCTCCGCCAAAGGACTCCAGTGTAGAAAACAGACGACATCGTGTCCCGTTTGCATCCATATGGATAGAGAGTACAAAGTACAGTTGAAACTAATAGAGAACTTACTAATCGACCTGATAAGTGTATTTTTACATGATGACAAAAAGCACAATACAACTAAATGACTAAAACAACCAGAAGAATACTTTAACTTAAAGGATAAATTGATTAAGCACAAAATAATCAGCTAGGGTGATAGAAGTGAAAATTATAATAGGTCCAACCTCCTACAAGCTCCACACAAATGAAATATATACACACATTAGAACAGGGAAAAATGTTGGGGCTGTTTTGGGGCTTGTCATGCTGGCAAGGTAAAAGCACAAAGTTGTGTCACACTTTCAACCAACTTATCAACACAACTAAATTTAAGTATTTCTAACTAAAAATCAATTTTGGTCAAACATATGACCTAGTAAGATTCATTCTAGCTAAGTTAGATACTTCCACAACTTATTCAACTAAAATTGTTGGCTAAAAATATATGGAGCACCACTTTAAGTCCAATTTACCAAAAAATTAAAATTATTTGAAAAACATGAAGTTTCAATAACTCCTACTAATGTAAATAATATTTTTTTTTAAATATAAAAATACTCTTTTGTAGATCCATAAGTGTAGCTTTCAAAAATATATTTATTTTAATAGTTTAATTATTATTTATATTTTATTTTTTATTTTTACTAAAAGTAGGTTATCAACACAAAATGTTAGGTTGATTACCATGCCAAGGAAAAATACTAAAACCTATTAAAAAAATTGAAAAAAACATGATGCACTAGATAAAAGAATCTATTTCAAGATGACATAATTTTTTTTCCATTTTAGATAAATATTTAATATGAAAGTTGACGTCTGATGGAAACAACTTTTTTTTTATTCACACACATTTTAATATTTATTTTAAAATATGTATTTATCAAAATTAGAAAATAATATATCCATGCACTAAAGTTTCAAGTTATAAATACATACAAAAAATTTGAAAGGAAAAAATAAAATTTACTATAAAAAGTTTGACATCCCATGCAACTTCATTTTTCTACATTTTATCAACAATTAAAATATAGTGTTAATTTATTAAAAACTAGTTTAAAATATATATATATATTTTTTATTTTTAAATAAAAAACATAAAATATACTAAAAAATGCATATTTTACTAGTTTACATCATTTCAAAATTCCAACATATATGCCACTTTTTAGTGAGTCAAGTTTAAAAGTTGGATCAGCGTTGGTCATTTCCTTTATAAAGTGTGGCATAGCTTTGTGCTTTTATCTTGTAGTCAAACCCCCATTTTGGTGTTCCCACCTCAATGGATAGCCAAAATAGCCACAATAGAGAAGGGTATGTGCAGGATCATCATGGAAAAAACAAGCTCTTAAGTGGCAAAAAATTCAGAAAAATCAGAGTTAGGCAACTTGACATAAAAATTTGAATAAGTTATCTATATTATTTCAAAATTATTTAAAAATAGAATTTGTAGAAAATTTAACGTAGTTTCTAAGTTACTAGTTTTATTTACAAAAAAAAAAAATCTATTTGGTGAAAATTTGAAATTTCAATACAGTAGTACTTAAATTTTAGGGGAAAAATAAGAAGTAGGTGTCTATCTGACCACCCTAACCACATTAAAATGATAATATTTTTTTATAAGATTTTAGATATAAGTAGAGGACTCATTTCCCGATGTGATGCATATTTTTTTGTATTTGTTTCCATGTAAATAATTAATTATAACTTTTTATGACAACTTTTTAAAAATATAAAGACTCGCATGTCTGACCACCTTAACTTGGTCAAAAATTCATGAAATTCATTTTTTTCTTTTTTAATATTATAGTATGTGAAGCATAGAATGTGACACATGTTTTGGATTCAAAAAATATGATACTATTTGAAAGCTATAAATGTTTTTCAATCGGCCTAAAAATCAAGACTTTAGTCGTAATTCAATAGAAAATTCAATAATAATTATGTATTAAATTCAAAGTAAAACATAATTTATATTGGTGGAAATATGAGAATCTCCTTTAAAAACCCTTTTCATTTCATCAATTTTGAGTAGAAAAAAAGTCGTCAGCCACATACTCATCATATTGCCACTTTTTGGCCCATCCTGATCTTGCAAATACCTAGAAAGTATGATAAAGGAAAGAACTGAAAGGAAGAATACCAAGAAATGCTAACAAAAATATGTTATGTAAACAAACAATGATGCTAAGTGAAAGGATATCACCTCCCCACCAAGATTCTCCTAAGGCACATGAAGGGAGATGCAAGCTCGCAAGATGGAGGATGTCAACATTGTCGTAACAACAAGAGGAGTAAAAACTACCATAGTATGGAATTGGAGCTTCAAAAATGGTGGAAATGGTATGAATGAAGTGCAGAATTATCAAGAAGTGTGAACAAGTGTGTGGTCATATTGAAGAAGATCAAGTGAAGTTGAAGAAGATGAATCAAATGAAGGAGATAGTCTTTTAAGGATGAAATAGAGGCCAAAAGAGTCATTTGAGATCAGTCACAGGGGCAGAGGCTTATACTTCATCACCAATGGAGTAGTGTAATGAAGAAGTTGAGAAATCCAACTTCACAGACCCTGAAGATCACCTACATGCAAATAACCTATCACAAAAAGGAGAGATGGAGAAAAAAAAGCAAGGGTGATCTGAAAGCTGAAAATTGTATAAATCAGAGAGATGAAAATAATACAATGATCAATCCTTATGAAAGGAGATTTTGCAAACCTAAAAGTAACCCTAATAGGTAGATATTTAATAATTAATATAATTATTAAATGTCACAATATGCAAACTAAAGTGAAATCTTAAGAGAGGAATAAAGGTAAATTAACATTATTAAGTTAAAACCTTTACCCCCCCTTAAGATGAGCAAGAGTGCAACTACAAACATGTGCAAGAAAGAAAAGGTAACTACAATGCATGAAAGCAAACATGGGTCTTGACAACTAGGCTTGATCAGGTACCCATTTACAAGTGCAATGCAAACTAAACCAAACAGGGTAAAGGAGAAAACCCAGTGGGAACAAAACTCCTTCCCAAAATAGAATGCAAAGAAAGGAATGCAATGTACTAATGAAAGAAGGATAGGAGGTGGATTGCATGATACCCCCATAGACAGCTTCTATCATATAAGTACATATACAATGGTCTCCATAGGAGAGATAGAAAGAGATAAGAAGCCCCCCCCCCCCACAATGAAGAAACTCCTATCGCAATGGTAGATGCCTAATGTAGAATCCAAAAGGAGATCCTGAAGCGAAAAATGATATTCCTCCCCTTGGGAAGAAACAGATCCAAAGGAACCCTATGAAGAGTGATGAACCAATCTGCCTAAAGATGTGTGCCATGATAGGATGTTGAAGAATCTCTTTTTCTGAACTGAAACAAATGATTTTAAATCCAAACTGATATGGAGAATCCTAAAATACAACCACTAAATACACTGATAATGGTGGGAATACAGTGATAACCTGACTATCAAGGTAGAGGAGATGAATGTCCTCAAAATAATCCTCCAAATCTACAATATAGGACTCCAGAAACAAGAAAGACATGTCTGCAACATAAGAGTCCAAAGTAGTTGTGTAGAAGATGAATGATGCCCTGCTACACTGAATTAGGAACAATAGGTGATGCTGATGAAGTCTCAATCTAAAGAGAGGGAAAATGAATACAAGTCTTTGAACCATTGACACATGCAAGACCTATGATATACTCAAGCTCCTCTAGAGTATGATTATCACAGGGTATGAAATCTACATCTTCAAGATGGATGAGACAATCTACAGCAGGATCCTCTGGGAACGGAGGGACATTAGAGTCTCCAAAAATCTCCCAAAGATGTTGACAAAGTGTGTGAGGACAACAAATGTCAGATAAGCACACAAAGTGTCAAAATCAACACTACAACCAATAACCCCTACAATATGATCTTGAATAATAACCCATGCTGATAAACCCCTTGATATGTCTGGTGTAGGTATGAGATCATATAAATAAGGAAAAATATTGAGCCACTTACAATGTGTAAGTATGCCCTTTGCCCATGACTCATAATTACCCTATTCTAGAAGTACAACTAAAGGGTGAGTATAAAAACTCATGATACTCACTCAAATAAAAAAATTAGATACTAAAACTCTCAGCCATGATAAATCATATCAACATAACCCATCCAATGCAAACAGATCCCATGTAGGTGCTAGAATGTCCAAGTAATTATGCAAAGTGTTAAAACACACAAAGCTAAATAAAATATACCTAGTAAATTTTTTGATCAAACCAGCTATAGATCTAGAAATATCACTGAAACACCTTTCCAACGCCTATCCATTTGCACAAAATGGAGTCTGGACACAAAAGTTACGCCCTCAGAGTGTAGAAACCATCATCTAAATTTGACTTGAAAAAAGGAATCAAAATAGAAAAACAATAAAATCAAACCTACACCATTGAAAAGTTCTTGGAACCAGCTTTCCGACGATATTTTGTTTTTGAAAAAATGAGTTTGTATGCAAAAGTTATGGCCAAAATACCAAAACTGCTCCAAAAAGGTTTGATGGTTAAGTCTGGCAGTTAGGCTAACTGCTAGCATTAACCACTAGTGGTTAATTGATGGCGTCGCCCATTAAATTTGCAATTTAATTTTTTCTCGGATTGTGTGGTGTATCAGGCTGTACGACCCAAAAATGAAAAAAAATTGCCTCTTGGAGTCACTGTGTCTGATTTCAATGATTTGACAGTTGATTTAGGGGTTTTTAGGTGCTCTAAACATGATGGTGAGGTCTATTTGGGCTGAAAACTCTCCAAAATCTCAGGTACACTCTAGATCTAGAACCTCTCAAAAAACTTCAAACCCTCGCAGATCTGACACTGTGAAGCCAAATTTGACGAAACAAAGGTCAATCTTGACTAAATCGAGCATTCCAGACACAATGGTGAGGTCCAAATTGACTCAAAATGCACAAAATGAAAGAGGTATTCCTTGGATAAAAAAAAAAAAACCCCAAACCCTCGAAGCTCTAAAAGTCCTTCAAAACATGAACAAGAAGTAGCAAGTCTAGAGCTTTGATACCATGTAGAAGTTGTGAAATCCAACTTCATAGACCCCGAAGATCACCTACATGCAAATAACCTGTCACAGAAGAAGACATTCGAGACAAAAAAGAAAGGATGCTCTGAAAGCTGAAAATTGTATAAATCAGAGAGACAGAAATAATACAATGATCAATCCTTATGAAAGGAGATTGTGCAAACCTAAAAGTAACCCTAATAGGTAGACATTTAATAATTAATATAATTATTAAATGTCACAATATGCAAACTAAAGTGAAATATTAAGAGAGGAATAAAGGTAACCTAATTAACATAATTAAGTTAAAACCTTTACTCTAATATGTAATGCCTCTACAGATTCCAGAGGTGGGAATCCTATCAAGAAGATAGTGTGCCACACAGATGTCTGTGTTGAACAGTTTGGATAACTGAGAGGGGGGGTGAATCAGTTATCTTAAAAAAATAAAAAATCTTTATTTAATCTGAAGCAAACTTATACCAATCAGAAAGTAATCAAATAGACAAGAACATGAATGCACACAACAACACCAAGCACAATGAACACCATAATTTACATGGAAACCCAAGAAGGAAAAAACCATAGAGAATGCTAATTCTCAATTATAAAGCACCAGTTAAGGTGATTTTTACAAAGGATCATTGTAGGGTGGCTCACTATCGGTGGGCTCACTACCCAAATACAAAAAAATATGTTAAAAAATAGTCTCACTAACAAAAGTGAACTAATGAAGTTGCATCTACATATGCATGAATTCAGTTCTGGTTAAAAGCACAATTTTTGTTCGTAGCAAATCTGATTAAGAATCTTCTGCACATATTCCTTCCACAACCTTCGCACAACTTTCTGCCAAAACAAATTACTCCTCCCTTCGCACTCTTCTATCTATTCGCACACATCATACTAATTCCATGCATCTATATCTTCAATAAAAAAGGTGTCCTCTATATATATGCATGTATACCTATAGAATAAAATTAAGTCGGCCACATAATATCTTCATAGTCTTCTAAGTTGGCCAAATACCATTTGAATTTAGATCACCACAAAACATGTCGGCATGAAGAACAAGCTTGAAATTTTCAATAAGACCTTGCACGCTAACACTAGACCCAAAAGATAGGTTGCACATAAAGATCTTCTTAACACGTTACCAAGGGACCAAAAATAGGTCATACATAAGATAGCATAATCACCAAAAGATAATGATGGAACTTTGAATTTTTTTCTACAAGTCCCATTTGATCATGCCTATGTTTTTGGTTCTACATGATGTTTGAGAAAAGCGTAATGTTGGGGTTTTATATTTGTTTTCATGTATTTATGTAAAACCCTAGTGTCTTATCCTATACCATGGCTAGGATCTATTTGGTCGTTACTTTTTGGAGGAGGGCTTTAAAAACAACTTGAGCCCCATTGATTCGTCTAGCATTGGCCCCTTTTTGATCTGTTGTTTTATTTCTTTTGCTAGACTTTATTCCTTCCTAAGTCTAGGATGGCCCCTCGCTTCCCCTTTTATAAACAACTTATGTCATTGTTTGTCATCAACCTAGTAATGTCCCCTCTTGTTTTAACAAATGTTTTATATTTTACAAAGGGATAAATTTTCATGACCGTTGATGAATCGTCGTTTGATCTCAGTCGTTCCCTGCTATCCCATGATGACCCCACCACATTGTTTTGGCTGATTGCAATATCATGGGCAAGCACCACATGTCACATCTGGTGAAGCCGAAGGAATGATAGGAGTACTTTAATACATTAATCCGATTTTAATATATTATTTGGCGGGTAACTAAAGTAGTTATAAGATGCACATGTTTCAAATCGACAGAGATATTTTAATCTCGATAGGAAAGGTGCTTGATGTTTAATGATAGAGTTGGTTGTTGTTTTGAACAAGCAGGATCATTGTTGATTGAGATCCATGGTTTCCTGCCACTACGTGATCAAAATTTGCAAGGTTTTTACTGATTGCAATATCACGGGTGAGCACCACATGGATTTCCTTGGTGACACAGAAGGTGGTGGGCCATGTCGCATGGTGGAGGTCATGTCAGATTGTTTTAAAGATAGTCGTTCGATAATCCAACCAAAGTGGATCGACGAGTAATATTTGAATCTACATCAAATGTGATTGGAGCCATTGCTATAGTGCACGAGTGAGCATCAATGGCGAACAAGATGTTTTCTAGCATGATTTGATTGAAATAAAATAATTATTTTCCCTATTTTATTGTATCTCAAAGCATTCAAGCAATTTTGTGGAGTAGTCTTAAAGTTGAGGACGAATTCACGAGTTGTTGCAATGAAGATTAGGGTTTCCGCAAAAACAAAGCCATAAGTTGAATTTTGCATCTCTTCATCAAATTTTAATCTGAATTTGGGGAATTTGTTGTGTGGTTGTTGGAATTCTTGTTGAAAATCATCATACGGTTATAGGTGAGCTAAATTATGGGAAATTGCAAAGTTTTTGTTTTTGTAATTTCTTAGTCCCGTAAATCCCTAGTTTGTTTAAGGTTTGTAATATAAGGAAGCCCTAGTTTTCTCAGAATGGCACCATCAACACATCATTCTAGCTAGATTGACTATTTGAATAGAAACTTGTATGATGATTTCCTAGATCAATTGTCATTATCAACAAATGATAGGAAAAAGGGGTCGGTTTTAATGTGAGGAAAAACCCTAGGGGATGGATTAGTGTATAATTGTTTTAATATAGTTGATGCTAGGGTTCCCCTTAAAGGTTCGGAGATGTTTATACTATGGTTTCGACAGAAAAAATCTGCCCAATCCTTTTTCAAATGGCTGGATGTATGATATGGGGAAACTGATAGTTCCAAATGTGTTCCTTGATGTGGATTTGCTCAATGCAGTGGCTGCAAGATATGATCCTGTCACATAGGTGGTTAGGGATAACAATGGAAGGGTTCTGTTAAGTATTAACAAAGAGGAGTTTTGATAGGTCTTTGATTTGAGTGAGCCCAGTGTATTCTTGGTCCCTATTGATCTTGAAGGAATGAAAGGATGAAATCTCTTTTCAAAGCTAAGATGCTCCCACCTCATTTGGCTAGGATAGGAAGTTATAGAGTTCATTTTAGCCCTAGCGACCATGAGCCTTTCAGATTGGATTGTTTTGCCAAACATTTCTTGGCTACTTTCTATTCATTATGCCAGATTTTGGGTTTTAGCCCTAATACAATGATGCCTATAGCTTTTATGTTCATGGGGGTATAGATACAACACCCCTAGTTCTTTGCAGTATATGATTTTGCTTCCTTCTTGGCTAAGAAAATACACGAAGGGTTGTTTAAATAACAATAAAATGATACAGGTAGCCCCCTTTACTTGTATTCTATGTTAATGCACATGTTTTTGTTCAAGAATGTTGATTTTTTCTCTGAGAAGATGAGATTGAAACAATTTGTCAATGAAGAGAGGTTGTCGGTACAAGTGTGGACTACTAAACTTTCATACAATAGAGAGAATTCTAACTATGTATTGTTTGACAACTGCTTTGCATCAAGATTGAGAGCCAGATTGATGGTAAATTTACCCAGGGTTCCTAAGGAGTTGCATGATTTCCTTAGGCCAAAGGGGAGGAGGCCAGATTTAAAGATTTACCACAATTGGGGTGACATTATCCCATATCCAGTCAACACTGTTTTGAGGGTTTATGGTTTTCAGGGGACCCCACATATATTTCCTTATAATGTGCCACCAAGAGTTGGATTTTTTGAGTTTATGTGGTAGATTGGATGTATTTAGGAAGATAACCTTACAGGAAAGGGAAAGGGGACCTTTTACCTTGACTATGCGGTGGTTTCTAATTTTTTAATTTCAAAGGGAGGCTGGGTTCATTTTGGAAAGTTTTTTGAAGTATACCATTTGAGTTTGGGTCCTAGGAGGCAACATGATCCTGAGGGTTTCTTTGCTCTATTTAGACAAAGAATAAAAGGTGCCAAATTTGTTCATGAATTCAATTTACCTGAGGACCTGGTCAGAAATGAATTTGATTTAAATAAGAAGGAGTTGAACAAAGAGAAATGGGTAGCTTATGATAAGCTATTGGCCATTGTGCACAAGATGGATCCAAAGTATGATCCATTGATGGAATTCAGTCCTTATCATAAAAATATTGATTTTTTGATAGAGAATTTCAAAGAAATCATGAGTATTTTGATGACCAAGAAAATAAATTTGGAGTTAGACATGGGTATACAGAACGAGCTGCAAGGCCATTTGAAGAAAGGCCAACCTACCAACCTCCAGATGACAAGCCTATTTACAAGTGGAA
Organism: Sequoiadendron giganteum; assembly: GCA_007115665.2. Lineage (NCBI taxonomy): Eukaryota > Viridiplantae > Streptophyta > Pinopsida > Cupressales > Cupressaceae > Sequoiadendron > Sequoiadendron giganteum. The sequence goes on from CM021105.1 coordinate 194,080,498, forward strand.
AAGGGATGACAGTAGTGATGAAGAAGAAGATAGAAAGGGAAAGCAAGTGATGAAACTATGTGAATCATCAAGCTCACATTTCAAAACACCTGGGGCAATAAAAATAATTGATTTGGAGTCATCACCTAAGAGGAGTCCCTCACCACCACCATCAGCGCCAAGCCCCAAGAGGCAAAGGATTGAATAGTCCCAGGAGGACTTAGTGGATGAGATTATTGTTACTAATCAAGACATGCAAATGGGCATGCCTTCCTGTCCAAGACCAATTGAGTTGGTTTTATCAAACCTGGACATGAAAGCTAAATGTGTACAGGATGCAAGGATGGAAGCTTGTAAAGAATTTTTGGATGATGATGCCTTTGTGAAAACACCTGTCTTCTTGCAACTGGTATGGAGAATGAAGTTGGAGGAATATTAGGAGAAGTGCAAGAAAATAAGAGAACTAAGGCCTGATAGGTCAGATCAGGAAAATGATGATGAGGTAAAGGCTAAGGTAATGAATGAATTCAAGAACATCTCTCCAGAGGAAGGGAGAAAGTTTTTCAATCAAGATGGTGTCTTGATTCTACCTAAGTGGGATATTGTTGATGCAGTAGCTTTCAATGCTATTTTGAGGTCCACGCATCCCCTCCAGAATTCTAAAGAAGTCAAGGCAGCATTACAAGACTCTGCCTTTAGTGAGGAATATGAAACCTTGGCAATATGGGCTTTGGCCCCCCAAGGGAGAAAGCAAAATATTATTGATATTAACCCAAATTTGAGAGGGGGGTTAATAATAAAAAGAGCTTTAGAGACCTCAAACATAGAGGCCACAAATTTAACTATAAATGTGGCCAAAATTAACACAAAAGATTGCAGAGAGAGAGGAAGTTGAAAAAAGGAGCCTTATGGAAAATTATAATTTTATGATTGGAGAGTATAATAAGGTGCAACAAAGGAATATTGAGTTGCAAACTGAGGTGGATAGGTTAAAATACAGGCAAATTTTGGAAACATCAGTTGCTCCAGTGATTAAATCATTTCCTTCCACATCAGGATCATTGCCTCCTATTTCCCCCATTATTTCTACATCGGTATCTCCCAGTCAGACTCCTTCCCTCAACCCTACATTGGAACCAATTGAGGAAGAGTTAGAATGCTCTGTTGATCCAACAAAGAAGTAGTTAATGCAAAAAAATTGCAGAGCTATAGGCATCTCTGAAGGTAAGTGAGGAGGGAATATTTTCAAGACAAAAGTAGATTATTACTATTGTCTTACGACATTTAAATCAGAAGGTTGATGATAGATTGTCAGTTGTATATTCTTCTTATTCTTTATTATTAGGTGCAATAAAGAATATTGGCAGGGATAAAGAGGTAGCAATACCATTAATTTAGAAGTGGATCCCTAGGGCCAATGATTTAGATGTAATGTATAAGGCCTCAAGGTTTGATGTAAATAATAGGCCACAATCATTAAGACCTACTCAAGTTATGGTTAAATCATTGCAAGATTTTCAATCCTTATCAGATGACTTGAGTAGGAAGATCAAGGAATTGGTAAAGAGTTTTCATGATTTTAGTGACACACTGTTACCTAACATAATTAATGAGCTGGGGAATATCAAGTCACTTCAACAATGGCAGGATTGGGCTGATGAGGTCATAAATGCTCAAATTAAATTAATTTGTGATGACTCTGATTTTGATTTATTAGTGAGTTTTATGGATAAAATAATTAGCACCAACTCATTCCTTGAGTCTTTTAAACGAGAGGAAAACCAAGTGACAGTTAAATATACACCTTATAGTGTCAAGTAAATGAGGTAATTAGTTTTAATTGGCTGAGTGATGAAGAGTACCAACAGTGGGTGAATATATATTTAACTGAGGAGGAGTAAAGCGGGAGTAAGCTATTAACAGTTAACTAATCAATTGTTGTAGTTACAACAATTTCCAGTTTTGTTTTAATGGAAGTTTTAGCATGGAGTTCTTGAAGATTTGTTGTTGCATCAAACCATTCTCAATGGGAAAGATGGGAATGAACAAGAAGATTCTCCAGGGGAGGTTGTTGTTGTAACAAAAAATTTAAATGTCACAAGGCGGTCCAAGTGGGTGGTGACATGTGTGCTTTTTGGCCCGATGCTTGTTTGCTCCTTCATATTCTATAAGAAGGATTTCAAGGCCAAAAGTATGGGTTAGCAAGTTACAAATTTTTGGTTGAGTCTAGGTGAAGTTGTAGAGCAATTGTAAAATCTAATAGTTATAGAGAAAATGCAAGTTACGTTTTGAGTCATTTTGTTGTAGGTTTTGAATTCATGGAGATTTAATGTTTTATGATAGTACTGGACTTGAATTAAACTACTTAATTTGGGCTCATGTATCTCATGTGTACAAGCATGTTTGAATTTTGAATAAAGTGATCAAGGGTTATTTTGTTCATCTCACTGTTGTGGTGTGTGCAATTCTTTTTTTAGCTTTAATTCAAGGAATTAATTAAAATTCTTAAATGGGGTTGTAGGTTGATATGTTTTGTACAAGGATTTGATAAGTAATAATGAGTTAGGATACATATTAATGATATTGTAAGGCAATGTTATCGAGGATCTTATGTGCTATGTGTTAAATCTGTCATGAATCCTTAGATGCTCATGAATTTGATTCCCCTAATGTATACAAGGTACTGATTAAGTTGTACATGTTTGCGAGATTCAATATTTGTTTGTATTTGCTTAGAGCTTGCTACAAATTGAATCTAATGACTATATTTTATTGTGAAGTATTATTGTAATCATCTCATGCTCCAAATGGCTGATATTATTGATGAACAACCAATTCTATTCAATATTATGTTGTTCTATTGAGATATTGAGTGAGATTATATGTTTTTGAAATGTTAAGCAGCATTTCCAGGGCACTGTACCCTTCACAACGACCCAAAAGGGCCAAAAAGGAGCAAGACTAAATAGAAAAAATTAATTAAACAAAAAGTAGAGATAGCCCATAGGCAGCACAAAGACCACAAAGAAGCAGCTGATAGACAAGACACCAACACAGGGAGCAGCTAACTGGCGCTGTCCCATTTTTTGATTAGGAGGTCCACAGCCTCATCACCCACCCATTATTTGTTCTCCTGACTATTATTTCCCTCCAGCTCCTCCTTTATAGCATTAGACAGGGTGCTAGTGACAAAATGCCCCAACTTCATGGTGAAGCGGGTCAACCCATGAAACCTTTTGTCGAGCATGTCCATTCTCTTCACCAAATCACAGGGCTCCTCCCCAATGTCCATGGTCCCCAGGACCTCTCCAGGCTCTTCGACCAGGGGATGTGATGAGTGAGAGGTGGAGACATCTTTAGGAACCTTGCTGTCCTAAGGAGTAAACTAGGGCCCCTCCACATTTTCGTCCTCATCGTCTTCAGTTTCCTCTTCCTTGTACCCTTTGCTATCAGACCGCTCCTCCTCCAAATCCTCAATAATCAACCTCTTTTTGTTGTTCTCTGTAAGCCTCTCAGATCTCCTTCTAGAATTTTTCCCACCAGTCATCTCAGTGGTCCCCACAACAATGTCTCCTCTAGAGTCTTTCCTTATTATGTTCTTGCCCTTTTCTTCCCTAGCAATCAGGTCCGACATGCCTTTCTCCTTCCCTTTTTTAGCAGTGGTGGCCTTGTAGGCTGAATCCGCCTAAGTGGATTTCAATTCCTAGAGACCCTCCACTATGCTGGCATGAGCCTTACCCAAACTGCCCTTAAGTTTCTTGGTGGTAATCTTGGCTTTGGGATTCCTCGCAGTTCTCATATTGGGTTTTTGGGGAGGGCTTTTAGACTCGGTCGAGGAAATATTCACAGTCGACAGAGGCTCAATATCCTCAATGTGAACAACTATAATAGCTTTAGGAGGACAGAGGGCCAGGTGGAAGTGATAAATTCTTAGAATGAGCCCTTGATGGAGTGGGAGGGTTGGGAGATCATTGGGGTTAAGGCTAGCCGACTCTTTGCATTTTTCGATCGAGTTTTCCAAATCCATTACAAGAAAGAATGGAAAACTAAGCAACATCTTGTGTCTTAAATGATTTAACAAGGGGAAGTGATAAAAAAATCAGGTTTTAAACCTACCTTCCAAGGTGACATACTTCATCAGCACCAGGCACACCTGATCCTAGGGCTTCGGGAGAGCTTTTCTCTCAAAACCCAATTGGTTCCACATCGGGGCCTCATCACCTCTGAAAAAATCTTTCAATCTTTCATGATCTGATTTCTTGGTGTGTTTGGGGTATTTTTTTCCAGTACACTGTAATCCCATGGCTTGCGCTATGACTTCCTCACTGATTTCAAATGAGATTCCTCTGATGGAGACCCTACGATCCTTCCACGAGTTGGAAAACTAGCCCGACAAGTTAGGATCATGACCAACCAAAATCTCCATAAGCAGAGCAATGCCACCTTCCACACAGATGTGCCAAACTAAAGGATTATTGTGAAACTCATCACAGTTATCTGGCTCAGTCCTCACCCGCTCGCCACCTATTTTACCAACCTGCACAGGAAGCCCAAGAGTTTGCAAAAGATACCAAATGCAGAAGCCACAAATAACTATCACATTTTGTTTGTTAAGGCAAGGTATACAACAAAGGTTAATTACACCCACGTACAAGTCGCATGCATAGAAGGGAAAATCACCACAAGGTGACTTGATAAAGAAATTAATGAGGATCTTGGGATGATTGTGACCAGAAAGGCAAGAATTGGTGGGCATGTAGGGTTCCTTCTTCTTGGAGAAAATGTGCAAAAAACAAGACAGATTGGCCGTATGACTAAAAATAGAAACCATCCTAAAGGATCCATTTGATACTCACGCTAAACTAGCTAGCACGAAGACACTAGAAGGAGGAAAACTTTCATAATGAAAATCCAAATCATTATAAAAACTCTCACACAAACTGATGCAAGGATGAGATAAAACAAGATATCTCACGATCCCCAAGAGAAGAGATCGTACGGTACAACTCCTCAGATTCATTGAAGTCACATCCTTCCATCTTTCCTTCATCAAGCCACCAATTTTAATTGTGTTACCATCCTTCAAATTTAAACCCCGCCACCTTTCCGCCACCTTAGTACTCGAACCCATCCACTAGGTCCAAAGGATAGACATGTGGATCCTCCAATCCATGCCCCACATAAAAAAATATCTAAGCCTATAGTGATTCAAAAAATCAGAGTCCCTCCACCTGTACGCCATCTTAGTGTTGACACTCATCCACCAGACCCCCAATAAAATCAGGTGGACCCCCCATTCAGCTCCCATCATAGAAAGATTTAACATCATTGAAAAACTTGGTTGCTTTGTTCCCGCGCGATGAAAGATTGAATTTTTGGCAGTAACATTTCCATTTTCCTCCAACATTTAGCGGAATCCTAGCAAGAGCCAAGATTAGCCAGGGCATCCGCCACTTGATTGCCTTCTCTAAAACTATGTGTCACCTTTTTATCCCTAAATTTGGATAAAAGGAATCTAGCATCCAACAATATATCCTTAGTATTTTAGCCAATTAGTCTATCTTTATTCACAGCATCCGTAATAGACTTGGAGTCTCCTTCGATGTGGAGATTAGCAATCCCCAAAAAGACAACAATTTTGAGGCCCATTAGCAGCGCAGAACTTCTGCCACTAATGAAGACTGAAACCCAATACCTCCAGCAAATCCCACCACTAAATTCCCCACGGGATCTCTAATTACTCCACCAATTCTTGCCCTGCCTGGGTTGCCCTTAGCAGCCCTGTCAAAATTGAAAACCATCCTCTATCTGGAGGCTCCCATTTAGTATATTTCTTGGCTAAGAGTTTCGAATTATCAAAAGAGTTGGCCTCTAAATCCCGGTACCATGCCTTGGCCTTTTTTATTTCAAAATCCAACGGCCCCATCTCTAAGAGTTTCCCATTAAAAAGAGAGATATTCTCCTCAATGAGCCAAGCATCAATGCCAAAAAAATCCTTAGGGCTCCTCTCTACATTCCTAAAAACCCTATTATTCCTTTCCTTCCACAAACACCAACCCAAAATAGGAGGGACCTGATTTCAAATTTCACCAGGCAGAGGGTGGGAATAGGGGCCATACCAACTCATAATGAATGATAAGAGATCCTTTCTCATAACCCAAGGGATATCAAGATTCACGAAAGCCAACCCCCAAACTTCGGCAACAAACGAACAGTATAACAAAAGGTGACTGGTAGTTTCCTCCCCATTTTTGCAAAGAAAACATCTATTGGGAATACAAAAACTCCATTTCCTCAAATTGTCCTGGGTAAGAATCCTGTTATGACAGGTCATCCACAAGAAGAAATTAATTTTAGGGATCATGTGGCGATTCCAAATCTTCTTCCAGGGTTCCTCAGCAGTATTTTGGTTTGTCAACAGTTTGTAAGCCAACCGCATAGAGAGATCCCCTTGTTTGTTAAAAGTCCAAAAAAACTCATCCTCTCTGTCATAGGATGGAAACCTAGTCCTAGAGAGAATCACCTGAAGGGACCGAACCAGACAACAAAGGTCATGAGATTGGGGGTAGCAAAGGGTAAGGTCTCTCCAAATCCTAGCTCTAGGGGGTCCAAAAACATAATCACTGATATGGATGCCAGAGAATCTTTGGGCCGAACCCATCATAGCTCTAAAGTCAAAGCAAGCTAGAGGGGATTCAATTAGCCAAGTATTTTCCTAGAATCTGATTCTATTCCCATTGCCCATTTTCCATTTAATCCATTTCTTAATAGGCCTTGTGTGCTACAAATGCTCCTCTAGACAACTAAGCCCTAGGGGTGAGACTCCGAGAGACAATTGATCAAAGGCCTATCTTGAAGATATTTGGAATTCAAAATTTTACACCAGTCCTTAGTATTCCTTAATTGATCCCAACCAACCTTGGCCATCAAAGCCTTGTTAGAATTGAAAATTGTCCTGATTCCTAGTCCACCATAATTTTTGGCCTGGCAGACCCTTTCCCATTTCACCAAAGCAAGTTCCTTTGAATTTTTTCAAATTTATCAGCAATGTACTTAGGCATCTTAAAAATGGAGAGGAAGTAAGTGGGGATACCTTGGAGAGCCACTGTGAGCAGTTAGAGGTTTCCAGCATGGCTTAGGATAGAGCCCTTCCACCCAGCCAATTTCCTTGGGATCCTTTCTAGAATCGAGTTCCAAAAATTAGTGGGAACCTCCACAACCATGAGGGGGAGCCCAAGGTAAACCAACGAGAGAGATCCACTGACACATCCCAAGACCGCAGTCACCCTATTTTGCAGATTAGGCATAAAGTTAAAGAAATAAATCATGCTTTTAATGTAATTGATGCTTTGACCAGAACAAGAGGCGTAGTTGTTAAAGAAAGCTTTCCATTTCTTGGCTTTCACCACAGAGGCTTTCCCAAAGAGAAAAGTGTCATCCACAAATTGTTGCACAACAACCGGATCCAAAGAGGAAGCCGCTCTAATGCCCATAATGGAGCCCTCTGATAGCAGACCAGTGACATTCCTGCTAAGCACATCTGCAATCATTATGAAAAGATAGGGAGACAGGGGGTCTCCTTGTCTGATCCCTCTTTGAGTAGAGAATAAACCAAAGGGGGATCCATTAACAATAACAGAGTACTTTACACTATTAACACATTCCATAATGACTTTGATGACCAAAATATTGAATCCAAACTTAGCCAAGACCTTTGGGATGAACTCCCATTACACTTTGTTATAAGCTTTGGATATGTCAAGCTTGAGAGCCATCCCTGCATAGTTACATCTATCCATTGAGTGGAGCAATTCATGGGTGGTCAAAGTAGGATCAAGAAGATGTCACCCAGAGACAAACCCCTTTTGAGTAGGACTAATGATTTTATCCAGAAGAGGTTTGATAAGGTTTACTAGAATCTTAGAAATGATCTTATAGAAGGTGTTACAAAGGTTAATAGGTCAGAAATCAGTCATGGATTGAGGTTCACTAATCTTGGGGATAAGAGAGATGAAAGTGTGGTTCAATTGTTTGAGGATCTTGCCTGATTTGAAGAAGTCCTTAGCTGCAAGCACTAGATCTCCACCCATAGTATCCCAGAAAATCTAAAAAAAATAGGAGGAAAACCATCAGGCCCCAGGGCTTTGAAAGCCCCCATGCTAGAGGTAGCCAGGCGAACTTCTTCCATAGAAACAATACTAAGAATCCTCATATTATCTTCCTAAGAAATGGAGGTGGAAAGATGGTTTATAATCACACTATCCAAGGCCGGATTAGGCACCTCAGTTGGGGCTAAATAAGCCTCTTGAAAATAGTTAATAGCATAGAGGCCAATCTAAGCATAATTCAAAATCACCTCCCTAGTAGCATTAGTCAGTTTAGAAATTTGATTCCTTTTCCTATGCTTGATGACTGAAACATGAAAGAAGGAGGTATTTCTATCTCCTTCCTTCAACCATTGGACTCTTGATTTTTTCTTGCAAACGACCTCCTCTTTTTTAGAACCCATTCCCATTTCATCCTGGTTTCCCATTCCTACTTGTGAGTCCGCTAACTGTCATCTCCCTCCTCCATTTTCTTTTGTAAAGTCCTCAACTCTCCTTCTAACAACTTTTTTTTTTTGAAACAAATCATCGAACACATTCTTGTTCCATCCTTTTACCATGTTTTTAATATATTTAAGTTTGAACAAAATCTTATGCATGGGGGAGCCTTGGACAGGAATATTCCACCATACAACAATTTTATTTTTGAAATCAGGATGAGAGTTCCACATTATCTCAAAGCGGAAGGGAAAGGGACCAACAACAGGGCAAAAATTAGTGGTCAGCAAAAGGGGGTTATGGTCAGAGACCGTCCTAGGCAAGGCTATTAGATTGGAATCTAAGACATTAGTCCAATGAGGAGAGCAGAGGAAGCAATCAAGACAAACCTGAATCAGGTTACCACCAACCCATCTGTTAGACCAAGTGAATTCTGGCCCAAGAGCTCAATATCAACTAAACCCGAAGAATTCAAAAAATTAGCCAGGTCAGACATGTTGTTAGAGTAATCCAAAAGGCCACCACTTTTTTTCGATGAAAAGAGGGGAGAGTTAAAATCTCCAGCAACAAGCCAATGACCTCCCCTATTCAGATTAATTTTAGCCGTCATGTTATTCCACAAAATACTCCTCGCATTCCTCTGATTAGGAGCATATATATTGATTATAGACCAGGATTCACCAAGGTAAGTGAACGAGACCCTCACACTATTTTACAGTGGAATATTTTAGAGCCCCAAAAATTAGATGGGTTCCAAAGCACAACCAAACCCCCTGAAGCACCCTTAGCATTACTATAGACATAAGAAGCATTAGGCCAAAAAATTTAGCAATTTTATCAAAATTAAACATCATCATTTTGGTTTCTTGAAGTAGGCAAACATCAATCTTATGTTCCACTATATAGTCCTTTAGAGCACATTGTTTGTCGGAGCTATTGAGCCCACCAACATTCCATGACATAATTCTCATTTTTGACCTTTTTTTGAGGACACATCTAATGTCATCTACTTTCCCAAGGCAATCTCATTTGTCATTTCTCTCATCCTAGTGTGCCTTTGAGAAGGTCTCACTGGCTTGGAGTCACCTCCTACATCTGCCTTCTTCTTCCTTCTTTTTTTATTTGGCATTGTCCATATCCCTTCTTCCCCAGCTTTCTCAAGCTTCAAACTCCCTATACTTTCAATAGATTCATCAATCATACCAGAGCTCTCTTCATCCTAGATTTTACCATACTCAATCAATGCCTCACAGGTCCCCATAGAGACAACCTTAAACAAAGGATCAATAGCTGAAGAGCCAAGGTCCTGAGTCCCCACAAAGACCACAAAAACAGGGGATCAATAGCCAAAGAGCCAGGGTCCTGAGTCATATGCGTAGATAGAGGATTAACAACAGACTCCAATAAAGCACTAGGGCCAGAAGAAGGTGGACCGACAGGGGTGGGTGAAGGTAGAGGACCCTCATGCAAATGAACAACACTCGGGGGAACAATCCCAAAGTCATTCGACGGACGGGGAACATTTCCAGACAGAGTAGTGGGATTTTCCACAATGCAATTATCCTTAACCTCCCGACTGACTGCAGATTTACAATCAAAAATCAGATGGCCAACTTTGGCACACTTTTGACTATATAACACAACATTTTCATAACATACTGGTTGTATCCAGCTTCCAAAATTAGAACACAACTTGATAAAGTTCGGTAGGACTTTATCAACACAAATATTGACATAGAATCTCGCAAAGACTAACCTCAATTTTGACTTTGTAATAGAATCTGTGGCGACGAATTGACCCAACGAATCCCCAATACCTTTGAAGATGGATTCATTCCAATACTCCAAAGGTAAGCCCAACAGCCGCACCCAAATTGGAGCTGACTTATTCAGATCTGTAGCAGGGTCGAAACCAGGTTTCCAATGACACATAGCTAGGCTATGTTTCCCCTTTTCCTATTTGGATTCATGGCTGCATGATGGATGGTGGCTATGTTTCCCGTAAACCCATGGACCCGATGAAAGAGTCACAACCAAGTCCTTCACAACCGTGAATCTAAACAGGAAAAGACCACCATCCATCACTCAGATCTCCACACTACCCTTAAGGCGCCTTTTTGCTGAAACCCATTTCCGAACCATATCCATCGTTGAACAGTAAGAAAGAAATCTACCCACTACAGCATTCTCCATGGAGGAGAGAATCCTGTCACAAATCGAATCAGGAATGTCAAACTTCGTTCTAGAAGCCATGACAATCTCAGGTAAAGAAGGAAACAAGGAGACTTGTTTTCCATTAGATATCACATCCTTCCAACCGACAATCAAAGAGATCTCCACCACCGGCACAGAAGATTCACCCGGTATCGCTAATTTTTTTGAAAAGCCTGTAGGTGAAAGCATTGTCCCCGCAGGGGTGGTACCCGATAGACACGGGCCCAAAAGAGAGGAGCATGAGTCAAGGGGGGGCAGAGGGGGACCGTTAGGTACCCCCAAAATAGAGTCCACCATGCACACAGGAATTTCAAACACAGAGTAGTGGGAAGTTCAAATGCAGAGGAGTGGGTTTTTTTAGCTACTGGTTTCTGTTATTGTTAATGTTGTTTATGATAATGGTGTAGAGGTTATAAACACACTAATGGATCACCCTCTCGGGTCTTGCAGAGCCCGAAGCGTAGGAGGTCTTTAAAATCCTCATCAGTTGGTCTAGGTCCTTCGAGCTGCCCTTGATTGGAATTGACAATTCCATAGGTAGATTAGAAGATCAACCTGGTTACAATAAAAATAACCAACAAAATGGTGACTCTACTAGGGATTTTAATCTAAATATTTCTTGTCAGTGTGTCGATTGTCCATTTTGCATAGAGTTTTCATTGTATTTCTATGATTTGAAAGTCAAGTTCATGGTTCTGTGTTAGATTTGTCCATATCTTCTATTGTTCAAAGAGATTTGAGTCATTGGTGAAATGAATTTGTACGTTGTCAATACAAAGATCCAAAGTTCTTTTGGAAATCCACCAAGTATTTGGGCATGTGCAGGATCATCATGGAAAAAATAGGCCCTTAAGTGGCAATGAAAATTCAGAAAATCAGAGCTAGGCAACTTGACGTAAAAATTTGAATAAGTTATCTATATTATTTCAAAAATATGTAAGAATAGAGTCTGTAGCAAATTGAATGTAGTTTCTAAACTACTAGGTCTTTTTTTTTTTTTTAAATCTATTTGGTGAAAATTTGAAATTTCAATGCAGTAGTACTTAAATTTCAGGGAAAAAATAAGAATGAGGTGTCTGTCTGACCACCCTAACCACAGTAAAATGATAATTATTTTTTATAATATTTTAGATATAAGTAGAGGACTCATGTTCCAATGTGATGCATATTTTTTTGTAATTTGTTTTCATGTAAATAATTAATTATGAATTTTTAATTACAAATTTTAAAAAATATAAAAACTCGTATGTTTGACCACCTTAACTTGGTCAAAACTTCATGAATTTTTATTTATTTATTTTTAATCATATAGTATTCAAAGCATAGAATGTGACACATGTTTCGAATTCAAAAAATGTGATATTATTTGAAAGCTACAGATTTTTTTCAATCAGCCTATCAATCGAGACTTTAGTCATAATTCAAATAGAAAATGAATAATAATTATTTATTAAATTCAAAGTAAAGAATAATTTATATTGGTGGAAAGCTGAGAATCTCCTTTAAAAACCCTTTTCATTTCATCAATTTTGGGTAAAAAAAATCGTTAGCCACATGGGCCATCATATCAGTTACATATCGCCACTTTTTGGCCCATCATGATCCTGCACATACCCATTTCTAGATATTTTTTATTTCGAAGATAATTGGGTGGAAACTCTAAAGTCTCTACACCAGTGTGCATCTTATTTTGAAGATTTAATATAAGTTGATGGATCTTTTGGACAAATACGTAGAGTGAATAACACTAGGTCATTCATGAAAAATCATCTGGAACAAAGATTGGAGAGTAAACCTCCTAAAATGAAGAAGAAGGATTGGATAAAGAAAAGACCAGAATCTAGCCATGTTGCTCCTGCGTCACAGAACCCTGTACATTAAGGTACAAATAAGCCTTTACATCCTATCCCTGAAGTTTTTGAAGAAGTGTCTAAAAGTTTAGAGTCAGATAGCTATGGATTTTTTCATGCATTATTTAATACACCAAATCAATAGGATGTGACATGTCAAAATAAAGGACTTGTTAGTGTTCAATACTCTGGAAAGAGAAGAAGTAGGAGTAGAAGTCAAAGCCATCATAGAGAAAGCACTAGTGATGTACCTCATCCTCCTATTGAGGATGATGGAACTCCTTTATTGTCTGGACATGTACTTGAAGAAGTGAACCTTATAGATTTAAGTGATACATCGAGTTCTGAAATGACCTTGCTTGACTCTAATGATGTCTTTGGAGACATTAATTCTTTAAGGCGGGAGATCCAAAAACAAGCTAAGCTCGAGAGGAAAAAGGAAAAGCAGAGGGAAATAGAATTGATGCATGTTGTGATTGAAAGAGATAGGTTGATTAGACAGTTGGTAATAATGAAAGCCTTGAACCAAGAAAAACCTGAGCCAAATGTTGAGGGCCCTGTCGTACGTGAAATATTTGATAAGAAGATAAGGCTCACATTTAAGACATGTCATATAGGTCAAGATGATACCCAACCAAAGTCATAAGACCTTGTTAAGCCTCAATCAAGTGATCCAAATCCTAAAACGGTCTTAGACAAGGGAAAACAAAAGGCTGAGAGGGTAAAAATGAAGGATAAGGAATTTTCTTACCCTCCAAAGCCAGATCTGTTATCACAAGCACCATCACCAACTGAGGTTGTGTTAGAAAAGGTTAGAAAGGAGGGTGAGGCTCTTACAGAGGAGTTAAAGAGGACAAAAATTGAAGCTACAAATGCAGAAATGAGAAGAAAAATAAGTTTCCTAAAGATGTCAAGCTTAGCTAAGACTACTCAAGTTGCAACTTCATCAAATGTTCAAGGTTATTTCAAATCTGGTCCTAAGAAAAATTTGGATGTCAACACAAATAGTTTTGGCCCTACAATTCATGCTAATAAGTCTATAAATCCAAATCAAGAAGGTCCTAGAATACATAATATAGGATCTGGTGTTGATTCTCAAAAGATTGAATGATTCTTTCAAAGAAGAACTATACATTTGGAAAGAGATAGACAATTGTACTTTGATGGTATTCCAAGTTATCCAAATCCCATCCTAGATGATTTGAGAGAAAATATGAGTAAGTTTGTTGGCAATAATGTTGTGTCAGCAGAGGAACATTTAAAATCTTTTATGGACACGCTAAATAATTATGAGGTGGAGCATGAAGATGTTGTAATGAAATTGTTTATACAATCCCTGGTAGAGGATGCGAGGGATTGGTACAAAGGTTTACCTAATGCTAGTATTGGTTCATGGGATGAATTTGAAAAATGTTCCAAGGAACAGTACGATGATAAAACCAATGCCAGTTTCATGCTGAATGAGTTCAACAATATCAAGAAATCACTAAACAAGCCTATGATGGTGTTTAATCTAAGATTTCAAAAGGAAATGTATAAGTTGTTCTAGGTTTTGAGGCTTGATGAAATTTTTTGTCTAACCACATATTTTAATTCTTTTGATACTAAAATGGCATAGCTCCTTAGAGATAAAGACCCTTGAACCATGAGGGATGCCTTCAGGGTGGCTATAAACATTGAGAGTAATAATCGAGCCTCTGGGAAATATGGTAGGAGAGGGGATCCTACACTTTTGAAAAGTCCTAAAGATAAGGTTGAAAAGGTTTCTACTACAAAGCCTAAAGATGATGAGAAATGGGATAAGGTATTGAGCACTTTGAAAGACATAAAATATACTATTGCCAAGAAAGAAAAGGGTATAGGAAATGAAAAGTAGCAATATAATAAGAATTAAAGACCACCTAGGTTGCAAAATTACCCTTATAATACAAATTGGAAAGATGGGAAACCAATCTTGCCTAACCAGAAGCCTAAACATGATCAACATACATCAAACCCCCTGTCGAAGCATTCAGTAAATCTAGTATAGGATAGAACATGGTGTGAGGTTTGTGAACATCCACATGATCAAAATTATTGTGGTAATGCTCAGTTGCTTGTTGTTGAGGGAACAGAATAGGACACTCATGAGAAGACTCCTGAAAGTGAGCAGGGTGTTGTAGATGTTCGTATGGCCAGATCATACATTGATGAGGCAGAATGTTCCTCTCATGATGAATCATAGGGAATTAATGTGGATAATCAGAGGCAAAGAAGTGAGATATACCATCAACAGGTTTTCTTTGATGAGGAAGGTGATTTTGACCATAATGCTTGCAATATGGAGTAGGATGGAGATTTAGTGTCCCTAAGGAGACCATTAGAAGAAGAGATTGCAAGGTTGACTAAGGAAATGGCTGCTCAAATGAGAAGCTCACTTCAACTGAGGAACCGAACTGAGGTTGGTGAACAGGGTAAACTTGTTGGCTTATTTATTAAAGAACAACAGGACAAAAATAAGGTTGTTAAATTTGACAATAAAAAAGATGATGTCAAAATTAAAAAGGTTAAAAGTGATAAGATTTGGGTGAAAAAGAATGAAACTCCAAATCCTCAAGAAGATGCAGCTTCATCATTGGTGAAGACTAAAGTGATTACAAAGTCTGCTAAACCCACTTCAGAGGATAGGAGGCAGATGAAACTTGAGGGAAGCAATCAACAAGAGAAAAAAGAAAATGATGAAGGTATGGTGTCTAATTTGCGGAAATATACACCCATAGATATGTTTCAAGTGATTTCTTAGGTACCTTTGCTAGAAATGATGAGAATAGATGAACATAAGGAAAAGACAATAGCCTTGATCATAGGTGTTGTTGTTAGTAGGGTTGAACAAGGTAGTTGTAAGGAAGCAAAGGATGAAGGAGAAAGAAAAGAGAAAGAAGTGGAGGGAATTGTGTCACAAATTCCCCCTGTATATTTAGGGAATTCTATTAATCTATGCCTTGAAAACATAACCCCATTTTTCTTAAGTGTTGTTATAAATGGAAAGACTTTGAGGAATTCTATGTTAGATTCAGGAGCATCAAACAATGTTATGCCAGTGAAGATCATGGAGGAAATGGGCTTGACAATGGATACTACTCAAGGTAAATGCTATGCAATGGATTCAAGGGAGGTGCCAGTTATTGGGACTATCAGAGCATTACCTTATAAATTGACTTAGTATCCTGAGAAGGAATTAGCCATGATTGAACTAGTTGTAGACATCCCACCACATTTTGGGTTGCTATTTTCAAGGAATTGGAGTGCATCAATGGGGGGTAACATGCAGTGTGACTTGTCATTTGCTACTTTATACATTGATGGTAAGAATGTCAAGATTGAGAGAGAATCAAAAGTGCCCCATATGATTGAGCATGATCCAACTGAAAATATGACATGTTTTATTAATAATGGAATAAATGAATTGAGAGTTGAGGAATTCCCTAGCAATTGTGATAATCCCACTACACCGATCGACACAAAAGTAAAACAATTGTCAGAGTGTGATGACTTGTGGACTATGTACTTTGATGGTGCAAGTTCAAAAGAAGGATCTGGTGCAAGTGTTTTGTTATGATCACCGAGTGGAAAGACATTCACGTTCTCTTTCACTCTGTCATTTGATTGCACCAATAATGTGGCAGAATATGAGGCCCTATTATTGGGGTTAAGATTAGCTGAAAATCATGGGATTAAGAAGCTCAAGGTAATCAAAGATTTTGAGCTTGTGGTTTCCCAAGTTAGATCCAAGTATGTATCAAAGAATAAGAGGTCGAAACAGTATAGGAATGTTGCTTCGGATGAATTGGAATGTTGTTTGGGATGAATGTGAAAACTTTGATGCATTTGGCATAGGTTGGATAGAGAGAGGCCACAACAAAGTGGTAGATTTATTAGCAAACATTGTGTTAAAACTAGATGATATAACCTTTGCTAGGATCTCAAAGGTTGAAGTGTAGACCAGGCCATCAGTTCAAGATAATATTAAAAATTGGCAAGTTTTTTATGATGATGATGACATATTGAGATTCCTGAGATGTGTGGATGAGTATGAAAGTCAAGAAATTGACTTTGGGGATTTTGTAGAAATAGTTGGTGGTAAAGATACTGTATTTGGGAATGAGGTAACTCAATTGAAAATAAATACAATTCCTAAGGGTTTAGTTGTATTAGAAAGAGTATTTGAAAATTAGGATAAGACAAAGGCTAATCATACTGCTTCACATCCTAATGACTTGGAAGAGATAAATCTTGGAATAGAAGCATCACCAAAAAAGGTATACATTGGAAAGAAATTGTCACCAAAGGTGAAAAGAATGCTTATTGACTTATTGAGGAAGTTTAGACATGTATTTGGATGGTCCTATGATGATCTTAAGGCATATAGGGAGGATCTGTTCCAACATGAGATTCCCTTGACTAATGGTGCCAAGCCATTTAGGTAAAAACAAAGGCCTATTAATCCTACCTTAGCCCCCAAAATGAAAGAAGAGTTGATGAAGCTAAGGGATGCAGGGATCCTTAAAACAATTAGCAATTCATCTTGGGTGTCAAACTTGGTACCAGTAAGAAAGAAAAATGGAGACATCAGATTATGTGTAGACTTCAATAATTTGAATGTGTCTTCATTAAAAGACAAGTATCCACTACCGAACATGGAAGCCATGTTGCAAAGGGTGACAGGCTGTGAATTGATGTCAATGATGGATGGATTTTCCGATTCTAACCAGGTCGTAGTCAAGGAATCTAAGAAATATAAGATAGCATTGACTACAACCTTGGGGAACATATGTTTATGTGAGAATTCCTTTTGGTCTAACAAATGCAGGGGTTTCTTTTCAAAGAGCCATGGATGTGGCATTTTCATATTTCATTAACTTGTTTTTGGTGATATACCAAGATGACTTGACAGTATACTCCAAGAAGGAAGAGGATCATTGTGATCATTTGGAGAAGGTATTTAGTAGAGCATTGGAGTATGGTATTTCTTTGAATCCAAAGAAATGTGCATTTGGGGTAAGAGAAGGAAAATTGCTAGGAAATATTGTCTCCAAGGAGGGAGTCAGAATTGATCCAGAGAGAATTTTTGCAATAGAAAAAGTCCCACAACCTCATACTATCAAAGATATACAATCTTTCTTTGGGAAAATAAATTTTCTAAGGTAATTTGTAACAAAATTTGTTGAGATAGTGTGCCTAATTTCCAAAATTCTTAAGAAGGGAGCTAAGGTTGAATGGGGAGAGGAGTCTGTATAGGCCTTCTAGGCCATTAAGCAAGCACTAAAGGAGGCTCCTATATTGAAAACCCGTGATTTTTATAAACCCTTATAGATCTTTTCATTTGCTTCCTTCCACACAATTGCAGTTGTGCTATTGCAAAAGAATGTAGAAGGTTTTGAACAACCTATAGCCTTTTTCAGTAAATCTTTACAAGCTGCGGAACTTAAGTATGATATAAATGAGAAAAAGGCATATGCATTGGTAAAGGCAATAAAATCCTATAGGCCTATTTGATGGGAGCTACTGTGGTTGCATATGTACCTAGTGCTATTGTTAAAGATATTTTCACACAGCAGGAAGTATTAGGAAGACAATGTAGATGGATCAATAGGATCTAGGAATTCAATATTGAGATCCAGATTACTAAGATGGTAAGAGGACAAGGATTGGCCAAGCTTATGGCCCAAAGTAATCTTGAAGCAAATCAGATTAATTTGCAGGAAGAGGAGAATAGATGACACATATGTGATATGGAACATTCTGAATGGTATAAAGGTGTGATTTGTTATTTGCAAAAGATGAAATGTCCTGACAACTTAATTGAAAATGAAAAAAGGAAATTGAAACTACATGCTATCAAGTATGTTATTATATCTTGTAAGATTTGGTGGAGAAATGGGGAAGGTGTCATGCTAAAGTGTGTAGATCAAAATCAAGCACAAGAACTTCTGATTGAGATGCACAGTGGAGTTTGTGGAGGACATTACATGGCCAAAACAATTGTACATAAGATAATGAGGGCAAGGTTTTGGTGGCCAAATATTTTTAAAGATGCACACCAGTTGTTAAGGACATGTGATGCTTGTCAGCATTTCTTTGGTAAGTTAAAGTTCTCTAGTAACTTACCTCTAAAACCAGTTGCAGTGCAATCTCCATTTTTACAATGGGGTATTGATTTTGTGGGAGAG
Organism: Sequoiadendron giganteum; assembly: GCA_007115665.2. NCBI lineage: Eukaryota > Viridiplantae > Streptophyta > Pinopsida > Cupressales > Cupressaceae > Sequoiadendron > Sequoiadendron giganteum. The sequence continues at coordinate 194,099,293 of CM021105.1, forward strand.
ATAGCATGTAAATCTAGTGGAGGCCACTCATGGATATTGGTCGCCACCAATTATTTTACCAAGTAGGTGGATGCAATTCCAACAAAGAGAGCAACTAGTAAAGTGGTAATTGATTTCTTGATGAGCAACATATTGACTAGGTTTGGATGTCCAAAAAGAATTATTTTGGATAATGCAATTTGTTTCAAATCTAAAGAATACATAGAATTTTTTGAGAAGCATGGGATCCAAATTTCTTACTCATCACCATATCATCCACAGGAAAATGGGCAAGCAGAATCAAGAAATAAAATCTTGATGAAAATCATTAAGAGAATCCTAGATAAAAATAAGAAGGCATGGGATTCTAAGTTGAGATTAGCAGTCTGGGTAGATAGGGTAACTATGAAGAAAGCAATAGATTATGCCCCATTTGACTTGGTCTATGGGATAAATGAAAGGTTTCCCCAAAATAATCTGATGGAGATGTATAAATTTGTCCAAACATATGACAATGAAATTGATGATGAAATAAAATTGAGAGTAGAATCTCTCATAGAATTGGATGAAACCAGGAGGGAGGCTCAAATTAAAAATGAAAAATTATAGTTGCAAGTAAAGAACTTGTATGAAAAAAAGGAAACTGTAAGGAGCTTCCAAGATGGAGATTTGGTCCTAATGAGGAATGCTAGATTAGAAGACAAAGGAAAACATGGAAAATTTGATGCAATCTGGTTGGGTCCATTTCTAGTCAATAGTAAGTGGGGTGAAGATTCATACTTCCTCCAAGAAATGATAGGGGATATTCTTGAACTGCCAGTTCATGGATAGTTCTTGAAGTTATACTTCACTTGAAGTATGTTTTTCCATGAACAATAGTTTAGGTTTCTATATATGTTAGTGGTAGGTTTCTTTCTTGTTGGGTTGTTTGGTCTAGATAACCCCTTTTGGTCGTCTATACAATTGGTCTGCTCAACCTAAGATTATGAGATCTCGCTTCATTCCAGTGGAATGAAAGTCCCCAACTGGAGCCACTGATGGAACTCCAAATTTTGTTCTACAAGTCCCATTTGATCATACCTATATTTCTGGTTCTACATGATGTTTGAGAATAGCCTAAGGTTGGGTTTTTATATTTGTTTTCATGTATTTATGTAAAACCCTAGTGTCTTAGCTTATACCATGGCTAGGATATATTTGGTCATTACTTTTTGGAGGAGGGTTTTAAAAACAACTTGAGCCCCATTGATTCGTCTAGCATTGGCCCCTTTTTGATCCATCATTTTATTTCTTTCACTAGACTTTATTCCTTCCTAAGTCTAGGATGGCCCCACGCTTCCCCTTTTATAAAAAACTTATGTCATTGTTTGTCATTGACCTAGTAATGTCCCCTCTTGTTTTAACAAATGTTTTTTATTTTGTAGAGGGATAAATTTTCATGACCGTTCATGAATCACCGTTTTATCTCAGTCATTCCCCGCTATCCCATGATGATTCCACCACATTGTTTTGGTTGATCGCGATATCACTGGTGAGTGCCATGTGTCACATCTGGTGAAGCTGAAGGAATGATAGGAGTACTTTAATACATTAATCTAGTTTCAATACATTATTTGGAGAGTAACTAAAGCAGTTATAAGATGCACATGTTTCAAATGGATGAAGATGTTTTAATCTTGGTAGGAAAGGTGCTCAACATTTAACGATAGAGTTGGCTCTTGTTTTGAATAAAAAGGATCGTCGGTGATTGAGATCCACGGTTCCTCGCCACCGCATGATCAGAAGTTGCAAAGTTTTTACTGATTGCGATATCACGGGCGAGCGCCACATGGATTTCCTTGGTGACGCAGAAGGTGGTGGGCCATTTTTCATGGTGGAGGTCATGTCATATTATTTTAAAGATAATTGTTTGATGATCCAACAGAAGTGAAAGATCGACAAGTAATATTTGAATCTGCATCAAATATGATTGGATTCGTTCGTACAGCGTGCGAGTGATCTTTAATGGCAGACGAGACATTTTTTGGCGTGATTTGATTGAAATAAAATGATTATTTTCCTTGTTCTATTGTATCACAAATCATTCAAGAAATTTCGTGGAGCAGTCTTAAAGCTGAGGACGAATTCATGAGTTGTTGCTGTGAAGATTAAGATTTATGCGAGCACAACGCTGTAAGTTGAATTTTGCATCTCCTAGTCAAATTGTAATTTGAATTTGGGGAATTTGCTATGTGGTTGTTGGAATGCTTGTTGAAAATCATCATAGGGTTATAAGTGAGCTAAATTGTGGGAAATTCCAAAGTTTTTGTTTTTGTAATTTTGTAGTCTCATAAAGCCATAGTTTTTTTAAGGTTTGTAATACAAGGAAGCCCTAGTTTGCTCAGAATGGCACCATCAGAACATCATTCTAGCTAGATTGAGTATTTGAATAGAAACCTGTATGATGATTTCCTAGATAAATTGATGTTATCAACAAATGATAGGAAAACGTGGTTGGTTTTAATGTGAGGAAAAACCCTAGGGGAGGGATTAGTATATAATTGTTTTAATATAGCCAATGCTAGGGTGCCTCTTAAAGGTTCGAAGATGTTCAAACTATGGTTTGGATAGAGAAATCTGCCCCATCCTTTTTCAAATGGCTGGATGTATGATATGGGGAAACTGATAGTTCTAAATGTGTTCCCTGATGTGGATTTTGTCAAGGAAGTGGCCGCAAGATATGATCCTATCACATGGGTGGTTAGGGATAACGATTGAAGGGTTCTGTTAAGTATTAACAGAGAGGAGTTTCCATAGGTCTTTGATTTGAGTGAGCCCAGTGTATTCTTGGTCCCTATTGATCTTGAAGGAATGAAATAGGAGTATGGGAGGATGAAATCCCTTTTCAAAGCTTAGATGCTCCCACATCATTTGGCTAGAATAGGAAGTTCTAGAATTCATATTAGCCCTAGCGACCACGAGCCTTTCAAATTGGATTGTTTTGCCAAACATTTCTTGGCTACTTTCTATTCATTATGCCAGATTTTGGATTTTAGCCCTAATACAATGATTCCTATAGCTTTTATGTTCATGGGGGTATAGATACAACACCCCTAGTTCTTTGCAGTATATGATTTTGCTTCCTTCTTGGCTGAGAAAATACATGAAGGGTTGTTTAAATTGCAATAAAATGATACAGGCACCCCCCTTTACTTGTATTCTATGTTAATGCACATGTTTTTGTTCAAGAATGTTGATTTTTTCTCTAAGAAGATGAGATTGAAACAATAGAGAGAATGCTAACTATGTATTGTTCGACAACTGCTTGGCATCAAGATTGAGAGCCAGATTGATGGTAAATTTACCCAGGGTTCCTAAGGAGTTGCATGATTTCCTTAGGCCAAAGGGGAGGAGGCCAGATTTAAAGATTTGCCACAATTTTGGTGAGATTATCCCATATCCAGTCAACATTGTTTTGAGGGTATATGGTTTTCAAGGGACCCCACATATATTGCCTTATAATGTTCCACCAAGAGTTGGATTTTTTGAGGTTATGTGGCAGATTGGATGTATTTAGGAAGATAACCTTACAGGAAAGGGAAAGGGGACCTTTTACCTTGACTATACGGTGGTTTCTGATTTTGTAATTTCAAAGGAAGGTTGGGTTCATTTTGGAAAGTTTTTTGAAGTATACCATTTGAGTTTTGGTCCTTGGAGGCAACATGATCCTGAGGGTTTCTTTGCTCTATTTAGACAAAGAATAAAAGGTGCCAAATTTTTTCATGAATTCAATTTCCCTGAGGACCTGGTCAGAAATGAATTTGATTTAAATAAGCAGGAGTTGAAAAAAGAGAAATGGGAAGCTTATGATAAGCTATTGGCCATTGTGCACAAGATGGATCCAAAGTACGATCCATTGATGGAATTTAGTCCTTATCATAAAAAGATTGATTTTTTGATGGAGAATTTCAAAGAAATCATGAGTATTTTGATGACCAAGAAAATAAATCTGGAGTTAGAAATGGGTAAACAAGAACGAGCTGTAAGGCTATTTGAAGAAAGGCCAACCTACCAACCTCCAGATGACAAGCCTATTTACAAGTGGAAAAGGGATGACAATAGTGAAGAAGAAGAAGAAGATAGAAAAGGAAAGTAGGTGATGAAACTACGTGAATCATCAAGCTCGCATTTAAAAACACCCGGGGCAATAAAAATAACTGATTTGGAGTCATCACCTAAGAGGAGTCGCTCACGACCACCATCAGTGCCAAGCCCCAAGAGGAAAAGGATTGAATAGTCCTAGGAGGACTTGGTGGATGCGATTATTGTTACTGATCAAGACATGCAAATGGGCATGCCTTCCCTTCCAAGGCCAATTGAGTTTGTTTTATCAGACATGGAAATGAAAGGTAAATGTGTACAAGATGCAAGGATGGAAGCTTGTAAAGAATTTTTGGATGATGATGCCTTTGTGAAAACACCTGTCTTCTTGCAACTGATATGGAGAAAGAAGTTGGAGGAATATTAGGAGAAGTGCAAGAAAATAAGAGAACTAAGGCCTGATAGGTCAGATCAGGAAAATGATGATGAGGTAAATACTGAGGTAATGAATGAATTTAAGAACATCACTCGAGAGGAAGGGATAAAGTTAGTCAATCAAGCTAGTGTATTGATTCTACCTAAGTGGGATATTGTTGATGCAGTAGCTTTCAATGCTATTTTGAAGTCCACGCATCCCCTCTAGAATTCTGAAGAAGTCAAGGCAGTATTGCAAGACTCTGCCTTTAGTGAGGAATATGAAACCTTGGCAATATGGGCTTTGGCCCCCCAAGGGAGAAAGCCAAATATTACTGATATTAACCCAAATTTGAGAAGGGGGTTAATAATAAAAAGAGCTTCAGAGACCTCAAACATAGAAGCCACAAATTTAACTGTAAATGTGGCCAAAATTGGCACAAAATATTGCAAAGAGAGAGGAAGTTGAAAAAAGAAGCCTTATGGAAAAGTATAATTTTATGATTGGAGAGTATAATAAGGTGCAGCAAAGGAATATTGAGCTACAAATTGAGGTGGACAGGTTAAAATACAAGCAGATTGGGGAAACATCAGTTGCTCCATTGATTAAATCATTTGCTTCCACATCAGGATCATTTCCTCCTATTTCCCCATTGTTTCTACATCGGGATCTCCCAGTTAGACTCCTTCCCTTAACCCCACATTGAAACCAATTGAGGAAGAGTTAGAATGCTCTGTTGATCCAACAAAGAAGTAGTTAATGCAAAAAATTGTAGAGCTACAAGAATCTCTGAAGGTAAGTGAGGAGGGAATATTTCAAGACAAAAGGAGATTGTTACTACTATCTTGTGGCATTTAAATTAGAAGGTTGATGATAGATTACTAGTTGTATATTCTTCTTGTTCTTTATTATTAGGTGCAATAAAAAATATTGATAGGGATAAAGAGCTAGCAATACCATTAATTCAGAGGTGGATCCCTAGGGACAATGATTTAGATGTAATTTATAAGGCCTCAAGGTTTGATGTAAATAATAGGCCACAGTCATTAAGACCTACTCAAGTGTCAGTTAAATCATTCTAAGGTTTTCAAGCCTTACCAGATGACTTGAGTAGGAAGATCAAGGAATTGGTAAAGAGTTTCGATGATTGGATTGATACACTATTTCCTGACATAATTGATGAGTAGGGTAATATCAGGTCACTTCAACAATGGTAGGATCGGGCTAATGACGTCATAAATACTCAAATTACTTTAATTTGTGATGACTCATATTTTAATTTATTAGTGAGCTACATGGATAAAATTATTAGTACCAGCTCATTTCTTGAGTCTTTTAAATGAGAGGCAAACAAAATGGCAGTTAAATATACACCTTATAGTGTCTGAGTAAATGAGGTAATCATTTTTTATTGGCCGAGTGATGAAGACTACCAACAGTGGGTGAATATATATTTAACTGAGGAGGAGTAAAGTGAGAGTAAGATGTTAATAGTTAACTAATCAATTGTTGCAATTACAACAATTTCTAGTTTTATTTTACTCGAAGTTTTAGCATGGAGTTCTTGAAGAGTTGTTGCTGCATCAAACCATTCTCAATGGGCAAGATGGGAATGAACAAGAAGATTCTCTGGGGGAGGTTGCTATTGTAACAAAATTTCGAAATGTCACAAGGCGATCCAAGTGGCTGGTGACATGTGTGCTTTATGGCCCGATGCTTGTTTGCTCCTTCATATTCTATAAGAAGGATTTCAAGGCCAGAAGTATGGGTTAGCAAGTTATAAAGTTTTGGTCAAGGCTTGGTGAAGTTGTAGAACAATTGTAAAATCTGATAGTTATAGAGAAAATGCAAGTTAGGTTTTGAGTCATTTTGTCGTACGTTTTGAATTCAAGGAGATTTAATGTTTTATGACAGTACTGGCACTTGAATTAAACTGATTAATTCAGGCTCATGTATCTCCTGTGTACAAGCATGTTTTAATTTTGAATAAAGTGTCAAGGGTTATTTTGTTCATCTCATTGTTGTGGTGTGTGCAATTCTTGTTTTAGCTTTAATTCAAGGAATTAATTAAAATTCTTAAATGGGGTTGTAGGTTGATATGTTTTGTACAAGGATTTGATAAGTAGTATTGAGTTAGGATACATATTAATGATATTTTAAGGCAATGTTATCGAGGATCTTATGTGCTATGTGTTAAATCTGTCATGAACCCTTAGATGCTTGTGAATTTGATTCCCCCAATGGATATAAGGCACTGATCTAAGTTGTACATGTTTGCAAGATTCATTATTTGTTTGTATTCACTTAGAGCTTGCTACAAATTTAAATTAATGACTATCTTTTATTGTGAAGTATTATTGTAATCATCTTACACTCCAAATGGTTGATATTATTGATTAACAACCAATTCTATTCAATATTATCCTATTCTTTTGACCTATTGAGTGAGATTATATGTTGTTAATGTCATTTATGATAATGGTGCAGAGGTTGTAAACACATTAAGGGATCAACCACCTAGGTCTTGCAGAGCCCAAAGCATAGGAGGTCTTTAAAATCCTCATTAGTTGGTCCAGGTCCTTTAAGCTGCCCTTGATTGGAATTGGCAATTCCATAGGTAGATTAGAAGATCAACCTAGTTATAGTAAAAATAACCAACATATAACACATTTGAATTTCATGAAATATATTCCAACGCCAATGAGAACGCCACAACCAAGACCAAATCTTGATTATCATTAATTTTAGTGTCAACTAGAGAAACATAATTTGACATACAAAAACTTGTAACATGCTATATGAAGTTCCAGATAGCAAGGTTACCTAGAGTAAGCTTTGAGTACAACAACCATCATCAAAGGATTAGTTTTCATTATACTCCAGCAAGTGAATTCAACAGATGTCCCAAAAAGGAATACTTCAATATCCGGATCAAGGATAATCTCCACACACCGCAACATCATAGCATACGATAGGATAGATCAAGTATGTACATCATCTGGAGCACAAACTTCTATATCCAAGGTTTTGAAATCAATGACAACAATGCTAAATCATCTCAACAACTTCCCAACAATCTCCCCCTTTGGCATTGATGGAAAAATATTAAAATAAATACTCAAAAACACAAAACTCCAAAAACTCCAACTCTAAAGCTCCAAAACTCCCCCTTTGTCCAACAATTCAATACTTTTTTTTTTTTTCTTTCCTTTTCATTTTTCTCCCCCTTTTTTCCATCAAAGGAAAAGGGCCAAAATTTGAACATTCAAAAACTCAAGTAAAAATAACACTTTTCACCTCAAAAAATTTCGTGTACCTTTCTCTCATAGTTGGAAGAATCCTCTTCCAAGATAGCACTACATAAACCATTCTAGTACACATGTTATCCAAAAAAGTCAATAGAATGAATGAGGATGACCAGTCTGGAGACAGGCACTGTCATTCACAATCTTCTGCATTAGAAAGTATCCCGGAGAGATGATCCAATTGGACCTCAAAAATTTCTTTGACCAACCAGAAAGTTCTAACCAAGTCTTCCCTCCGTCTTTGAACAATCAACAGCTTCACTTGCAACTCACCAACTCTTATTCTCTATTTTCCATCATTTTCTTTGAGGAAATCGAAACTATTTCCAATATTATTCATCTCATATTCAATAGCTTCAATTCCACTTCTAAAATTATCAATAGTTGCAGGCCACTATCAATACTTGTAGATGTCATACATCTCCTTAATGAATTCTTTTGTCTCACCAATGTTTTTGGATAAGTCTTGTTTAGCTTTGATACATCTTCTCTCAATCATAGCTTCAAACTTATGTCCTTCAGGTCCTTCCAACAATGTTCTTTCTTCAACAACTTCTACTAAATCATCTGATAATGAGTCAAAAACATCTGAAACAGTAATACTCTTCTTGAGTAGATAATCAACCAAAGCATCATTAATTCTAAGTCTTTTAATCAAATAATGAGCATGCCACATTTCACCAACTTTATTCATATCACCTTCATCTAACACCAACCAAATATCATCTGGATTGAAAGATTTAGATCCAGGTAGAGATTCTTCTTCCTTCTCCTTCTCTTCTGAGATAGTGATGACATATTTTGTGTTAACTTTCCTCCTTTTAGGTTCCAGAGGGGAACCACCAATAACAACTTCCAAATCCTTCTTATTGGAGAAGCATCCCTCCTCAAGATTATTGGATACTATCACATCGGAGCACAAATTCATCTGTAGGGATGAGAAATAGAATTTTCATGCACTTTCTTTATCCTCCATATATTCCAAATACCTATAAAATTTCTTTCCAATAGGATGTCATAATTCCACTTAGCATTCTCTTTTTCCAGTAATGAACTCAAAAATTAAAATACTAAACATGTGAGCAGAGACCCAAACCAGAAAGGATAACTCTCAACCAAAGAGATTCTGACATTCTCAATTAGGTTTTCCATTACTAGACTACACAAATCAAACTGCTTATTTTCCTTCACCATCATGTGTGCAAGATATACAACAATAGCCAAAGTAGAACCTTCACGATTTCTAAAATATATTTTATAAGTTATGTCGTAAATGACATAACTTACTGTAAGATTGAAAATGGTATTTATCAGTAGAGCTCGGGGGTCCTTTTCAATACCAGTAAGCTCCTCCGCATCTTTCTATTTCACTATTTTCTTCCCAGGGAGGTCACCAACACTACACAAACCAATAATAGCTTCAATGGATTCCTTCGTGATCAGATGGGGTTTGTCAAAAACAATGTTCCCATACTTGAATCAACTCAACAGGAACAAGATAGATTCCTTATCTGCAAACCAGGGAAATTCTCTCCATAAATCCATACCTAGAGCACTTATGTTCTGCAATTCATTTATCTTCAACCCTAGTTCTTTCATCTTCTGATGATCAAACTCATCCAACTCTACTCCTTTCAGCCTTAGGGGAACACTGCCACATGATTCTCTATCAACAGATTCCATCGTTGCACTTTCCTTCTTTAAAATTTTATCGCCCAATGAAAAACTCTTCCTTACAATAATGAGAAATGATTTGAAAAAATCCAATTTTTATCCTTAATTGCTCATGATGATTTCACCACCAAAACATGTATTGATGATGCCAGCAATTGTACTTCACGTTTCAATCAACCGAATTAACCTCCATAATGTAACATCACCTGAATCTAGCTTAGTCATGCCAGAAACACATCAATATTTCTTTGGAGAAGGGGAATCGACAAGATATGCATTGCAAAACTCCCCCTGAGCCAAGGCGATTTGGCTCAATTACCTGTAGGGTACGTATTAGGATCTGGTACCATAGAAGGGCTCTCCACACTCATTTCTTTTTTCTTCCACACCATGGTCTCCTTCTTCTTAGATTCATCTGATTCTCCAACCTTCTTTTTGTTCTTAGACTTTTCCAGAGCAACATATTTGCATGTGTTAGCATACTGTATGATTTGATTGCCCTTGTAACATCTTTGTCCTTACTTTGCTGAGTGACCAAACTTGTCACAATTAAATCATTGAGTATTATATTCCATCTTGCTTCTACATTCTATAGCCTTGTGTCCAAACTTTTTGCATAGAAAACAGTGACCATTGAATGATAAGTACCCTTGAGCATTTGGTTTCCTGATCGGAGGTCTTTTTGTAGGTGCATTAGAGTTTCAGACCTTGCTTGTTACACCAGATCTTGCTTCAGCTTCCACTACATTGTCTTCATCCTTAGTGTTCTGATTTGATTTTTCACCGATGAATCCATGTCCTCCTTTATCCTTGTGACATTTTTGTAGGGACAAAAGTTGATCCAGAATCGTGCTACTCTCACACACTCTAGCTTCTAATTTCATCCTCCTTAACTCTTTATCTAACTTCTCATTTTCTTCTTCTTTTTGTTTGATGGTATCTTTGAAATTTTCTTGAGTCTTTTTGCATTCATCCAGTTGCTTCTTCAAATCCACAATGCTCTCCTTTGACTCCTTTAATTCGTGGCTGACCTCTTTGTGTCTTGCTTTGAATTTTTGGATTTTCTCCCTTAGCTTTGAGATACAATCATTTTCTTCCATAAGATTATCTTTGAACTCTTCATTCTCAGATTTTGTACTTCCATATCACTCAATATTAACTTCAGTTATTCCTTAGAGTAATAATCTCCTACCATCTATTTAAACTGCCAAGATCTCCCTCAAGCAGTTAAGCTCTATCTATAAGGGACCAATATTTGATACCAATTGTTGAACAGTCCAGATAACTGAGAGGGGGGTGAATCAGTTATCTTAAAATAATTTTCTCTTCTTTATTTAGTCTGGAGAAAACTTATACCAATCAGAAAGTAATCAAATTGATAAGAACATGAATGCACACAACAACACCAAACATAATGAAAACCATAATTTATGTGGAAACCTAATAAGGGAAAAACCATAAAGAATTCTAATTCTAGATTATAAAGCACCAGTTAAGGTGACACCGGTTAAGGTGATTTTTACAAAGGCTCACTACCAAGTTGCTCACTATAGGGTGGCTCATAGTCAGTGGGCTCACTGCCCAAATACAAAACAACAGGTTACAAAATAGTCCCATTGACAAAATTGAATTTATAAAGTTGCATCTACATATGCATGAATTCAGTTCCGATTAAGAGCACAATTTTTTTCCGCAGTAGATCCAGTTAAGAATCTTCTACACACCTTCCTTACATAACCTTCACACAAATTTCTACAAAAATAGATTACTCCTTCCTTTGCATTCTTCTATTTGTTGGCACACATCATACTACTTCCATGCATCTATATCTTCAATCAAAAAGATGTTCTCTATAGGGTATGTGTAGGATCATCATGGAAAAAATAGGCCCTTAAGTGGTAATGAAAATTCAAAAAATCAAGGTTAGGCAACTTGACGTAAAAATTTGAATAAGTTATCTATATTATTTAAAAAATATGTAAGAATAGAATCTATAGAAAATTGAATGTAGTTTCTAAACTACTAGGTTTATTTTAAAAAATAAATCTATTTGGTGAAAATTTGAAATTTCAATGTACTAGTACTGAAATTTTAGGGAAAAAATAAGAAGTAGGTGTCTGTCTGACCACCCTAACCACAATAAAATGATAATATTTTTAATAAGCTTTTAGATATAAGTAGAGGACTCATGTCTCGATGTGATTAATATTTTTTTGTAATTTTTTCCCAAGTAAATAATTAATTATGATTTTTTTATTACAAATTTTAAAAAATATAAAAAACTCGTATGTCTAACCACCTTAACTTGGTCAAAAATTCATGAAATTCAATTTTATATTTTTTAATCCTATATTATGTGAAGCATAGAATGTGTCGCATCTTTCAGATTCAAAAAATGTGATACCATTTGAAATCTATAGATGTTTTTTCAGTTAGCCTATCAAATCAAGACTTTAGTCATAATTAATAGAAAATGAATAATAACTATTTATTAAACTCAAAGTAAAACATAATTTATATTAGTGGAAAGCTGAGAATCTCATTTAAAAACCCTTTTCATTTCATCAATTTTGGGCAAAAAAAAAGTCATCAACCACATGGGCCATCATATCCCTTACATATCACCACTTTTTGGCCCATCATGATCCTACACATACCCTATATATATGCATGTATACACGTAGAACAAAATTAAGTCGGCCACATAATCTCTTCATAGTCTTCTAAGTCAGCCAAACACCATTTGAAATTAGATCACCACAAAACATGTCGACATGAAGAAAAAGCTTGAAATACTTAATAAGACCTTGCACGCTAAGACCAGACCCAAAAGATAGGTCGAACATAAAGATATTCTTACCACATTACCAAGGGACCAAAAATAGGCCATACATAAGATAGAATAATCACCAAAAGATAGAACTTTTGAATTTCATGAAATATATTTCGGAGCCAATGATAACGCCACGACCAAGACCAAATCTTGATTATCATTAATTTCAATGTCAACCGAAGAAACACAATTTGACATACAAAAAATTGTATCATGTTATATGAAGTTTCGGATAGCAAGGTTACATGGAGTAAGCTTTGAGTAAAACAACCATCATCAAAGGATTAGTCTTCATTATTCGGCATCAACTGAATTCAACTGATGTCCCAAAAAGGAATACTGTCATATCCGGATTAAGGATAATCTCCACACATTGCAACATCATAGCATACGATAGGATAGATCAAGTTTGTACATCATCCAAAGAACTACCTTCTAGATCCAAGGTTTTGACATCAATGACAACAATGCTAGATCATCTCAACAACTTCTCAATAGTCTACACAATGTGCTAGCATCCTCGATAGAAATTCCCCCACCGCTATTATAGACAACCACCAATTGGATGGATGGTGGACGAAGGACGTGGAATATCATCATCAGGTTTGATTTTTCTAAGATAAGGGGTGTAAATGGGGAATTTGCAAGGGGTGAAAATTCATGCCATTACACACCCAAGATGAGCCAAGAGGATTGGAATCCTAGTGTAGAAGCCAAAGAGAAATAGAAGTTGCAAGAAAATGGTGTAGGAGAAGAATGAGAGTGTGAGATTGAGAGATAGAATGAATAGAATGAAAGATCAAGTGAGTATAATGAATGAAGTTTCAATAGAATGAAAGAATAGTGAAAGAATGAAGAAAAGGCATGTAGGAGGGTGTTTTTGGTGCATATGTAGTCCACATAGAAATTACACTTTATGAGAAGATAGAAGTGTAACATCCCAATAGCCATGTATTTAGGAATCTTTTTGAGACATTTATGTGTCATACTAGCATCCACAACAAAAATTCACTTAAGGACTAAAAATAAATGGGGTTAGGGATAAGATTTAAAGATAAAGGAAAGGGCAATTACATTATTGACTTTAATTAGGCTAAAGGGGAGACTATGGAATGCCAAATTTAATAGGGTGCAATGTTTTCCATTTGAATTACCTTTTGTGAAAATACATTGTGAAGGCTCTATGCACTCAACTCTAGAGTTGGCACACATCCCTTACGTATTTTGTTCTTCCAAGCACATTTTGGTTTTGAGCCATATTTATGAAAACTCATTGTATATAATCTTTGCACTACAATAAAGTGACAACACATGTCTTTGCATTACCTGCTATCATTGAGTGTAATCTCCTTATGTGCTAATGATTCAAAAATGTGCTCTATAAGGACCATGTGCTGCAATGAAAAATTTCCATCTATCCACTAGTAACATCACACCCTCACCTCCTTTTTGGTATGCGCTTCTTGCAAAGAAATGTATTGTGAAGGATCAAAGTGCTACAATTAGGGATAAGCATGTGTCCCCCTTTGTTAATCACCACTTGACACAATTTCATTTTGCACTAAGATATTGAAAATGCACTCTGAAAGACCTTTGCACTAGAATTAGAAGATGACACCTTCCCCTCTTTTATTCACTCCCCTTTGGTGTTTCTTCACTATGTGCTCCTTCACAAGAAATGTGCTATGAAGAAGGAATGCATTGAAATAATATCATGACAAGTCTTAGATTCTTAATGAATTCCTCTCAGCATATTTTTCCTTTGTGTTGAGGAACCAAAAATGTGATGCATAGGGAGAATGCACTACAATAGCATTGTGACACTTCTCCTCACCATGATAAATAAAACCTAGCACATTTTAGCTTTGCGCTTTGTGAATAAGAATGTGTTGTGGAGGGGAAGTGCATTGTAATCTGATCTTGACACATGCTCTCATCTAGTGAGGCCCACCTAGCACAATTTCTCAATACACTCAACTCAAAGAAACACTGATGTCGGAGCATCCTTGGTTCTTGGCAATCTTGCATCAACCAAAAATATTTCCATTAAGTTTTGTTCTTATTTTTTTGTTCTTATTCTTGTTCAAGTTGGTAGATCTGATGTTTCTGCATGTTTTCTCACCAGATCTCGCGTACCTAGGATTTCATTATGGATGTGATCAATTACCTTACCCCAATTTTTCAGCTCATTTGGATCTTTTTCCAGCAAGTTATCGCTTCTCATTTAAGTGGCATTTTTTGGTTCTAGCCCCAAAATAATTTCAAACCCTAATGACTAGTTGGATTGATCATGGATCTCTACCATTGCTCGCAAATCCTCATGGTGTTTTTTATATTTTTTCTATGGGATGTCCCTGACCTTCAATTAGGTCCACACTTCATCATGCACATCTACCTTGGAAGAATTTCAGATTTCATGCCGATTTGTTCTTGCACATGTTACATTTCCTTCTTTGGAGATTGTAATAACCATGGGCCCACACAGATGTTTCTTGACCTGCGAATGTGATATATAACTTGTATTAGATCTTTAGAATGGTATAAACAAATCAAGAGGAATTAGATAAGAAGATTGTAAAGTTCGATCTATACGATCTTTCACTCGCATGTATGAGCACTATATTTTGAGCATGTTGTAAGTAGGCCTGTGAGCTGAATCTATATGCCCGGATGTCGCTGAATGTATGTAATTGAATCTTGAGATAATAAGAATGTTGGCATGTGTATTTTCCTCTAGTTTCTGCATTATTATGTGTCGCTACATTGTTCTTGTTGCATAGTTGGACAGTTTTCTTTGGAAACCCTCCTGCCATGACTACATCAATTAGTATTAGAGCTGGTTACGAATCCAGTTGTGAATCCTGGGTAGGTCATGAATCCTTGTGGTAGTCCTTGGGTGAATAGATCATTGATTTGAGGAAGGTTGTAAGTGTGTTCAAGAGATCACTAAGAGAGAGGCAATTGAAACCTTACAGTGAGATCGCTGAGCTAAGGCAGTTGCACTTGAGCAAAGGAGGAGATGCTTCCAAGAAGGATGAACCCTAGAAGAATGGAGCAGATGATGGAGGACTTTAAAACTGAGATGAGGAATGAGATCCAAAACATCTTGGGTGGTCTAAGGAGAAACCCTAAACCAGAAGATGAATATTAAAAGGATGCAAAAGAGCTTGAGGTTGAAAAGGCTAAAGAACAGATAGATGACAGAGAAGAAAGACTGTTGAGAGCAATATCACAAGCAAGTAAAATCCATAGGGTAGAGGTTTCTAACTTCTCTATTACATTGAATCCATAAGACTTGATAGATTGGATAGGAGAGTTGCAAGACTATTTTGAGCTTGAAGATATTAGAGACCCCTTGAGGGTTAGGTTGGCATAAAATAAGTTGAAAGGGCATGCTACCTTATAGTGGAAAGAGTTGCAGAGAGGTAGAGTAGAAAATGGTGAAATGAAAATCACTTGGTGGAGGCTGATGGTTGCAAGATTGAAGGTTAAGTTCATTCCGGGAGACTATGAGATGAAATTGTTCAAGAAGTTGCAAAACCTAAAGCAGGAGGATATGAGTGTGAAAGAGTACACTGAAGAATTTTACAAGATGATAATTAGATCTGGTCACAGAGAGATGACTAGGGAGAAAGTGGCTAGGTATGTAAATGGCCTTAGATTTAACATTCAGGATGAGATGAGTATGTTGAGGATTTCCACAATTGAGGATGTCTTCCAATATGCTCTTAAGGCAGAGGATAAAGTGAAGAAAAGATAGCAGAATAACCCTAGAGGGAAGGAGAAGCAAATAAGTAGCAACAGGGAGAAGCAGACAAGTGAAGAAGAATCAAAACCTAAGTGGAATAGAGAATCAGATCAAAAAGTACAAAGGAGAGGAAATGGCAGTAGAGAATTCCTTGGAAATGTTTCTAGTGTGGAGAAAGTGGACATCGATCTTTTGAGTGTCCTAAGGGATCAAGTAAAGGGATTGGTAAAAAGAATTACATGATGCAGGAAGAGTAGGTAGATGAGATAGAGCCTGAGCAGGGAGAATCTTTGATGCTTAGGAAAGTCTTGATGAGGTAGAGCAAGGAAGAGATTGGGACTTCACAAAGGAAGATTCTTTTCTGAACTGTATGCAAATCAGGAGGTAAGTGTTGTAAGTTAATTGTGGATAGTGGAAGCACTAACAACTTGGTATCTAAGGATATGGTAGAGAAACTTGGTCTGGAAAGGATTCCACGTCCTTGTCCTTATAAGATAAGTTGGTTACAAGATGATCATATTGTGGAAGTGAAAGAGCAGTGCTGGGTGAACTTTAACATTGGCCCTTTCAGGGATAAATTTTTGTGTGATATTTTGTCTATGAGTGTATGCCATGTTCTATTGGGTAGACCTTGGTAGTTTGACAGAGGAGCTATATATGATTGTAGAAGAAATTTGATTATTATAGAGAAGGATGGGTAGAAGTTTACCTTGGCTTCTTTGAAAAATAAGGAGGAAGTGAGGAATTTGACTTTGATGAAAAGGTGCATTGTAGATACCATGTTAGAGGATGACAAGGATTTGAAAATAAATTTTGTGGTTAAGTTTGAAAGAAAGATGATACCAGTCGAATGTAAGGATGGAGCTATTCAGGAAAATACTATGGCTGCAGGTAGGATCTGGAGTCTTGTAGAAGAAACAGATTAGAGAAGAAAAAGAAAGTGGTTGGTGGTAAATGTCCCTTACAACCATATACAAATATGAGGCAAGGAAATAGAGATAAAGAGAAGCAGGGATTGAAGGATCAGACAAAAGAAAGAAAAGAGGTTAGGAAGAAGAATGGTAAAGACAAGGAAGACATCTAGATCAAAAATAAGCATGGGATCCATATCCCAAATCCTATCAGATGCTCATGAGCTCCTCTCATTGAACATATTTTCTCACCTAGGGCATGTCTGATGTAGGAGCATCCTTGGTTCTTGGCAATCTTGCATCAACCAAAAATATTTCCATTCGGTTTTGTTGTTATTTTTGTTCTTGTTCTTGTTCGAGTTGGTAGATTTGGTGTTTCTACATGTTTTCTCACCAAATCTTGTGTACCTAGGATTTTATTGTGGATTTTCTCAATTACCTTACCCCAAGTTTTCAGCTAATTTGGATCTTTTTATGGCAAGTTATCGCTTTCGGTTTAAGTGACAGTTTCTGGTTCTGGCCCCAGAATAATTTCAAACCCTAACGGCTAGTTGGATCAATCGTGGATCTCGACCATTTCTCGTGGATCCTCATGATGTGTTTAGATTTTTTCTATGGGGTTTCCTTGACCTTGCAATTAGGTCCACACTTCATCATGCACATCTACTGTGGAAGAATTTCAGATTTGAGGTTGAATTGTTCTTGCACACGTTACGTTTCCTTCTTTAGAGATTGTAATAACCTTGTGTTGACGTGGATGTTTCTCGACCTGCAGATGTGATATATAACTTGTATTAGATCTTTAGAATGGTAATAAAAAAAATCAGGAGGAATTAGATAAGAAGATTGTAAAGTTTGATCTATAGGATCTTTCACTCGCATGTATGAGCACTATATTTTGAGCATGTTGTAAGCAAGCCTATGAGCCGAATCTGTATGCTTGGATGTGGCTGAATGTATGTAATTGAATCTTGATATAATAAGAAATTTGGCATGTGTATTTACCTCCAGTTTATGCATTATTATGTGTCGTTGTGTTTTTCTCGCTGCATCATTGGACAATTTTATCTGAAAACCCTCTCACCATGACTACATCAAACACACTCTAAAGGAACTTAGTGCTACAATCAAGGGCTTCCATCTATCTTCATTTAAAGCATCTTGGCTTAGTGCATTTTCCTTAATGTGCTCACTCCATGAAATTATGTTCTAAAGGGAGAGTGCATTGCAATAGGATGATGCCATGCGCCCCACCTTTGTAAGAAATTCTTGATGCATTTCTTCTATGTGCTAGAGGCACAAGAATGCACTGTGAAGATGATATGCGTTGAACTATGGGTAAGACAATTATTTTGAGCTGGTTGGGCTCTAACACTTAATTGATTTAATTGAGAATGTGAATTTTTTTTTAAGAGATTGCTAAGGAAAAGGGGGCCATGAGGCCACATGGGGACTTAGACTCAAGAATTTAATAATCTGGGATAAATTCTAATGAGTCACAAGTCCGACCGATATGCCAAACAAAGAAGGCCAATTAAGACATGGGATAAAGACCCATAAGTTGTCACTTGAACAAAAGGCAACTGAGGTAGGTGGTCAATGTAGGATTATAAGAAAAGTGCAAGGGTTTTCAGACTTAATGTTTTTAGGGTTTTAAGCTGAAGAAAAAGATTTTGATAGTATTTATAACAAACCCTAGCGAGAAAATACTCATTGAGAAGCCTAAGGCATGGGCAAAAATCAAGAACCATGAAATTCTGCAAAAAGTACCATCATGTGTATAATGTATTATAATTTGATTTATACTTATTACATATCTATATTCTCCCTTTTTATTCCATATCACACCAAGGTTTACTACATATAGCATAATATTAAACCTTAGACTTTGGTCAAGGTTTTTTTGTCAACAATACTCTTATGTAATTCAATAGTTGTAAAAAATTAAAGCTTATGTTAATTTTTATATTATGTTGAGTGAAATATCATCTCCCCCCTCACTTAGTGAAACTGTATAAATTTGATGCAATTGTAAAATAAGCATTGACATAACCTTGTGTAAATTCACGTGGAATCAAGTGGGAAACATGACATGGTGTCTAAATTTATGTTGTTATGTGTTTGTGTTGGTAGTTGAAGTGTCCATAAGCATATTCAAATTTTAATATGTGAAAACTACTATGCTCAGGTCTAAGTCAAATATGGTTTTGCACTAAGTTGATATTAATGTGTTGATAAAAAATCATCTCCCTCACTTGGAACGATTGTGCAATCCATATAAGATGAATGTATTATGCCATCCTAGCATACAGGTGGGCCATCCAATCATCACTAATTTATATCAAGTTTTCACATATGAGAAACTAATATGTATGTCCAAATGTAAGTCAAATATGGGCCATTCAATTACTACAAGGTAGAATTCCATGTGGAATCAAATGAGGGGAGTCATATACACAAAACAAAACATTTGAAAGTTTAAATTTAATTCTCTAGATTTTATGCAAATGTAAAATTTATAAAAAATAAAAGTTCATAAGCATTCTTAAGTTTAAGTATTTTCATACATAAGTGAGTGTATTACTAGAGGAATAACATGTTTTGTTCTATCTACAAGGCTCATTATTTTGCATGAAAAATTAGATTTGACATGATTTCTCAAACATGACATGGTAATTTAGATACCAATCATCATCTCAAATAAGTTCATATATGTAAAGGATGTTGCTTGATTAATTCTAGTAAAATGTTTGGATCCGATCAATCCTATATTTTTGACTTGAAATATGACATCATTAATGTAAAAATTTGACTCAAGTGTGTTGGTTTGATTTGTCCCCGATGTCAAAAGTTTTTCATTGATGTTAATTGATGTCAAAGGTGAAAGATACAAGTCAGGTACATGTTGATGTTTGATGGTCTCAAAGGATTACTTTAGTGTTGCTTGAGAAGATGTTTTATTCATGATGGTATTGATCATTGTTCCATTTCATGATATTGATGTCTAATGCATTTTGATGTTGATACTCAAAGGTATTCAATGGTTATTTTTGCAAAGGATAGACAAGGTTGGAGACAATTGTTCATTCTTCTCATGATTCATCTTTAGGTATTGGTCATTTCATGATACTAATGCAAAGGTACTGGATGATGCAAATTGTAAAGGTGTTGATGCAAAATGCAAAGTGTAGATTATTGATCATTTAGAGATATGGTGAGATGGATAGAGTTGGTGTCCATTCCTGAAGTCTTCATTCATAGAACTTTCATTCAAGTGTTAAGATGATATTTAGTGGAAGAATGTTTTCATAAAGACGTGGTTGTTAAAAATTAGTGATGTGAGCAGAGTTTATTGTTGAATTTTCATTTAGTGTTTATATAAGGTTCAAGTATATGGTTAAGATTAGAGGCTATAAATTAATCACTTGACTTTAATTTTATAAGGGTGTTTGAATTTGATTATGGTCTCTTCATTGGTTGGGAGCTTATTATAAACCCTAATGATATTGTTCATTATAAAGTTCTTTATGCTAGTTAATGGTAAGTTTACTTTTTGTTATAATTGATCATTGACTTAGTGTCACCATTGGTAGGTCACTTAACTAACCATTTAAGAGGGTTATCTTCATTGTAATATCGACCCCTTCATCAGTCAAGCAAGTTAAAAGTTTGTATTATGTCGGTCACTCTAAGATCAACGACCTATGTTAAATTATTTTCTTAGTAGGCTTCAAGAATCAAATGCCAACATTTGAACTTGCAACAGTTGTTTTAGAAGGTTTTAATTTGACAGGTGTCTGACAGTCTTTTCCTTCGGTTCAGTTGAGTAACTATTTTATAAAGAAACGATTAAAAGTGGTTTCCATTACTTTGTGCGGGACACAAGATCAACGACCACCATGAAGGCACCAAATTATAGATCAATGGATTGTATTTAAAGTCTATTGAAATTCTAACAAGCAGGTGATGAGAATGTAGATTGACGTGCTTTTGGCCGTTAATGTGTGAATTGGTTAGTGCAGAACTATATTTTTGAACTGAATGGTGAATGTTCTTTGATCCTTTAAAAAAGGGGATGTCCGGTCGAATTTTTTATTAATGAAATAGTACTATGGTATGGGTGAATTATGGAGATGGTTTTTGTTGAATTGATGATGCAGAGTTAGATCACATGCACAGTGGATTGTCCTAAAATAGAGTAACCCTCTGATTTTTGCTTGTTTCTTTTGAAATTCATGAAAGTGGTGTATAATTTTGTTTCTCAATGAGATATTGTTTTGTCAGTGAGGCATAGAATATAACCAGTGAGGTTTTTCCAGTGAGGCATAGAATTTGATATCAGTGAGGTGTTGCCAGTGAAGCATAAAATGTAACTGGCGAGATTTTGCTAGTGAGGCATAGAACTTGATATCAGTGAGGTGTTGCCAGTGAGGCATAGAATGTAACCAATGAGGCTTAATAAAATTTATTTTCAGAGTGGTTTTTCACCCTTTTATGGTTTTCCACTCATAATACTTGTGTTATGTCTCCTCTTGGTGGTTTGTCCTATTATGTTTAATAGGTCATCTTTGTTCAAGTATAATGTTCTAATTTACATATCATTATGACTCACTCAACATTCAATACATATAATTTTTGAAGTGTTTTCAATGGATCTCTTCACATAATACAAGTGAGTTAATTAATAAAATTTGGTTCCTCATTAGACCTTTGATTCACTCCCCTCTCAGTGGTCTTGTACTCCAACAAAGTGGAACTAATAGATTTGTTGATCTTGAAAGAGACATAAAGTCATAAATTTAATAATATTTTCAGTTGCTTCTAAATTATCCATAAGATGCATATCTAATCATTTCATTAGATCAAGTTTAAAATTCTTATGATTATTCTATATAAACCTCTTTTAATTATAGGATAAGCCATGATCCTCTTCAAATTTTCTTACAAACATTTAAGTAGTTTCTTTTAACAAGTGAAAAATAAAATACATTAATTTTGTAAGAAATGGAAGAATGGTATAGATTATATTCTATGCAAAATGAATAATATAAATAATAATGAAATAAAAACATTTAACAAAAAAATAGGTACATAGATTACCTATATAATATAATGGGTATTTTAATTATAATAGTGTATGTAGAGGGTGTAACAAAAACATAAATTTTAAGAGTAAAAATAAAGTTAGGAGTTTTTATTAGTATCCTATGAATACATGTACTATGCCATTGTTTTATTAAGTTAATATCTTGAACTCTTACCCTTTACTATTAAAATGGGCATGTTATTATATGGAGTGGAGGGAAAATCTCCTACCCAAAACTTTTGAATTATATTATGTAAATATGTCAGTTATGTGTGTGCTAGTTTAGGGTATGATGGAACCCTTGAAATTTTGGTTCTATTTTTATAACCCTACAAAATCCAGCCAATTTAAGTGTGCATGGACTAAGGGTTTTCCTCATGGCTCTTGCCTTGAGAGTTTCTTTCTCTATTTTGAAAAATCCTAAGCCTTTGGCCTAGTTGATGTTATGTTTTATGGTTGACCCTTCATTGCTCATTCTCGGTCATCCTAAAACATCTTATGTCACTTGAGCTCATGAAATTACCGACCCCTTGTGCCTAGGTCTAAAACTCTTTTATTTTTACAAGGTTAAGTGATTGAACATGTTTGGCCTTTACATCCTTTGAAAAATATGTTTTAATGACCACTGAGGCCTTTTATTCATCATCCTAGGCAATTCCCCTTTTCAAAACAACTTGCGGACATGTGATCAAATTCTTCACTTAAAGCCCAATCCATCATCTCCTTTATCGCTCATCATTGATAGCTTTTAAGATTTAAGTTCAAATGTGTGATGAGCAATGAGTGGTGTCTCCTTCATTTCACACATCGTGGATAGGTTTTGAATGATCGATGTTCAATTAGCGATACGTGATGGACTTGTTCTACATGTTATCGTTGGTATCTCTTGTATCACTAATTGCTCATGTGCTTTGTAATGTGGATTAGTGATATGTGATGGCCTTTGGTGCTCTTTTTTTTCCTCCCATCGCTCATCATGGATATATTTTAAGATTTGAGTTTTAAATTAGCAATGAGTGATGAGGTCATTCGCTCAAGCTCCCTTTCACTAATTTGAATTGCTCTTGTGAGCGATGTATCTTGTGCCTTTGATTTTTCATACAAGTGTGTATGTCTTAATCTTACTCCATCGCCTTATCTCTTGTTGTTGATATGATTTGGAGAATGAAGCATGAATTAGCGATGCGTGATGTGAGATGAAGATCTTCGAGAAGGACAATAATCCAACAATTTTAATTCCATCTCGTCGGTTCTCTTGTTGCTAATTGATCCCTGGAAGGTCGGGGCAAATCCCCAATGGGCAATGAGATGGTGAATATTTGTTCCTTCTTTTTCCAATTCTTTGTACTTCGTCAATATGAATGAATGAGCATGGACCAAGGTGGCGATGTATGGTAATTGTCAAATTAGATGTGAATAATGAAGTTAAAAGTAAAATGTGGCAACTTTTTGTGATAATATCATCATTTTTGAGGCATAGGTTGTAAAGGCCAGAAAATCCACTTGATGATATTTTAAATCTAAAAGGATCAATGGCCTATATTCAAAGTTGTTTGGCTAAGTTTTTAGCTCGCTCGCGCAAGGCACCACTTGATCATTAATGGCTACAGGCTCCTAATTTTTCTACTTAATGCAAATTGTGTACCGATCTATCTCACCATTTACAGCCTTTGTGAATTGTGATGTGTGAGCTAGAACGAGGTAGCATGTGAGTTTTTGATCTTCAATTGTAGAACTATTCAAGTATTTATCCTTGGTAAGTTGGTTTTCATGTGTGCTCTGTTCTACATCATGCATTTCTTAGTGTCAGAGTTTCATTTTTTGGGTCTGCTTGAATTATCTGGGATTGAGGGTTCTCTATTCTCTAAGGGCTTTGGCCAGTGTGTCTCTTCATAGTTGGCGGTTTGATAGTTTTTTTTTTGTGTCTTCAAGAAGATGGGTAAGTCGGGTGTCTCTGAGCAACCCATTAGGAGGTCAAGAAGGCTCAGTGTCTTTGAATTTCAAGAAGACATTTTTGTCACTGAGCATGAGGCACCCAAGGTTTCCACACCACCAAAGGGCAAGAAAAAAGTTCATGGAAAAAACAAGAAGGGTGATGTTGTTAGATCCTACAATCTGAGGAGTCGAATTATTTCTCAAGAATTGATCAAAATTAAGGGGAAGGAGTTGGTTAAGACTAATAAGAAGGAAAAGAAAAAGAATAAGCATCACAAAGCTTATCTGGGGAGGCATGACTCTGCTATTAAGATTTTTGACAGCCCTTCAGGCAACGAGGGAGATACTAACCCAGAGTATAGCCATTATCTGCTTTCTCTGGTACCATATGAGGATTTTGATGAGGGAGGAGTAGTTGCTCCTCCAGTTTCAGCGTGAGCATGGAGAGGGTGAGCATACTATGATGTTGATGAATTAGATTAGCATCTCGGCCCAATTTTTTATTTTGATGACACCATTTCCACTACATGAGGATCATCCTCTTCAACATGCATGTCACTTTTTGTCTTTGGTGCTGATTTGGAAATATTTTTGGCTGGTGTAATGAAGAAGTTTTGGACTCCATATGCTCAATGAAAAATATGCTTTTTCCAGGGAGTGTGTACATTTTTTCCTCCGTTACTGTTGAAGAATCTTTTTTGGTCTATGTGGACATGGGTTTTTGGTGATGTTGCATCAATGAATGGTGCCTTTTGGAAGGCTGGCTCATCTTCTTCAATTGATTACATAGAGTTTTTAATATTTTGTTTCCCCTCATTTTGAAATGATTATGCATAATTGTTTGGAGAATATCTTTGAAATTAGGATGAAATTTTCCCTAAAATTAAAATGTAATGGTATCTCGGCCTGTTGCTTATTTGCTCCCATATATTTATAAATGGGATTCCAAGGCTTGAGATAAGGAGGTTGGGTAGTGATTTATTCGGGTTTCTAGACACAAAGAGATAAAAAAAAAAAGGTTATTGGTTAGTCTAGTAATTTGTCTTAGGTTATGGTCTATCAATACACATATGTATTATTGGTGATAATACTAGAAATACAGAATAGTAATACTACAAGTTTAGCACCATTTTTCTCTCCTATGTACTAGTTTCACAAGTTATGAATAATATAATCAAGGTTATCTTATTTGTCTCTATCAATTTCAGATGGATGTATGGCTTTATTCTTGTGTTTTAATTCAAGGAATTGATGTAGATACTTGAATATAGCTGTAAATTTCTACTAAACTTAATGCTAGGATGCTAGTAAGAAGCAAGGGTTAGAACATAATGTTGAAATACTATAATTCAATATTTTAGAGATTCATATATTGTCAGGTTTGGAAATTACTAATATGTTGTGTATGTAGTGATATTGACTTTGTTCTGAGGATTAGGCACTAGACTAGGATAAGTAATTATGTTGTGTTGTGTTAATTTTCTTGGTCATTACCCATTCATCAAATCAAATTCTATAAAAGGGTTACAAATTTGAGTTTTTGTCATTCTCATGCTCTAAGTATGAATTATACTTGAGAAGCAGCCAACTTATTTAATATAGTTAATTATTGAGCATTTTTGTGAGAATCATTTGTGTTTGTTGTAGTGTTAGTGATAGAAAATGGCATAAGGACATAATAATGAACACACTACTAGGGATCACCCTCCCAAGTTTCACAGAGCTCAAAGTAGAGAAGTAAATGGCTCAAAAAAACCTTACTTAGGTGTTGGCCAATCCTTACCCTTTCTAACCATTGAATTCTAGTAGATTCATAGGTAAGTGGTGAGATTAAGTTTTCTTCCCATAAAAAATAACCAATAGAAATGGCGACTTTGCTGGGGATGAACTCAGAAGTTTTGGTTGTAGACAGTCCTATCAAAGAGTCATTCAAATTTGTAATTAGTGATTGGAAATTGTGGAATCTTATTTTCCCATCTAAGTCACCAATAAAAATGGGGACTCCATTGGGGAAGAATTTGAGAAAATTCTGGTAGAAGATCATCTTGCCTAAAATATTCATTAAAATCTTGGACTACTATTCACAACCAGAGATTGCAAGTGATGAAGATTCAAGTGTCTTGCTAAGTATGTTATCCTTTGGGTTCTATAGTTGTGATGTCATCAAGTTGAATACAAGAAGAGTTTCATGAATTTTTTGTGTTCTTTTGAAATTGCAAATCCTTTTGGAGATCAATTACAACTCCACAATATTTTTATAATCTCACTAATTGTGGTTGGTGACTCCAAGATCTTTGCACCAGTCCAAAATATTTTAAGTATAACAAATTTTTTTTGAGAAAGGATAAGAAATCTCTATGTGACTAGTGTTGTTCAAAGAGACCTAGAATGAAATTCATCTTTGAAGGAGCTTCATAATTTCTCGAGGCTTGGTCCTCTATAAAGAAGAGGTGGTGACTCTATCAAATGAACCTGATGAAGAGGTGGTGAAAGTCTCAGATCTACAAAGTTTCCCAGTCAGTTACAACACATCTAGGTATTTCTCCTATTTGGATTTTCATAGAGTATAAACTTATTATGAAAATCCTATGTAATAGTTTGAAAGAATTTTGATTCCCTATTAAGTGAGTTAAGCACTAAGAAAGGGAATGGTAGTGTAAGAGAGGGTAACCAACCACATCAAGGCCCCAAGTCATAGAGGGCAGAAAGAAGTAGGCTTCCCTAACTTACCTCAGGTTAAGGGAGAGTTTAGGAAATGCGGGATGAGAATGATGAGGACTATAAGGTCCTTCAATCACCCTGCAAACCTGAGACTCAAAATGGGGCTAGGTGAGTCAATTTTTAGGGTAAACTATGTGTCTTAGAGAGCTCTTTGTCTAAGGATGAAAGCACGGCTCCAGGATGATAGCGTGGTGCGTTGTTGTCTCTCAGGTGCGCTAGCATCCGTACAACCAGAGGAATAAAGAGACAAGGTCAAACACTAGAAAATGGACTAAAAGCCTAGCTAATCATTTTTAGGGGAACAAACCAATGCTATAAAATAAGATATGTATAGACGATTATGATAAAACAAGTAGATTAGTGCTAGGGTGACAAGAATGATCTCATAGAAAAGCTTGTTCACCAACTAGCTCCAAGATATCTCCACTTGCACATAAAAGAGAGAGAAGTTGTTGGGGGACTGTATAGGGGTCTGCCTTAGTTAGACACCTGTTTTGGTGTTTCCACCTCCACAGAAAACCAAGTTTGCAACGATGGAGAAATAGTATGATAAGGGAAGGAATGAAGCAAAGAACACTAAAACACTACAAAATAGTAAATGTGCTTACTCAGCCAAATAATAGAGGAGAGGAGTAGAAATCTTACCACCTCCACCAAGAGCACTCAAGGCTAATGGGGGAGAAAATGAGAGGACTCAAGCCTCTCTTGAAATGGTGTTGTTCCCCACTTGCTCTACTGAGTTGATGGAGTGATGTATTCGTTGCTATGGAGTGCAAGAATTTTTCTCGAATGCTTGAAGTGGATGCTAGAATTATTAGAGCTTGTGAAGAGATTGTAGAGAGAGAT
Organism: Sequoiadendron giganteum; assembly: GCA_007115665.2. Lineage (NCBI taxonomy): Eukaryota > Viridiplantae > Streptophyta > Pinopsida > Cupressales > Cupressaceae > Sequoiadendron > Sequoiadendron giganteum. The sequence goes on from CM021105.1 coordinate 194,126,826, forward strand.
CCCATCGATGAAATGAATAGTGAATTTGAAGAACAGAGTGAAGAAAATGGCCATATTCAAGTAGGTCGGTTGAAGAGGGCATTACAAATCAACCCCCAATGGGAAGTGTAATGTCTCTATAAGCTCCAGCCATAGGAATCTGCCAAGGACATAAGCACACTACACGAACGCCTGGACGTCGTGCAGGCATCCACAATAGTTATTCCTTTCTCGATGCTCAAAACAAGTGCCAAGTGGAATGAAGGCAACGAGCTTATGTGGATTTTAGCCTTTGGACTTGGTTTTCTAAAGTTAAGAAGGGTAAAAGGGGAATTTTCCTAAGGGGTGCAAAATTCGCTCCTATACATTTTTCCCCCACTTTTGCGAGCACAAATACTAGTGAGTGCATCAATAAAGTAGATCAGAGAAGTAGTAAATTTAAAAATGTATACCTAAACCGTCGAGGAAGAAAACTGCAATCTGGCAAACCCGAGAGTGAAAGACAAGGAAAGGACTTCATAGCTCCTCAAAACTATGAAGTTGAAGAAAGAAAGTGCCTTACAGGCTCGCGAGCATGCAAGGAAGGTATCCTCCAAGAACTCTTGCATGAAGGAAACCGAGAAAAGTTCCTTACAGGCCCACAGATCTACAAGGAAGGTATCCTCCAAGAAATCTCACATGAAGGAAACTGATAAAAGTAGACTTTGCAGAGTCAAAAAGTGGCTTCACAAGTGCAACCATGAAGTGACATGTTTACCTGCAGATAAAACATGTCAGGAAGCGGCCATATAGGCAAGTAAGTAGACAGTCACGCAAACCATCATCAAGTTGGAATACTTTCAAAGGAGTCCCTTGGGAACCATTCAAAAGGAAGAGGGGTCCACTCAAGGGACACACTATTTGAAAAGTGAGGTCTAGTCAGGTTGCCCCCAACCTAGATGCAAAGATGTGAAATAGGTCTAGTCGAGCAACCCCCAAACTAGATGCCATGGAATTCATTTGAGATAAAAACTTTCAAAGGGGGCCCTCGGGAACTTGGCGTGAAAAGAGAGGGTCCACTCTAGGGATGTGTGGCTCAAAAGCTGGTGCCTTCTTTCTGGAATCAATTTATCATCAAGTAATCCTTCCGAAAGATGTTCACTTCATGAAGGAATTTGAAAGGAAGGATATGCACCCACACAAGGGGAAAATCAAAGATGTTCCTACTTCGGAGGAAGGTTCTCAAGTTATTTATTTATGAACCCTTGATGAAGGAAACATGCTCCATTAGGGTTTCAAGTTGAGAATGCAATTCTTACAGATAAATGTGTGAAGATTCTTGAGAAAAGATTCAGTGACAACAAATGCATTTTCTGAAGATCCAAGTGATGTAGGGGTGGTGTTGTCACACATGAGAGGGACAAATCAAGCAAAGAAGAGAGAAAGATAAAGGAAAATAAAAAAGGAAAGAGAACATGAAAAAAGGGCACATGGGTAGCCTAATATTTCAGGGTTAGAACTACTTATAAATATATAAGTATAATGATAGTATATAAATGAACTATTATCAACCCCCTACTATATCAGGCCATGTGAAGAATGCATGAGAAGACAAAGTAAAACTAAAAATTGGGTCAACATGGAAGGGAAGCCTAAATGCCCCCAATGCTTTGCATCATCCCTAATTTGTCAAAATTCAATCACAAACATGGAAGAATGATTATACAAATAGAAGAATTTTTACAACACAAACACCATGCCTATATCCAAGCTCCAATAGGGGTCATGAGGGTCATCCAGGCACACATAGAACAATTACCGAGGGAAAACATCACAACAAACACACATCTAATCTAAATATAAAGAAGGGGCCACTCCCTAACATTGGTCAACCAATAGGTCATCAGCTTCCCACTCTAGACCGTCATAGGGGGAAGGAGGATGAGCTTGTAGTGGTGGAATGTTAATGGGAGGAGATTCTGACCCTCCCGCAACAAGGGCTAAGAAAGAAGGACCAGCAAGGTCTCCACCACATAACTCTTGTGGGTCTAGGGTCAATGATTTCATGAAGATCACTGACAAGGTTGGAACTTCATCCATCGAGTTAAACATGCACTTAAAAGGAGTGCCATGTTTCACCTCGACAAACAAGGAATATTGCACCCGTTGTTCACCCCTTAGCTCATCGAGCGATTTGGGAGTGGTGCCGAACTTAGGAGAGGCTTGGACTGGTTATGTCACTAGGATAGAAAAATTCAGTGCGAGGCCACCCTTCATAGAAGGTGGGATCCTCCTACATCCCCCGTTGTTGGAAGGACCACTCTCTACCTTCTTCTTTGTTGGGGGAGGCGAACTCCCCACAGACGAGGCAAGAAGGACAAAGGAATAGGAGGGGGAGAGAATCATAGTAGATACAATAGAGGTGGGTATGTGCAGGAGCATCATGGAACAAATAGGCCCTTAAGTGGCAATGAAAACTTAGAAAATCAAAGTTAGGCAACTCGATGTAAAATTTTGAGTAAGTTATCTATATTATTTCAAATTTACATGTAAAAATATAATCTATAGAAAATTGAATGTAGTTTCTAAACTACTAGACTTTTTTTTTTTTTTTTTAAATCTATTTGGTCAAAATTTGAAATTTCAATGGAGTAGTACTAAAATTTCAGGGTAAAAATAAGAAGTAGGTGTTTGTCTGACCACCCTAACCACAATAAAATGATAATATTTTTTTATAAGCTTTTAGATATAAGTAGAGGACTCATGTCCCGATGTGATGCATATTTTTTTATAATTTTTTCCAAGTAAATAATTAATTATGATTTTCTTATTACAACTTTTAAAAAATATAAAAAGTCATCTGTCTAACCACCTTAACTTGGTCAAAACTTCATGAAATTCAACTTATCTTTTAATACTATAGTATGTGAAGCATAGAATGTAACACATGTTTTGGATTCAAAAAATGTGATACCGTTTGAAAGTTTTAGATGTTTTTCAATCAACCTATCAATCAAGACTTTTGTCGTAATTCAAATAAAAAATGAATAATAATTATTTATTAAATTGAAAGTAAAGAATAATTTATATGGGTGGAAAGTTGAGAATCTCCTTTAAAAACCCTTTTCATTTCATGAATTTTGGGTTAAATTTTTTTTTTCAGCCACATGGGTCATCATATCACTTACATATCACCACTTTTTGGCCCATCATGATCCCGCACATGCCCAAGTGTTAGTCATGTCTATGGGCTTCGAGAAAAGAGGGAAATTTGGAATGGATGTAAACAAAGGAAACTCCATTGAAGGAGTGATGAACACCTACACCTTTCTAGGGTTAGGCACATTTGCACTCGTAGCTCGAAAGCCAGAAGTGATACAAAGATAGTTTGAACAAAAATAGAGGGGAGGAAAGAGGATGATGTGGCAGTAGGTCTTGATACAAGGGCAATAATCTCCTCTTCCTTCATCTTTAAGGTGGCCTGCTTATCTAAGAGACCCTTTCGCTCGTGCTTGTGCTCATGCGCAAGGTGATTTCTGCGACTCTTTGAACTAGAGGCCAAAGGTTACGAAGTGACGGAAGGCTCCTTTCTAGCCATGGGAGTGTCCTCCACAACTATTTCCAGTGGAGGGATAGACTCCTGAATGGGAGTAGGAAGAATAGGCTCAAAAACAATAGGGGGAATTGGCTCTAACACCTCAGCAGTGGGCCTTTTCTCGTTCACTTCTTTAGGAGCGGGAACAGTAGGAGGTCGTGGGGAAAATTCTCTTTGTGAGCCTTTCTTTCTACCATATAAATAGTACCAAGGCCCAGGAGGCTTAGTAGGGGAGATCTGATATTTTGATCTTGGGTCTATGCCAAGTAGGCACCATTGGATTCAATGGATAAAGACCAGGCTTACTCATCCAATACTCCTCCCAAGAGAGGGGAGTGGATGAGGCAATCTGAGAAGGAGCAAGCTTCTCCTTTCCCTTTTGAGAAGAGGAGGCAGTCGGTTTCTCTTCTATAGGAAGGGTTATTTTTGGCTATCCCTTGCCCCCAATCTTATACTTTACGTAATTACTATAAACTAGGTTCATTCTCAGAGGAAACAAACCAACTGGGGTGGGCCAAAAGTGATCGAATGAATATCCCCCATGGGACACCACAGGCTAGTATCTAGTATCATGCACTACATGCATGACTCCATCGTAGGAAAACTTGAAACATTTATGAATTATGGAGGTAATCCCATTCATGGAAGCTAGCCAAGGTATACCTAGCTTGACCCTAAATAGGTCCGACTCAGGAATGACATCAAAAATTATGTCTACATTCCTAGGTCCAACCAAGACGGATAGAGTTATCGATCCATATGGTTTGCGAGCAAGGCCATCATGCGTACGGATGATGGACTTCATTTTTTCATATTCCTTCCTTTGTAGGGAGTTCAACAATAGAGTCTCCTTTGTGATGACATTCACTCTACTCACGAGGTTGGCTAAGACTCCTGTCACAATCTTGTTATTGAGGCGAGCAGGATTGTAAAGCAGAGAAGGTTTGTCATTTGCCAGTACATCTTGTGAAGTGAATGTCACATCCAATGAACTGGTCGCAAGATGAGGAGAAGGAGCAATAGTAACCATGTTAACATATGCTTCAGGCTGAGAAACAAAATCAAAGGGATCGATAATCATGTTAGTAGCGGGTTCGTGTACATTTGCAAATCACTATTAGCTTTCACCATCAATTTGTTCATATTTTTTTGCTTCCATCGAGATGAATAGTACCATCCTCAATGTGATCCTATATCTCATGAGGCAAGCACATGCAACATTCAATATCATGTCTATTAACTCGATGATATTGATAATAGGTATTTGCTTCATACTAGCTAGGGTAAGGTTCCTTAATGGGTTTAGGACTTGGCAAGTTTACAATCTTATCCTTCAACAACTTTTGCAAGATGGAAGAATCAAATTCTAATAACTTTGTGAACTTTTGGTTGCATTTGAGGCTATTGTCATCCACAACGGCTACTACATTCACAACAACTTTTCCTTTTCTAGAGATTGACACAATGGACTTCCCTTCAGGATGGGAGCATGAGGAAAGTCCCCCGAATTGGACCACCATCTGTTGATACTCTTGTAGGGTTGCACACAAATGTGTGAAGAAATGGTATTTCATAAGGGAAAAAATTTCTTTCCAAGGCCTCTATAAGTTCCCTATGAATAGCTTCTACACATCGAAATTAGGTAACGAGTATGAGATCTATGAAAAAAGCACTTGATATCGCTTTATGAAGTTAGTAATCTTCTCATTATCTCCTTGTTTACATCAGACAAGGTTAGAGAAAGTCATCTTAGGTCCGATGTTGGCTTGGAAATTTTGTAGGAATTGGTTCACAAGCTGAACAAATGTGAGGATAGAATTTTTAGGCAAGGAATAGTACCACTTGAGTGTTGTATCCTTGAGAGATGTTGTAAAATGATATAAACATTTACAAATTCAATGAATATAAACACATTTAATGAACAACTTACCAATGGATGATAATCATGCCCCCCTTCAATGTGACCATGCTGCCTACAATGTTTCTCAGTTGTTGTGATTAAAAGTCTTCTCATCTTTAAGCCCTTGCAATTATTGCAAGGACAATAACATTTACCATCACCCTTTCTTTTCAATCTAGCCCACAATCTATCAAGTGACTCTTCATTTTTTTCTGGACTAATATTATCTGACATGATTTTCTTTACCAAGATTGAATATTTAGATCTTCAAAAAATATGAAACTCACACTCTAATAATTTTTAATCATAGACAGGTAACAAAATCTAATAATTCTGATATTTTATGCAAAAAAAAAATGGCTTGCAGCCACCCCTACAAAAGAGAAGATAGTCTGAAGTTAATGACCCCAAAAACCACTTTAAAATGCTAATTCCAGAAATTATTAAATTCTAATTTTACTATGATTTCCAACTGTTAGGCTCCTAAAATCAAAATATTGAACTTGCACAACAAAATCTAGAAATAAAATTATGAAAATATACAAGTCTAAAAAAGAAATCTGATGAGATGTTGCTTTAAAATATGATTTTCAAACCTGGACTTGTACAAATCTAACTTCACAAATGAATTCTGGAAATAAAATAGTATGGCATAATAAAGAGTTTCATTTGAAGTGGACCACCCTATTATATGCCTTGATAAAGTTAAAAGATCTATGAATTTTATCTACAATATAGCCTGCACAGTCATCAGTCTTATTCACATCCCTGCTTTGGATATCAATAGGCAACACCATTAGATTCACTGGCATATAAGGTCTAAAATCTATTTATGAAACTTGGCAAAGGGAAAAATACATCTTTATGAAGTAGTCTTCAAAAATATCATAGCTAAATGGCTCTAACTATCCACTATCAAACATTCCCAATTCTTTGTTCAACCCTCTAGGTCTGAATCTTGATAGCCATTTCACTCTATAGCTATCCCTATGCCTTTCATATTATCTAGTTATGGCTCCCAAATCTATTGAAAATTGATCATTAAGGCTAAAACTGAAACCTTGCAAATATAATCTTTGTCCAAATCCATCAAGAATTTTCCATCAGTTATAAACCATTCCCCTATAAAGAATTTGTGAAGTCAGGTCTAAAATCTGGAAATGAAATTCTGAAAATGCATAAGTCTAAAAATGAAATTTGATGAGATGTTGCTTTAAAATATGATTTTCAAACCTGGAAGTACAAATCTGACTTCACAAATGAATTCTGGAAAAAGACAATGACTACCCTCAACCTAGCTATATCTTCTTGAATTTTTTTATATTTTTCCCAAGAAAATCCTCGAGCAAAACACTGTCGCAATAAATAGTCGAGCTTAGTTTTATTTATGTCGGCCACAATTTAATATTCCAAGTCTATCGAAATTTCGATGACAAATCTTCGTCGAAACTTTGATGAAAAATAAGGTTCGTCGAAATTCCGAAGAACGTCAGGGATAAAATTTTAAAAAAATGAAAATTTCAAATTTAATATCACAAGAACCAGACAATACATCTAATTATACATCTTTCGTCAGAAATTTTTGTCAGATTTTGCAATCAAATCATTTAGTGGCACTTCATCAAGACATGATCGCATTATGATGTAAGAAGGAATATGCAAGGCTCACTATGACATCCACACATTCTATCAAAACAAGGGTAGGGCTTCACCCATCCCTGTCAAATGTGTTAGGGTCTAGGAAGCACTCTTTGTCCTTGAACACATTGCATGGGTTGGTTTACACTTAATCCTTAGAAATACCACCCAAGGCACCCATGCAAGAAGCCAAACACTAACTCACTAAATATGCACTTGAGTAATCACACACCAAGCACTAAAAACCACATGGGTAAAAACATAAACAAGACATCCTAGTGTTATAACATGGGCTCTGCTACCAAATTTAATGTCCCAATCTGACAAGGTCAAAACAAAACCTAACAGAACATCTTTTTTTGAAACAACAATAATAACACCAATAATGTAACAATGACATGTTCCATTTGCATGACAACATACACACAGGTGTCACAACAACACAATACCAGAGACAATAAATCACTTCACCATTGCATAAGTAAGGTGTTGACAATAGAATACTAACCACTCATGGGATAAATCCACTACAATGAGAATACAAGAGGAAGAGAGAGGACAACACCTATATGATGATTGATTACTAAACCATGATCATGTTCTCTCACAACACCACACTAGAATAGGATGAGGGAAACATCAACCTCCAATCCTCATCCAAGCACACTAAAAAACTCTAAACATAGAGGAAAACCTCCACAAAATGTTTCATAACCAAGAGGTACAACTCTCAAATAAGAATGACGAGTCACTTCTAGACAACCTCACTTTCTAAGACATCTTGTCACAACATGAAAACACACATAAGGAAGAAATAATACATAAAACCCAATGACCTATGAGGATTGTTGAGGACACTTACAATACCAACCAAGAGGGATTACAACCTTTATAATTCTTTAAAAGACTAGAAGAAAAATCCCCCCAACGTTAGGTTTGATAACAAGGTCATTATGGAAGGTTATAGTAGGAAAAACAATGCAAGAGAGGACATATTTTATCAATGATGAAACTTAACAACTAGGTAAAGGTACTACTAGGACCCTAGGAATATGGTGAACAACTTTTTTTTTTTTAAATTACCAAACAAAGTCTCAAAAACTCAAGGAAATAACAAGTTTAGAGTTGAAGAAAACTTGACTAGGTTTTGAAGATTCAAATGACCAAAACAATCAGAAAAAAATAGTACAAGGCATAAAAATTATTTGAAAAGGGAATAGGGCTTAGAAAACCTCTATTTATTATTGGTTAAGAGGGTTTAATTTCTATTTTTGTATTGGGATGAGACTACCCCAATACAAAACTAGGTTGCCTCAAAACACTTGGCCAAAATTTGAAAAAAAATTGGCCTATCAAAACCAAGCCACCCCACTACTTATAGGGCTACAGGAAAATAGTGTTAGGAACTCTCCAAATAGGATGGGTCAATCTTGTGTAAGATAGGGCTACCTAGTTACATCACCAAGCCACCCAACTATGATAGATGATCCTTAAATTCGTTTTAAGCACCAAAATAAATGTTCTTAAGTTCATTTTAGTTTTTTCATATTATGATAATGATAAGAATAAATAATTCATTCTCGATACCAATATTGAGACATGTAAATAAGCATAATACTCTTCTCAACTATAAAGTTTACACCCATCTCAAAGAGAGGTGCTTAATCAACTATATTATAATTTTAATAAAGTAAATCATTCAATTACATAAAATAAACTTGGTAGAACCTTGTACCACAATGTTTCTTGATTTTTAAACCTCTAATCTCCAATGGTGGTTACCATACTACCCAACCTTGTGGAATCAAAATATTCACTCCTACCATGTTAAGAGATAGTCACATGGGCCACAAGGACAACACTCACACCAAACACATGGGGATAAGGCTTACACACACACCATACACTATGAAAAGCTCCATAAAACAACCAATCATCCAAATCACATATGGATCCAATACATGCCATCATTTAGTATAATCAATATAACATAACACAATCCACACTAGGAAAACCCACCAATGTCACACCACAAATCACATTGGGCCAACTCATCAATGCTGTAGTATATAAACATCATTGGATAACTCACTACTAAGGTACCACCAGGATCATCATTGGCCTGACTCACTAATGGTCCACCACACACACACAAGACACTAGATAAGATACTAGAGAGCTAGTTAGTGAGTGTCATTATGGTTCTTGAAAGTATGACAACCGTAGAACCTAGTCTCTCATACAGACAAAGATACTTGATCTTACAAGACCCAAGTTCCCTGAGCTGGCATTTCTTCCCAAACATGCTTAGTATGTACTAGCACTCAAGACATGAGAGAGGCATCTATTATCTTAGTTAATTAATTACCCATGTTTCATTAATTATCACAATTAAGTGACTCCCCACCCATTATCATCCTACTTGCCACTTTGGGTCAATGACATGTTTGGATCCACTCCCATAACTGTCTCTAGTACCTTATTCCTAGGCTCTTCACTCTCTCCAATGAGTGTGGCACAAAAACCAATACAAAAATCCAACTTTTCTAAATGCAATAAAAAATTTCCACAACATAAATTAACATATTTCATGAAGTTCCATCTTTTCAAAATATTCAAAAACATTTGTTTTCATACTAAACTTTCAAATTTTCCAATATTTTCACAAGGCAAAAACCAGGTTTTCCCCAAATCCACCATGAAAATTCATCAAGATTCTAATAACACCCTTTTTTTGAAAATATTCCCAACACCCCTCTTAAGATATAAAATTGACTCTTTCTTCATTTCTTGAAAATTTGGGCATGGTAACCCCACCATTTTAAAAAAACTAATTTTTAAATGAAACAATTAATTTAAGCATCTAAATTTCCAAATGAAATAAGTTGGGAGGATTATAAACTCCCCTAATCTTTCTCTTACAAATATATTTAAAGAAAAAATATCAATTGAATTTTTAAAAATGAAAATACCTCAATGCCCTCCAAAATTTGAAATGTAATGTTTATCAAGCATGCCAAACGAGGACTCCTAAAAATCAACAAGCATGATCCCCTTCAAAATCCTATTCCAACAAATTTGATCCCATCAAGTTCCCTTTCCAATTGTATTCCCAATAAACAATTCAAATTTTTATCGTGAGAGGGTTTCCTCCTCTCTTCATTTTTTCTCAATAAAAGTACATAATAAAATAAAATCCCATTTTCCTATTTACCCTTTTCCAATTTCCAAATAAATTAAAAAAAAAATGTATTTTCTATTTATTTGATTCCCAATGAATCCTCAAAACCAAAATAGACATATCAATCAACCTTTAAATAACCTATATTATTTTAATTAAAGATTTAAATCCATATAAGCATATTTATTAAATTTACAAAAATTGAAATTCAACAAGATAATTAATCACACATAACTCACAATTCCCAACCCAAGGAGTTTTCAAATTTTAAATTGACCAATAACTTACTTTTATTTCCTCTTTCATTCTATTTTACACTTTCCCTAAACACAAAGAATATTTTAATAATAATATCAAAATCATTTAAAATAGTAATTTTATTTATGATAAAAATATGAAATTTGAACCATTAATTAAATCAAACATTGACTAGTCATTCATGACACAAGGATTTTGGAATAACTCCTAAATTAGATCTGGGTTCACATAAGGTTAAATATAGCACATACCTTACTCAATTCAAGTATGACCAAGGAATGGATATGGATGGGGTTGAATGTGACATCTTTGAATTAACCACCTTTAGGGAATAACTCTGACCTATGTAGTCAGGTGAAGAAATAACCATGTGTCTGTAACTATTCAATGCACACCAAGTGTACCTACTCAATGTATATATAGTTGAAGCACATCATAATCACCTAGCAAGGTCCAATATTATAAAGTATAAATAACATCTATGCATCTTCCATATAAATCATTAATTAAATCATTCCTTTCGAAGACCCACAAACATGATCATATTTAATCACGACATATATAATGCACATCACTAAACTGAAGCAATTAATATATCCAAGCATATAAATGTACAAAATTCCAACACTCGACATGTTGAGGAATCTCATCTGTAACATGTGGTGGTTCATACATACCATTCAAAGCCATAAAATAATCACCAGAAAAATCACAAGGAAATGATGAAGATAAAACACTAATCTCATATTAACAAGATGCAAATAGGAGGTGCACTACAATTATTAACAAAGGGTGGATAGGGCCAGAAACATAACCAATAGAGGGAAACAAAGAAAAAATTAAACACATAAAAGTGGGTTCCAAAAAAATGGAATCTTGTCTATATCATGAGATTATTGGAATGGCACCTCACCGTGTAGGGAATGAGCTAGAGATATCCATTGGTTTTCATCTTTTTTAATTCCCCCTTTGGAATTAATGTGTGCTTGTAGATTGAAGGCTTTGTTCTTATTCCCCAAATTCCCCTTGGCCTAATTTTTCTTATGTGTTCTTTATATCTTCCCCAATGTTCCTATCAAGTTCAAAAGTTGTTAAGATTCCAAAGGTTTTTAAGCCTACAAGTTGAAGGAGTATCGAAGTTACCATTCCTAGCATACCTCTTCTCCTAGGTCTACCTTTCCTTTATTTTTGTCAAAATATTAGACTTGTCCTTCCCATCATCCTTCCCATCAAAATTTACTCTTCTTTTCCCTTATCAAGGTTTAAAAATTCTCCCTATCAAAATACCTTCCCCCAACTCCCTAAATCCTAATTTGTGGCATCTGACATGTGGTATCCCTAAGTCCCACAATTTGACATTCTCAATTTTTTGTAGTATTCATTCATACCTACCCTTGAATTACTAGGAATTCCATTATGACCAATTTGATGCCATAACTACTACAAAAGTAGATTTTCCCACCTAGAAACCATAGTCAAATATCAAGGGCATATATTTACATGTGGATACAAGAAAGGGATGAAGAAGACCAATTAAGTCAACTATTCAAATGGAAGTAGGAAAAGAGTTATTTTGATTACATTCCACAACCTATCACCTACTCTTAGAGCACCATTAATGTTGTAGTTGTATCCTCAAGTATCCTTGATCTATGCAAGACATAAGACATCCATTTGAGGTGAGATTCATTTTTAGCCATATATTTGAAAGGTCTTCAAGAATATAATAAGTTAGATGCATATTAGGAGGATTTATTCAACACTTTATGCACTAAAAACCTAATTGGAAACCCTATTATGAGAAGTTGTGATAGAACAACCAAATTTTAGTATGAAAACCCTCTATTTTTCCTAAGATCGGATGATGAAAACCATTTGATAATATGAGACAAAGGATGAATCTCATTTGACCTAAAAGGATAAATCTCATCCAAAGTTCCTATAGAGATTTAATAGAAATGAATTTTTAGCTATGTCAAGCATATTTGAATTGCAAAGATTCGTGGGTGTACAAGACTTGTATTTATGATTTGTTATTGTTGTTGAGAAACAGTGTACAAAAACATTATAATCGTTTATTATAAGAAGCCTAATTGTATAAAATGTATGCTAGTATTGTTATTGTGGATTTTATTATAGTCGGTTACAATGGTTGTAAATGTTGATGCACAAACATTTTTTGTTAATGTATGAATCATGCTTGTAATCTAGGTTTAATAGATTAGAAAAAACATAAATCCATTATTTATTATGCTTGTAAACCCAATATGAAATACAAATGTTTACTATTATGTATGTGAATATAATGAGAAGCTTCTATTTTTACTAGATCACGGTAGAATAGATTGAAGTTTGTTATTTTAGGGCTAAATAATGAAGTATGAAGCATAATATTGGGTAGTTAGATTTTTTATGTAAACATTATTATAATATAGGGTTTTTAGAGGTTTTGGTTAGATATTTAAAATTAAAATTTAAGTAATTAAAAATAATTACATTAATAATTGGTTGGGCCATTACACTTTGGGGATATAAATTTTGTCAAATAACTATTCAACACTATAAATTCACACATTGTCCACCAAATTACTCTTATAAATTATCTTATTTTTATATAACGTTGGCTATGCTATAAAAAAATTAATGAGTGATTTGACATATCACGTGTAATTGTCTTACTAAGTTATATTTGACACTCTATGAGGTTGGGCATATATTTTGGCTAATATTTTCTTCCAAGAAAATTTTTTGAGGTTCAATTATCTAATGTGGAATTTTCACAATAAAAATTATAAAATGTAAATAATATTTAATTCTTGGCTAACAATTTTTTTGTTAAGTATCATTTCTTTCAAGTGCAAATGCTTGATATCATAAAAATGAAGCTATATGTTAAATTTCAATGATTTTGAAAAAATGGACACCCCTCAATATTTAACTCTAAATTGAAGGAGATTGATAATCTATAAATACCTACTATTATTCTCTCAACCAAAAATTTGCATACATTATTCTATATATTACTCTTATATGATCCTTAAATTATTGATTATTCAAGACAAGTGTATTTCCTAAATAATCCGATATTAGCCAAGAAGTGTTCAAATCATAATTTCTTGTCCTATATGAAAAATTAATTTAACATTGATGATGTAATATTATCACATGCTATAGTCTACATTAAAATTGCATTTTAACTAAAACTCAACTTCATATTAATGTTGCATTCCAAGCATTGATATTTTAAGTTGATTTAATGTCGAGATTATTTTTTGCTAGTATTGATCTAACATAATAAAATCATAATTGTCAAGTGGCCTTTAGTTTATCAGTGAAATTGAATGGTTCAAAAACAGACTACTAGAAAAATTAAGTTTTATTGAGTGTGAATATTTGATTATCTAAAGGGATGATGTCTAGATTGTACTTCATGCAAATTTGGTACAATAGATATATGAATGGGAATAAATCTAATGGAGATGATCAATGAAATTAATTAGCAAATTAGGAGACAAAATCAATAAAATCCTAAATTCAATGATTGAATTACACCTATTACCAATTAAGCATGTGCACAATTGGAATAAGAGAAATCAAAATAATCTAAATCAAATCAAACTAATATAACCTACTTTACCTCACTAAAAAATGTCTAACCTTCCATTGTTAAAAGTATCTGAATTATGTTATTTTGTATGATATGCTCCATGGAATTGACCATAAATATAGCATAATCTTTTTGTGTAAAAGCAAGGATTGAGTAGATTTTAGCTGTTGAATCGAGGATCTTGGATGTGAATTTGAGGAGGGATTGAATGATCAGAGGATGTTTGATTTTGATATAAAATGCACAAAAATTGGATGTTTATTATTCGATATAACAGGTGCATATATAGCAGAGGAAGTAGTTGAGCATAGAAGAGGGGCGGTTGGATAGTTGTAACAATTACAATTACTTAGCTATATACAACCCCACCACACTACAATTTAATACATTATACATTATTTGATAACATATTTAAAGGTTTTTAGGACATGAGATCAACAATCTGAGATGTGAAATGAGATTGATAAATGAGGATTAATGAGAGATCAAGAGTATGATGCATGATCTTGCATAGAAAGATGAATTGAAGTGAAGTGAAGTTCACTCACTATTTTTAGGAATAATCACTAAATTTAGTTGCCTCTAAATTTTTGGTTTGAAAGAATAAAGATATGGAATGCTATTATTAGGAAATAAATAAAACAATAATTTTATTTATTTTTAGAGGAATGTACAACAAAATAAATTAAATAATTTATTTAATTTTGGAAGAATAATTAGCTAATTAAATAAGTAATAAATCACTTAATTATGAGAGATGAGAAATAATGCATGATTTAATTATTTAATTATGTGGATAAGAAGAATATTTGGAATTAATTAAATAATTAAAAATTATTTAATTAATTAAATTATTTTTAATTAAATAAAAACTTATTTAATTAAAGGTGATGGGGAGAAAATAATGAAACAAAAAAATAATTATAAATTATTTAATTAAAAGAGGGAAGCGGGTTAGTTTAATTGAATAATTATAAATTATTTAATTAACAATGATGAAAAGGGTGATGAGTGATAATGACTGAAAATGATGAATTAGAAGAATGTGTGAGATATTTTTAGATGTCTACAAGATATCCCCCAAACCCAAACTCTTAGTTGAAGAAGGTGATAATTGTTGCAACCAATGCTATACTGTGATAAACTAGCATTGTAAGATGTTTATCCTACAATTATAAAATAATCAAATCATTAATTTGGCATTAATTGAAATTATAAACACAACTCAATGATATGATAATTTACATTGGATTAATGATATTTTTTCAATTTTAACTTTGATATTAGTTTTATTCGTGAAAAGAACTATTATTTCAATTTTACAAAGAAAATTTTGTGACATTAAAGAAATATTCCATCTAATTTTATTATATTCAAATATTGTATAATAATTGAACAATTATTAGGACCATATAATGTACAAGCTACCCATCACTTTTAAGGATTAAAAAGTAAGATCAGACTAATATGTAAGGAAAATTACTGTTTGGGAGAATATTTTACAAAATAATAGAATTAATGACTAGCTCTCCTCAAGAGGGAGGAGAATAGCTAATACAATGAGACTATGAGACTATTAGAATGAAAGTTCATCATGTAATGTGAATCCAAAGGTAGTTATAGATCATCACTTTATGGATGTTAGTTTTTTCAAATAAATATTGCAATTTGAATATATACATGCATTGTCTACACAATTATCAACACAAATAATCTTGTCATCATCCATGTCGAATATGCTAGATAACACATTATCACAATTGAATTAATGAGTGGATTTCCAAGATTTCTATTAAACACATGTAGCATTTATTATCTCACTTTATATATAACATTCCACTATATATATTATATTTTAGTTAGTATTTTTCTTTCAAAAAAAAATTAATCATATAAATCTAACGATATTTACAAATAATTTATAAAAAAAAATTAAGATAAACACTACTAAAAAAAATATCAAAGTTAAATTTTGGAAAATAAAGACCTTCACTACATAATTAAAAAGAAATTGAAAAGAAATAATTGTCCTCACCAAACAATCTTGACAATAAATTTTATATGAATTATGTATAATTGGAACTTTTATACCCTTATGATAAAAAAAACCAGCTTGAGAAGAGGCCTAAGCCATGTGGAGAGAGGACCCACCTTCCATAACAATTATGTACCAGCCCTTTGTTTTTCAATCGATGCCAATTAGTTGGCACCATTACCTCTTTACATAGTATATCAGAGGCCTTGTTAACCAAGGCCACATCACATCAAGCTTCAGCTCAGAACAGTGTTGGGTATGTAATTTCTTCCACCCTAATGAATGACCTCCACCAATATTAAATGAGAAAGAAAAATATTAAATGTAAAGTAAAATATTAAATGTAAAGTTCTTGAAAGAAACAAGATAAGGATAAAAGGTGAGAAGTATTAAATGATTGTCAAGTTGGCCTGAGATGTAAAATTAGTCGGCGTAGGATCTAACAAGATCTAGAATGATATTTTTATTGTCTTAAGATCTTTATAAAAGAGACATGATGTAATTGACTTGATCAAGAAACCAAAGCAGCAACACATTGAACAAATCATTATGTTTGAAATGTTTCAATATTTTGTGTGTTGATCTATCTCCATCCACTACCATCATAGTGTTATTAGAGCTGGTTGATTTTTTGAGTGGATGCTGGTAGATCCAAGGAATCATTGAAGAAAAGCTGATCATGGTTTGCAGATCACAGAAGATCAAGTTCATAGCAAATTAAAAGAACCATTTAACAGTCCAGATCGGCTAGCAAATCGAAAGAGGAAAGCCCTGAAGAAAATTCATCATTTTTACAAGTTATTTGGGAGAAAAGGAACGAGCTTACAACTTAGGAGATTATTGTTTATGTGAGGCGCTGATGAGGAGAAAATAGAGTCTTTTAAGTTTCAATAGCAAAGGAAGCCGTGTTTTATATAAAACAAGGAGATTATTAGCCACAGTTAAAGATGAGATTGCTGCCTAAAAGATATGTGTAGCCACTATTTGAGAAGCTCTATCTGAGGGAAAGATAAAAGGAAAGTTGCCGCCAAAAGAGATTAGGGTTCACCTGAATCAAAGATAGACTGGCCAGACCAGTCACCAAATGAAGAAGATCAAATTTTAGAGGAGATCGCAGCTGAAGGTTTCAAAAGAAGATCAATGGAGGATTTTGGAATAGATCGAAGAAGGCAGCGTTGATAGTAGCCGTGTGATCACTGTTTTGCAGATATTTTCCACTATTAAGGTAGATCGAGAGTGTAGAGTTTTGAGATTGCATTTTGTTTAAAAGCAAAGGAGTCACCCCCAACAAAAGCCTAACTGCTAACAAAAGGAGAGTTTAGATCGCTGGAATCAAGACCAAATGGAAGGGTTTCAGGACTATCGATGCTAAATAAAGAATTGCAAAAAAAGATGTCGAACTGTCCAAAGATGAATTTATAGAAGGTAACTGTTATTTTGTGTTGTAATCAAAGGAAAAGAGATTTGCAGTCAATCCAAAGAAATTTGTCCAAGGTAAAAAGAAAACAAGTTGAAGGATCTAATCAATAAAAGGAAATCATGGAAGAGTAAGGAATGTGAAGCCATCGGAACGAAGAAATCAGTGTCATAGAATCAAAGTGAAGTAACAAGGTAAGGTGAATTTAAATAATTTTCAATAGAAAAAGTTAGTAAATGAGCAAGGAAAGAAAGAGATGTTTTGGATTTAGAATTAAAAGAGCTTAAGAAATTTAAGCAGAAAAAATTGAAAAATTTATGATCTTGGATAAAGTTAAAGCAAAGAGTGAAGAAGAATTAGAAGAAAGATTAAAGTTGTTTGATGAGGTTAAACAAAAGAATGCAGATTTAGAAGATAAAATAAAGTTGTTGGAAAAGGAAAATGAATGTTTGAAATTAAAACCACTGGTATGTGATGTTTCATGTGGCAGTGAAAATTAATGTTGTTTAATTGATCAATCAGTTGGTTTGTATGATATAGCTAAAGTTGTTATTAATGAAGAATTTAAGATAAAGTTGGTAAAGTGTTTGAATCTACAAATCATGTTAATGAGAATAAAGTTGGTTTCAAAATCATGTAGAAATGAGATATAAAGGTCAAGGATTAAGAAAGAATGGATAAGGAATCAGAGAGCCTATTGAGTCAATAATGAGGTCAAAATATGAAGGTCTTGGATATGTGATAGGTAAAAAAAATGATGTTGCAAGTGTTACAGGTACAAGAAAACTTGTTCAAAGAATGCATTGTGTGCAATTTTCTCATTGTAATAGGAAAGAAAATACAAAGGATATGTGTTGGGATCTATATCCTTGTACCAAATGGAGATTGAAGAATCACTGTGAAAATATGTGTTGGCAAATAAAGTAGAAGAATGAATCTATGACAGGGTGCATGCAAATGAATTGTGGATGGAGTTATGGATCAAATTGGTAAGAGATTATAGGTATATTAAAAATTTTGTTCAAGCATAGATTTTCATATGTAAAAGATGACAGCAATAAAGAAAGTTTTAAAGGTTTGAGAAGCGTGACAATACATCATGTAAAATGGAAAGCTATAGATAATGAGAGTACTTCCAGATTGAGGTATTGAATATTTGAAAGTTCGTCGAAGCAATTGGAGAGAGTTGAAGTAGTAAGATCTGCAGATTGTAGAGATGGTTTGAATTTATCATGTGGAAGGAAAGAATTTGAGTGAGTTTGCAAACTTGGAAGAAATTTTTTGGGAATGATAAATGTTGAAGCATATGCCTGGTAGAATTAAGGGGCAGAGTTGGATATGTAATTTTTCCTACCCTAATCTAATGACCTCCACCAATATTAAATGAGAAAGACAAATATTAAATGTAAAGTTCTAGACAGAAATAGGATAAGGATAAAAGGTGAAAATTATTAAATGATTGTTAAGTCGGCCTAAGATGTAAAATTAGCCGACATAGGATCTAGCAAGATTTAGAATGATCTTTGTATTGTCTTAAGACCTCTATAAAAGAGGCATGATGTAATTGATTTGATCAAGCAATCAAATACATTTGGTGCAACATGTTGAACAAATCATTGTGTTTGATATGTTTCAATATTTTGTGTGTTGATCTATCTCCATCCACCACCATCAGATGACATAATCAAGCTTTCAAACCCATCCAACAAATACAAGTACACCTCCAAATTATGGCACCCAACCAGATTAGGGTTATTTTTAAAGAAAGGAGATTTCTTTGAGATCCAATGCTAATTCTAACCCTACATATTTGTATAACCAAGAAGAGACTCTAAAATGTGCCCAATTAGTTTCTCAACCGATTGTCCTTTTTTGTGGCTCAACCAAGTGTCATCATTCTTTTAGAAGATCTCAGTTCTCACAGTAATGTGGATCGAAAGATAGTTATAAATCCTCACTTTATAGATGTTAGTTTTGTCAAATAAAGATTGTAATGTGAATTTATATGAATTGTCCACACAAATAATCTTGTTATCATCCATGTCAAGCATACTAGATAGTACATTCTCAAAATTGAATTAATGAGTTGATTTCTAAGGTTTCTATTAACATATCACATTTATTAACTCACTTTATATCTAACATTCTATTAGATACCTTTTATTTTAGTCAATATTTTTTCTTTTAAGAAAACTTTCAAAAGACTTAATTTTCTCTTCTCTTGTCTTGCTCTCTACTTCCTAATGATGAACTATGAAGTTTAATCTAAAACATCAAAAAAGTCTTATATAATAAAAACTAAAAACTATGCATAATAGTATAAATTTATAAATATATACAACATATTAAATACTTAATTTACAAGTAATTTATAATAATATTCTAAAATCAACATATCATAATAGAATTTTGGAAAATAAATACCTTCATTATTTTATAATAAATCCAAAATTTCTAACAGCTAATATTTATCCTCCCCAAACAATCTCAACAATGTATTTTATATTAATTGTGTATAATTGGATTTTTTTATCCAAAATCAGCTTGAGAAGAGGCCTAGGCCATGTGGAGAGGACACGTCATCGGCATCTCGCTCAGGCTGTACCCACCTTCCATAGCAATTGCATACCAGCACTTTGTTATCCAATTGATGCCAATTAGTCGGCACCATCAGCTCTTCGCGCAGCATATCAGATGCCTTGTTAACCAACGCCACATCACGTATTAGGGATGCATGCCGACTGAATCATCGTACTGCTAACTTACCACCATATAATTTTATGGCATAATCAGATTATAAGAAACGATTTGTGGTGCGGCAATGCTCTTAAACATAAAGAGAGAGAGTACTGGTATTTATATAGGAAATGGTCCGGGGCGCAGCGCATTGATGTCAAGCAAGCTCATTTTTTTGCTGGAAAGATATTGAAGACAATGTCAAACGTCATTCGTTTGCAGGATTATTCTTTGTCAATGTGAATGGAGTTCTTGTAAGAAACGTCAAAGCACGAGGTCAGCTCAGGAATTATATTATTTGCCTTCTTATTTCCCATTTTCTTTGTCAGTTAAATAGTTATCTATTCAACATTGCTATCGACCTGTTGGAATGGTGAATGGTGAATTGTTCATGCGATTGCCTCTGGTTTTGATTCTCTTGGTGTTTATCGTCCATTTCATCTCGAGAGTAGGGAAGGTTTATAAAGGTATCTTTCAATAATAATAATTTAAAGATTGTTTTAAAATTTAATTTTATAGTCAAAAGATTTTGTATGTATTGGTGAAGTTAATGGTTTTTAATGAGTTTATTAAAGATCAAGTCTTGTTGGTGCAAGGCTCCCAACAATATAAGAGATGGGGTAAGGATTATGCCCTCGGGGACTTTGATAGAATTCATACCTCTCAATCTTTGGCTCTCAACTAAAAAGATATCAGCTGAGATTTGTGCTCCTGATTGAATTGTAACAACTATATGAGTTTCACATAAAACCCTACAACATGTTAAATCTTTATACATGGTTTATATATAATTTTTATATGTTTTAAATTTATATGATATGTTTATTATTTTTATATACATGTGTGTTTAATTTGACTAGACTAACTACATTGATGTTGTAATGAGGTCAATGCAAGATAAAGTTCAATCCCCATTTTAGTTGAAGAGGTAGAGCATCATTGAGGAGAGGATAATAGATCAAGTAGGATTAGCGTTAAGTGTTATGCACTAAGAACATGTCGCATAAATACCAATAACTTATATCTTAGTCCCATAGTTGGTTGTCATGAATAGCATTTTTTTTCATGGCCTAGCTTAGTCGAGTTACATATTATAAGTATATTGGTCTTGAGATGCATAAATGTCAAAGACCGTATTGATGTTTCCTCTTTTACAAATAGATTTGAAAAAAACATAATATTCATTTCAAATCCTTAATGTTTTGATTATGGTAAAGATGGGAAGGGCCCATACGCATTACAAATCAACCATAAAGGAAATGAAAAAACAAATCTCACCAGTGGTGAGACAAGAAAAAACAACAAACAAGATAAGTCTCCCAAACAATAAGGAGAACAACGAGACCAATACAAATTTTGACCAAAGCGAGGAATCAAAGGGTCTAAATCAATAGGTTTTGAAGAGACCTGAAACCCTCAAACTTGAACACTTTTGATGCAAATACAAGATCTCATCGCCATCCTTAATCTCTAGCTCTATAGGATAAAAAGGAAAAGAAGATTGATACGAGGGCAACAAAATCCCCCTAGTAGCAACTCTTTGTTCCTCTAGCAAAAATAAACTCCACCTCAAAAGGAGAGGTCTCCACCAGAGAAGAGAAACAAGAGAAGAAACCACCAAAAGAAGAAACAAAACCCCAACCTCCCCTACAAGAACATTTTCCACCTCTATTGGAGAAAACACCACCTCTATGGGAAGAGAAAATAGAGAAACCAAGGTAAAATCAACAGAAGCCCTTTCAAGGAAAATAAAAAGTTGGGGAGAAAAAAACCCCATAACACTCACAAGAATAGGCTTACCCAAGATTAGTCCTACTACAAAATGTCAACCTCCAAAAACCAAATTAGAAAATAGAGGATAAACAACAAAAAACTTACAACAAACCCCAACGCAACTAGAACCCTTGAAAGCCATAAGACAAGCTCAAGGTTCTCAAATGTCCACATATGCAGAACCATGGTCACAAAGTGTTGCATTGGTGGTTTTTGTTGCACCAAAATATCAACCTATTAATGTGTGATACAACCGCCAAATTTATACAAGATCCACATGAGGTGATTAAGCCATATCATGAACCCAAGAGTCACGTTGGACAATGGAGACCAAGGGACACACCATCTTGCAACAATCCCCCCTAGTGCAAGCTATGGGTTCAAACCTATGACCTTGGCTATAGTACCAATTATTACATTGGTGGTTGTCGTTGCACCAAAAGATTGACCTATTAATGCCTGATACAACCACTAGATTTATACAAGATCCATAGGAGATAGTTAACCCATGTCATGAATGCAAGGGCTGCACTACACAAAGGAGACCAAGGGACACACCATCTTGCAACAAAAAGATCGAAATTCAGATCCAAACCTAACCAACAGATCCAATAATACCAATGACTCCAAGAAATGAGAGAGCCAAGTAAACTACATTTTTATTAGCCTTCAAAGCCAAACCTAGCCAACAGAACCAGCCACAACAAATAGGTATAGTGAGTGGTTCCCTAAAAGAAAACATGGCCAACACATCTCCAACACACTTGGCCACATCATTAACCAAATCTCCAACTCTGCTCCTAATCCTAGTCTCCCCCAGAACAACAATAAACACAATAAATAGGAAGAGGTAAAAACTGGGGTCAACTCCATCACTACATAGGCACGCTGAAGACATAGAGTCCTCAACCCCTTCCACAAGGAGAGGATGATTCCAACCATCAACCATAGGAGCATATATATAGTTGTGCAATCTATATCATCCAAAAACAAAAAATCTAAGCTATTGGAACCTAGAACCAACTACATAGGTCAAACACCCACAACAACAACCAACAAAAGATATAATACATCTACCTCTGCATCACAATTTCTCAAACCAGTGCAGTGGTACCAGAGAGACCCCCAAATACCCCCATATCAAATAAAATGGCCCCTCTAGCAACACCCATCACCAACCAACCAAGTCATGCAACCACAAAAGGCACAAGTAACAAAAAAATCATCTGCCTCGCCATTTGGGTTTGCATCCTCATCACCATCGCCTTCAAAGGATTTCAAATTCATGCCTCTACTTCACTTCCCACCCAGCACCATTTGTGATTACATTGTACAAACACTAATATGTTTCACATCATCTATTAGCTCAAAAATAACAATCACACTTAATTCGCATATTTCTCGATAATGATAATTTACCAAAAAAAATTAACTAAATGAAATGTGTTTATTTATATTCAAAGCCTTAATGTTGAGTTGAGACTAGAATAAGAATAAATTATAAGACTTTATTTTTCCTCGGTTGTTCATGTTTTTCTAAAAAGTTATAAATTCTTCAAGTCAACAAACCCTTTTGATTACTAAGGAAATATTATTGTTTTTAAAAATAAAATAATAATAAATCATAATTTTATCTTTGATAATTATAAAGAATTATGAGAAAAAAATGGAATGTAGTGAGGATTTTGACTACATTTTGCTGACCAAAACTATCACCACTTCTCTCATCTTCTCCTTAATATCTTTAATCTCATCCACAAAGTGGAGTGGAGGATGATTAATGTAAAGAGGAGGAAATTTGCTAGCAAAAAATGAGAGAATAATAATGGGCATGGAGCTGGGGGATGAAAGAAAATACATGGATTTTGGTATGGAAATAGAGGAGAAGGTAGAGAGAAGGTGTGAAGAAAAGAATAGAAGTAAGAGGGAAACATTCTAGGCCAGATATAATTTTAGAAATTTTTATTTCTTGAAAAACATATTTTTGGGTGTTTGGGGATATGTTTTTATTTTTAAATGCAAAATCTTTGTGTTTTTAGACATTTTGCTTTTAAAAAATATTTTAATTTTAGTAGAACCTCTTAAAATGGTTGGATTAAGAGAGGGTGCTATCGTATGGTTTAGGGCATAGAGAAACCCCACTTTCAAGATGTTCCACTCAAGGATAACCCTAGAGATCTCAATGCAAAGGAGAAAGATATCTTGCAATAGGGTTGTCCTAGGGGCTAAATGTAAATAAATAAGGGGTTCACCACCAAGTAAGAACTTGGAAAGATAAATTAAATTTAAGATGCAACACTAAACCCTCATTCAATGAAAACCTTCACTAAATGACCTAGAAATGCAAATGAAACAACACAAAAAGGTACAAAAAGGACTGTGTGCACCTGGAAATCTTGAGATGGCTAGATGGAGGTCTAGAACACTCAAAAATATGACTTTAATGCTGAGTGAGACTCATTTTCCAAGCTAGGAGAATCAGTCCAGAATCTGGGTTTCTATGCGAGAGCAGGAATTTTCCAAATGAGTATCTGAATCTGTAAAAATCTAAATTTTGACTAAAACTGGGACTCATTCACCAAAAGTGGTGATTCAGTCCAGTTAGGGTTTTCTAGAACTTCAAAGTCTGAATCTTCTCTTCCCAGTCTTCTTTGTCCTTCCTGATTGATCTCTGGATCTGAAACCCTAATTTGCAACCTATAGGTGTTCTCGAATATTCTCCAATGCTTAATGACAACTTTGACAACTTTGAATAACTTGACAACTTTTCTCCAATCTTTCTCCTTAGGAGATCTACAACCTAGACTTGCAAATCACACACAAAGAAGAGGGGAAAATGTTGTTTTGTTAGTGGATAGGGGTTTTCCTTGGTCAAACCCTGTTTTGGTAATCAAACTTTGAAATAGAATGAAATAGTAAAGGAGAATGATGAATGAACAAAACAAGATGTTACAACTCTCCAAACTCTATCAATATATTGCTACAAATATGCTTGAGATGGTGGCAATGGATGTAGATCTTGACTCTTGCTTCGATCATAAAACCCTACATCACAATTGTTAGCTCCAAAACAAACATGATGTGTGAAGTCCTTGACATGATGATTGATGTTTGAATGTTGCTCTAAAATGCTTGATAATCTACCCTTGAAAATGCTTGAATGCTCTTGTGAACTCAATTATGCTAGTATTAATTATCTCACAAAAGTGAGTAAACCTACAAAAGTGGTTTACAATTCGAGTGAGGAAGGAAAACTTGCAAAAAATGACCCCATGCAAAAAAAATTGGTTTTGTGGTTCGAATGAGCTCAAAGGTTTGAGAAAACCAAAAATGGGTTTGAATGAACCCTAGTTCAATCAAACCAGATAAATACAAGGTCCCACAATCCCACCAAAAAACAAAAAGAAAACAAGTTTTTGAAAGGGGGTTCGAATGAACCCTAGTTCGAGCAAACGGCCCTTCTCCCACCTTCTCATGCTCTAGCCCAAAAAAACTCCAAAATTTTTCCCTTCAAAGCTTGGGTTGAGGATGAAAATGGAGGAGACTTCATAAACCCAACTGGATGATGGTAGTCCTCGAAACGAGTTGTCTAACGAATATAATTTTAATATGTTTTGGTTTTATTATGTATTTTTTTTTTTAGTTTTATTAAACATAGGTTTTTCACCGAAAAATAAGCTCTCTATTCTACACATGTGGAAAAATAGCAGATTATCAAAAAAAATAAAAATATGAGTGCACTAGATATTGAAGTCCTTGATCCAACAAAAATAAAAGTGAATTTCGATACATACAAAAAAAGTTACGTTGTATGCAATCCGCCTATGTCTGAATTGTAATTGGTTTGACTTTGAAACTTGATTAAGGAAAAAATATTCAAGAAAAAACTATGAGACCAATTGGAAGCACTAGATATTGGAGTTAAAAATCTAAATTCAAAAGAATTATAATTTTATCCTTCATGTAAAAAAAATTATGTTGTATACAATGAGCCTCAATCCTTAAAAATGTTGTTTGCTGAAAAAAACTAGTTTTCAAAGGAGATGGAAAAAGAAGTGCAATCTGATTCCAATTTTTTTGAAAAAAAATACATTTAGAATCTATAGAAAAAATGTCACAAATCACTACTTTGCATCATCTTCAAATTCCTCATGGTTTAGCTGCTATAAGTGCTTGAAAGTGAATGTTTAGTTAGAAAAAATTATTTTAGTGTCTAGTTTGGTCAAAAATTGTAAACCACTATTGTGGGATCACCCAAGTCTTAGGTGAAAATGAGTGAAAGAACCTTGTATTCATACTTAATTATGCAAGAATTCTTGAAATTACAGCACTATAGGCCAACATCCGATCTAGGAGGATAAAATCCTACCAAGAATTTGAATTAATTTTGATTTTGGTCCACATGGGACTCATTCACCCAAGGTAGCGAATGAGTCCCATTAGGCATAATATATGGGACCAAAATTAAAAATGCTTAGAAATATGTGAAACCAAGTTTGGGACCCAAAATTCTAGGTGGGACTCATTCACCCAAGGTGGCAAATGAGTCCCAGATTACTAAATCTGGGCCACACAACCCAGAAACACCTAGATTATGATTGGGTAATGATTTGTATTAGGATTATCCTCAAAAATATGCATTAAATGGGACTTGTGGATGCAATTTAAGGCCAATTAAAGCATAAATAATCCTAATTGTTAATGAAAACCCTAGAAAGGTATGAAAGTGTGTTACAACACTTTACAACACTCTAGATAAGGTAGGATTAAGGTTAAAAGGAGATTTATTAGGTGTAGTTAACTAATTAAAACCTTAGAAAAGTGTGAAAGTGTGTTACAACACTTTAGCAAGGTACCATTTAAATTCATTAGTTCACAAGGGCCCAAGACCTAATGTAAATGTGTCAAACACATTACAACACTAAATCAAGGCACCATTAAGCTCAATTAACAAGGAGGGCCCAAACAAGCAAGGAAAAGTAGAAGGGATACTTTTTTCGTTTCTCCATTTAGCCCCCACTTTAGTGAGAGGATGAACTTGCTTCAAACTCACACTAAAATAGATAAACATGCATCAAGAGGGGTCCAAGTGCGCCAATACCGGTGAGATGGGGTGACAATGATCAAGAGGGGTGATCAAGCCCCCAGGATGAAGATCCCATGGCAAACCATCATAGGCACAAAAGAACACACATGAAAATGATATAAGAGCATCATCAAAGCACAAGCATGCACTATCAAAGATGTAAAGAAAATAAAATAAAATGAATAAGAGAAGGGGTGGATCAAGCTTCGACTGTTTGTCCATCACAATGTGGATCAGATCTAGGTTGTTTGTCTGAAAAAAGCATACTCACTTTGAGGCAACAAAACTTCAAGTTATATATTGGGCGAGAAGTCCAAGAAGGTGAGAAACATACACTCATGGATGGTATGTGCTCACACACACACGCAAGTGTCTAAGGTAAAGTCATGCCCTCGTTTGGCTTCTCGTCAAAACCATACCAAAGTTATACCTCCTGATAACTTTAATAAGGCGCCACACAAAAATGATTTTTGAGCTTCATGAGGTAAGGAAAGCTTTGTATGGTTGGATCTCATGAATAGTAAGATGGCTCTACAGGAAGGGATAACTTTAAGAAACCCCCCCCCTTGGTGAAGGTGTAAAATCCTGGCGAATCCTTCCTTATTTTTTGAAAAAACTATTAATTTTCCTAGCAAATCTATACACATTATTAAAAAGAGTTGTAAAATCCTGGTGAATCTTAATGAATAATTGGTAAAAATAATAATGACGCTGGCAAATCGTAGCGAATAATCACTAAAAAGATTAATTACAATGGCTAATCTCTCCCTTAAAATTTTGCATAGTTGATCGGCACAGTTCCCCCATATATTTTTATTTTTTGTAATATTGAAGTAGGGGCCCGGGGGTAGTAGCCACCGGCAGGGTCAAGGGGCAGTGCCCCTTGCGGGGGTCAAGGGGGAAGAGCACACACAAATTAAGCGTTTTTTCAAAATATCACTTTAAAAATAAGACTGAATGAAAACTGAAAAAGTTACCATCGTTTATCTATTTAATCAGATGGTTGTGAGTTAATTCCGTGGCCTAATACACATGTGGACTAAATGAAAACTGAAAAAGTTACCATTGATTAGCTATTTAATCGGATGGCTATGAGTTAATTCTGTGGCCTAATACACATGTGCCTTTTAAAAGGCTTGTTGAGGCCTGAAATTTGTTTTGGACCACACAATTAGATCTAATCGTGTGGCCCAAAACAAATTTTGGGCCTCAGCAAGCCTTTGAAAAGCCACATGCATATTAGGTCGTGGAATCAAATCACAGCCATTCGATTAAAAATCTAATCAATGGCAATAGATAAACTGCATATTCAAGGCTAAGCTGCTAAAGTATCCCTAAAATCAAATAGTATTTTATTATTAGTGGTGATATTACCCCAAAATTGATAGAAGGAATATAATATTACTAGCGAATATAATTAATATTTTTAATTATGGTATAAACTACTGGGGAATAATTTCCAATGACGCATCGTTTTAATGGCGAATTAATCAAGACAAAATTATTTTTTTGTAAAAACCTGGCGATTCAGTCTCATTTTTAGCTCGCACTATTTGCCATTTTTGGAGGTCCCGATTTCTATTATTCGCCAATTGGCGAAGATTCACCACTAAATTTTTCCCTGTCTACAGGCATGCAAGTTGTGTTATGCAAGGTGGCCATATAAATGAAAATGCAAATGAAAAATTTAAAGAATGTTCAAAGGAGTCTTTCTTAGTTCACGTAAGGTCTTTAACTTAGGGAACATTGTGCCTAATGTCTCCAAGAGAGGACCAATCAAATAATATAAGATTCACAACTTAGGGCATGTAGTGTCTCACATCAAGAAACTAAGAGGAATGTAATATGCTAAGATAGATCACTCTCTTGAAGGAAATCACACCCAATGTCATCCACAAAGCGAAAAACACATCACATAAAGTAAGCAGACTACACCATGAACCATGAAAAGGAAAAAAAAATCAAAAGAATAATGCCAATGTATGCCCCCACTTTAAAGAAATTGCTAAACACCATGATGTGAGCAATTACTTTAAAGTAGCAAATGATAAATGCTAACAATTTAAAGAAGACATGAGAGCCAACTTGGAAATACCTATGCCAAGTCATATGTTTCCAAATGAAGTTACATCATGAAAAAGAAAAGAGAAAAGGGGTTGCCCCCAAAATAAAATTCCGAACACACATAAGGGATCTATGGATTTGGGGTCAGTATGTTCTTGATATAATGTTTTAGAGAGCTCAAAACTATCATCATTCCCCAAATACACATAGAACTGGAAGAATGACACAAAGAGAGCGAAAAAAGAAAAAAAGAAAAATCCTTTCAGGTCAACATGGAAGAGACATGAATGTCTTGATGTGTTGCATCATCCCCAAAAGGAAAAGACAAGACAAATGAAAAAGATTAAGAAAAATAAAGGAAAATCTTTTGGGTCAACATGGAAGAGACATGAATGTCTCGACGCCTTGCGTCATCCCTAAAATAAAAGAACAAGACAATTGAAAAAGATTAAGAAAAATAAAGGAAAAGCTTTTGGGTCAACATCGAAGAGACATGAATGCATCAACCCCTTGCATCATCCCTAGAAGGAAAACACAAGATAAATGGAAACAATAAAAGGCAAAGATAAAATATTTACGACATAGAGAAGAATGAAGGTGCAAATAGAGGAATGTCACAAAGAGCTCGAGAACATTAAACAAAACAACACAAGGGATCACAATACGCACATGCAATCACTCAAAAGAAAATGAACAATAAATAATGTGAAATACTAGTAAGGCACATGCGAGTCAACCTAAAGCAGGTTGTCTGTATCCCAATCGGGTTCATCGTATATAGAGGACAAACAACTAGCCAAAGGGACAATGATAGATGCATTACTAAGACAAAACTATCTACCTCTTGCCCCCACTGAGTGCAATACAAGAATGAGACAAGGTGAGTGATGGGAAAAGTCATGTAATGGCGAGAATACAAGATTCTACAACTATTACATGACAAGGGGTAGAAAGGGGATTCTTTAAGGGACTATTTCTAACATATGAAGTCTTTTGAATATATGTTGTAAAGTATGGCAGTCATCAGTAAGATGCCCAAGAGTCCTATGATATGCATAATATTTATTATTTTTAGGATTTTTTATTCTAGTCAGAGGTGGCAGGGAAACCCAACCTCTGTTAACAAGTTCTTCCAGTTTGTGTTCAATATGTGTTAGATTTTGAAAGAATGGTAAGTCTTTGAATTTTGGAAGCTTTTGTCTTTTGTTGAATTTTCCAATTACTCAAGTTGAAGGTTGAGGAGGAGGACCTAAGCTGGTCCTATCATTCTTTTCATTTTTATGAATCATTAGTTTTTCTCTAGGAAGGGCATTTATATCAGGACAAGGATCTAAGGCAACCGTACCATCACTATGAAGCATTAGGTATTCTTTAGGAGCACTTACATTGAGAGGGGGATCTTGATATCCTATCCATTTGGTTTCTTCCATTGGTATTTGTTATAGGAGTTGGTGAATTTCATGTTCACTTGTTGTATCAAATCCTTGTTTACTCAAGATTGTAAATCCTTTTCCATATGTCTCTTCTAGGAGTTCTCATTACTTTTTTAACATAGAATGTTGAGTGTTTGCATGCTTAGAGGAACTAGGTTCACCTTTTGTAGGGAACTTAGGTTCAACTTTTGTTTCAGTTTCAGGATGTAAGTAACTAAACATCTCAAGGGGTGGTATTATATGAGGTGTTGGTTGCTCCATTGATGGATAAAAAGATGCATTAGCTTCTAGGTTGTTAAGAAAATCATTTAGGAACTTATTCATGTCGTCATCATCTTCTCCAATGATGTCAACATCACAAGGTGGACATGCATTAGGAGTTGAAGGAGCATGAGTCATTTCAATTTCATTAGGGTCATTTTGAAAAGCACAACTTGACACATCCACTAAGGATTTCAAGGACATCCATAGTTTTCCAAAGAACATATCCATGATGCTAATTTCATATTCTAAACTATGCAACAGGGTCAACCCACATAAGTGGTGAACACTTTTGTGGAGGAAGGGAAAATTTGTGTTTTTCCCTCAACACAAAGTGAAGGGGTTCGACCGAACCAAATTGTTCGCGCGAACCCCTTTGAGATGTGAGCGGAAATATTAAAATAAAGGGGTTCGAGCGAACTAGGGTTCGGTCAAACCCCCTTTAATAAGGATTTTTTTGAAAAAACCCCGTCATTTTCTCGGACCCCGTGATTTTTTTTCATATTTTAATGTAAATAGGTTCGGTCGAACCCCTTAAAGTAGGTTCGGCCGATTTTTTTTGTAAAAAATTATCGTTCGAAGCTCAATTTGAAAATGAAAATGCAAAAAAATTCAAAAACCCAACTAGATAATGATAGTCCTTGGAATGAGCTATCCGTCGAATATAATTTTAATATGATTTGCTTTTATTATGTATTTTATTTTTTAGTTTTATTAAACATAGGTTTTTCACTGAAAATCAAAATCTCTGGTCTGCACATGTGGAAAAATAGCAGATTATCAAAATAAAAAATTTTAAAATATGTTGAGGCTGGGTATTGATGTCCTTGATCCATTAAAAAAAAAAAAATTGAGTTTTGATTCATACAGAAAAGGTTATGTTGTATACAGTGCGCCTATGTCTGAATTGCAATTGGTTTGACTTTGAAACTTGATTAAGGAAAAAATATTCAATAAAAAACTATAAGACCAAATGGAAGTGCTAGATACCATAGTTACAAATCTAAATTCGAAAAAATTAGAAATTTATCCTTCATACAAAAAAAGTTATGTTGTATACGGTGAGCGTCACTTTTTAAAAATGTTGTTTTCTGAAAAAAACCAATATTCGTGGGAGATGGAAAAAAAAGTGCAATCTGATTCCAAAAATTTTGAAAAAAATATTTTTAAAATCTAGAGACAAAATGCGATGAGACTCTAGTTTGCATCATTTTCAAATTCCTCACAGTTTAGCCACTACAAGAGCCCGAAAGTGAAAATTTAGTTAAAAATAATAATTGCAGTGTCCAGTTTGCCCAAAAATTGTAAACCACTATAGTGGGATCACTCAACAATGTGAAATTAAATGCTCTAGATGCAATTTTGAATTTAAGCAATGCACAAGATTAATGAATTTAAACTAGATGCAATGAATTGAGTGAAATAGGATATCTACAAACTAAAACATAAAGGTAATAACAATAAACAAAAGCTCAGAAATAGAGCTTTAAATGCCAAAAATTGCAATTCAGAATGTGCACATGGACTAATTCACCCAGGGTGGTGAATGAGTCCCAGTGGGGATTTTTTTCAAAAAAATCAAAAAAATTCAATTGCTTTTTAATCTTTTTATGTTTTATGATCTAAGAACTAAATGCAAATGCAAGTTTAATTTGATTTTTAATGAAATAAGATGCAAAAATTTAAGCTATATGAGATTTCACTAATGCAAAATTTCAAACCCTAGAATGCAAATTAACGAATGCAAATCCTAATGCAATGTTAATGCAAGCCAAATCTAAGATGACAATGCACTCCAAATCAAAATTATGATGTTCTAAATGCAAGTTCACCAAAATAGGTGGATTAAGAGATGGTGTTATCATATGGTTTAGGACATAGAGCACACCCACTTTCAAGATGTTCCACTCAAGGATAACCCTAGAGATCTCAATGCAAAGGAGAAAGAGATCTTGCAATAGGGTTGTCTTAGGGGCTAAATGTAAACTAATAAGGGGTTCACCACCAAGTAAGAACTTGGAAAGATAAAATGAAATATAAGATGCAACACTAAACCCTAATTCAATGCAAACCTTCACTAAATGACCTAGAAATGCAAATGAAACAACACATAAAGCTATAGAAAGGAGTGTGTGCACATAGAAATCTGGAGATGGCTAGATGGAGGTCTAGAACATTAGAAAATATGACTTTAATGTTGAGTGGGACTCATTCGCCAAGTCTAAATCTACTCTTCTTAGTCTACTTTGTCCTTCCTGATTGATCTCTAGATCTGAAACCCTGATTTACAACTTGTAAGTGTTCTCCAATATTCTCCAAAGCTTAAAGCCAACTTTGACAACTTTGACAACTTTCAATGACTTGAAATTTTTTCTCCAATCTTGCTCCTTAAGAAATCTGCAACCTAGATCTACAAATCACACACAAAGAAGAGGGAAAAATGTTGTTGTTAGTGGATAGGGGTTTGCCTTGGTCAAACCTCATTTTGGTAATCAAACCTTGAAATAGAATGAAATACTAAAGTTGAATGATGAATGAATAAAACAAGATGTTGCAACTCACCAAACTCTATCAATAAAGTTTTGCAAACATGCTTGAGATGACTGCAATGGATGTAGATCTTGACTCTTTCTTGAAGGTGATAGATCTTGAATTGAACACTTTCTTGAATAATAAAACCCTACATCACAATTGTTATCTCCAAAAAAAACATGATGCATGAAGTCCTTGACATGATGATTGATGCTTGAATGTTGCTCTAAAATGCTTGATAATCTTCCCTTAAAGACTCTTGAATGCTCTTGTGAACTCAATTATGCTAGTATGAATGCTCTCACAAAAAATTTAGGTGAAAATGAGTGAAAGAAACTTGTATTTATACTTAATTATGCAAGAATTCTTGAAATTATAACACTAGTACAAGCTGACATCAAATCTAGGAGGATAAAATCCTGCCAAGAATTTGAATTAATTCTGATTTTGGGCCACACGCGACTCATTCGCCCAAGGTGGTGAATGAGTCCCATCAGGCATAATGTATTGACCAGAATTAAAAATTCTTAGAGATGTGTGAAACCAAGTTCGGACAAAAAAATCTAGGTGGGACTCATTCGCCCAAGGTGGCAA
Organism: Sequoiadendron giganteum; assembly: GCA_007115665.2. Classification (NCBI taxonomy): domain Eukaryota; kingdom Viridiplantae; phylum Streptophyta; class Pinopsida; order Cupressales; family Cupressaceae; genus Sequoiadendron; species Sequoiadendron giganteum. Next base: position 194,160,894 of record CM021105.1, read on the forward strand.
ATGAGTCCTAGATCACTAAATCTAGGCCACACAAGCCAAAAACACCTGCATTATGATTGGGTAATGATTTGTGTTGGGATTATCCTCGAAAAGATGCATTAAATGGGGCTTGTGGATGCAATTTAAGGCCAATTAAAGCATAAATAAGCCTAATTGTTAATAACAACCTTAGAAAAGTATGAAAGTGTGTTACAAAACTTTAGATAAGGCAATATTAAAGTTAAAAAGAGATTTATTAGGTGTATTTAATTAACTAAAACCTTAGAAAAGAGTGAAAATGTGTTACAATAATTCACAACACTTTAGCAAGGTACCATTTCAATTCATTAGTTCACAAGGGCCCAAGACCTAGTGTGAATGTGTCAGACACATTATAGCACTAAATCAAGGCACCATTAAGCTTAGTTAACAAGGAGGGCCCAAAAAAGAAAGGAAAAGTAGAAGGGATACTTTTTTCGTTGTTCCATTTACCAAAGCTATAGATGTTCTCAAAATCAAATTATGCATTACCTTAAAGGAATTCATATAAAAAGCCTTTCAGATTTGTTTTCTTTTAGGGTAAAATGAATATATGTATATGTACTACATTCAATAAAATATATGTGTCAATTTGTAGGAATGTATTATAAGAAACAACATATGCATGGTTACATTAAAAATGACATATTAATAGCCAAATAAATATTTGTGTGAGAAACGTCTTTGTAAATTGTACTTTATAATTGCATAGGAAGTGTTGGTTCAATAAAAATATGATCTTAATATATGTGGTGATATTTTGTTCACAAATTAATATTTGGCTGAAGTAAATCTATCCATATGCTATATAATATTGCTATGAAAAAATTGAGTAATAGGCAAATATAATTAGGCCAAATAATATTTTATGTTGTTGTGCAAAAATATTAGGTATGAAGCTGATGTAAACCAGTGCATATAATAAGTGATGTTGTGCATAAAATGAGTATTGGTTTTATATTTATGAGGTTAAATGAGAGTTTAAAATTGCATGTATTAAGCATAATTCACTAGATGACTTGAATCCATAAATGATTGATTGTAATTCTTTTATAGTAGCCAAGAACAAATCCCTGGCCACTATTTAAACCTATTCAACTCTATGATGAATAAGATTGAGAATATTTTTGATGGCTAAGAATAACTTGTTGTAAATATACCTATAAACATAAACAAAGGTATTATATATCTATTCACATTGATAATTGATAGTGAGTATATTATAAATGAATAGTTAAGAAATTCAAGTATTGTATAGTGTTATAGAGAGATAGTTGTTGAATGAATAAATTATAATGTAGAGACTAAATACAATATAAGATTGTATATGAAAAATAAAACTTATTATTGTTACATCTTTTCAAATAATTAAACATCAGTAATTTAACTCGTAATTAGATTTCATAATTATGAGTATGAATATGAGGTAGAAATCTTCAATCTCACTATCCCATACACATACTCATAAGTATGACTGAGTTATATATCTAGTGTATAATCAAAAAATTTACAAGTTGATATGTCTGAAATTTAGAAGCAAGTATAAAGCAAAATCATCATATGTGGATAAGGATAAACTATAAGTCTATATGAGAAACCATTACTCTTATATTCTTGTTAGTTTTTCATAGATCAGATTGAACAATAAACAACACTTAATATAATTGCAACATATAAGACAATGAACACACAAAGATACCCTGGGAAAACCCTCCTCTTGAGGGAGAAAAACCTAGCAAATATATATCACTTATATATATAGAACAATGGCAGAAATCTGCTTACAACTCAGGCCCAACAATGGCCAATAATGTATACAATAACAGTCGCACCTCTCCTAGATGCACAAGATACAAATGAACATATTCTTCCTTGAAATCGGACTACTGCAAAGAATGCGAATTCTGCTCTTGAAGAATAATGCGAACTTGCTTGAATATGGAATGTGTAACAATGACAAACTAACCTTGTATTTATACAACACAGGGTGCCTCTTCACTTAGGTCAGCCTCTTTAGAGAACATAATAAAAGATAAAATACAACATGAGGTCGGCTCAAACAATAATAGGTAAATGTGAAACAAAAGATTTGGCCCTTTATTCTTTTATGTTTATTGTTTGCTATAAATTAAATAGCCGAATGGCTATACATTTAAGTTGCTTTCTTCTTGGAATTCATGCGATGAAGTGCAGACCATAGCTGCTATAATATCAACACTCCCTCTCAGCTAGGGATGAACTTCCACCTGCACAAGACACATCATATCAGAATGAAAACAAAGAATATCACCTCATTGTGATATCAACCATTGTGGCTACCTCCACAGATGGTAAGAACAAATGCTCATCACTTAATGTGATGTTGTCACCTCAATGTGACTTTCACCATGGCTCTCCCAGAGGGTGATACACGAGCACAAATAAAATCATCACGGATTCCCTCACGTGATGTTGTCATGGAGTCACACACATGACATCCACCATGGCTCTCCCAGAGGGTGGAAACAAGGGCTTTCACCTCAAATCTCTCTCAATAGAGAATTGCATTATCAAGGGCTTGCACCTTAACTCTCTCTCAATAGAGAATTGCATTAACAAGGGCTTGCACCTCAACTCTCTCTCAAATAGAGAATTGCATTAACAAGGGCTTGCACCTCAACTCTCTCTCAAATAGAGAATTGCATTATCAAGGGCTTGCACCTCAACTCTCTCTCAAAATAGAGAATTGCATTAACACATAAGGATCACTGATATTGAGACTCTTTCTCAGTTAAGGCTGCATTCTCCACCATACCAAGTTTCTCTTAGAAGTACACAAACTTAATCTTGGCGAGAGGCTTGGTGAGAATGTCTGTCGTTTGCTCTTCAGTGCCGATATACCTCAACTGTATAGCTTTCCTTTGTACCATATCTCTAATATAGTGGTACTTGATCTCAACATGTTTTGTTCTGTCATGAAACACGAGATTGACAAAAAGCTTTACACAACTTTGATTATCACAGTGTATAATAGTAGGCTCCATTGATTGTCCAAACAATCCTGCAAGGAGCTTACGAAGCCACACTGCCTCACGAGCTGCCACACAAGCTGCAATATATTCTTCCTCAATTGTACTCAAGGCCACTGAAGACTGTTTCCTTCTACACCAAGAAATCATAGCAGTCCCCAAACTGAAGCAACAACCAGAAGTACTCTTTCGATCTGAGACACATCCTGCCCAATCAGAATCAGTAAAACCATGCAGCTCTAAATACACACCTGAAGAATATCTCAACCCATATCCAATTGTGCCACATAAATATCTCAGGATATGCTTAGCTGCTACAAGATATATTTGCCTTGGTTCACACATAAACTGGCTAAGTGCACTCACTGCATAGAAAATGTCAGGTCTAGTGTTAACTAGATACATCAATGAACCAATCAACTGTCTATACATCGTAGAATCCACTGGTTCTGAACTAGCTGCAGCCTCTTTCAACTTATCTAGGTTAGTCTCCATGGGTGTAGACATAGGTTTGCAGTCAATCATACCAAACCTTTTGAGAATGTCAACAGTATACTTGCCTTGACTTAGAATCATCTCATCTAGCTTTTGCCAAACTTCTAAGCCAAGAAAGTAATGCATGAGACCTAGATTCTTCATCTCAAACTCTGAGGCTAATTCCTTCTTGCATTTTAGAATTAGATGTTCCTCACCAGTGATAATCAAATCATCAACATATAAAATCAAAATCAATGCTTCACCATTTACCACTTTGAAGTAGAGGTTGGAATCTGCATCATTCTTTGAGAACCCGAGGCTTGAAAGATACTGATCAATCCTTTCGTACCAAGCACGAGGAGCTTTCTTAAGACCATACAAGGCCTTCTTTAGCTTGAAAACATGAGACTCCTTCCCATATACTTCAAATCCTTCGGGTTGCTCAATATAAACCTCTTCTTCTATTACACCATTTAGAAATGCTGTCTTTACATCCATTTGGTGAATCTTCCATCCTCTAGATGCAGCAATAGCAATGATGGTTCTGACAGATGTATATCGAGCCACAAGAGCAAAGGTTTCTTCATAGTCAACTCCCTCTTTTTTTGAAAACCCTCTAGCCACGAATCTTGCCTTGTGCTTCTCAATGCTCCCATTAGCTGCATGCTTGATCTTGAAGAGCCATTTAGAAGACACCACATATTTTCCTTTGGATCTAGGAACTATATCCCAAACATCATTCTTAAGTATGGATTGATATTCCTCAGACATGGCATCTTTCCATACTTGTTGACTAGAAGCTTCTTCGACACTTGAAGGCTCTGATTCAATAATCTGACTCATCAAGGCAACATAACTAGAGAACTTGTGAGGTCTCTTGCTTTCTTTGAAAGCTCCTCTTGGGGCTACAAAACTTTTTGCCTCCTGCATTGTCCTACGAGCCCAAAGAGGTCTTTTCTTTCCAATCACAATATCTAGAGGCCCATCAGTAGGATCCAAGGGTTCAACTGGATCAACATCTTCTTTAGGTTCTGAAGCCTCCTTTAGGTTCTCTGGAATATTGTCAACTTCCATATCTTGAGGAGGTTCTTCTTCATCAATCTCCATAGGAGTGCCCTTGGACTTTCTGAAAGCAACATCTTCCTCAAATGTGACATCTCTGCTAATCTCAATAGACTTTTGTCCTGGTATGTATATCTTGTAACCTTTTGATGTCTCACTATATCCTACAAGAATTCCTTTCTTTCCAGAAGGTTCCAGCTTTGTTCTCTTTTCCTTTGGAATATGAATATAGACTAGACAACCAAAGATCCTCAAATGACTAACTTTAGGTTTCACACCTGAGAATGCTTCTTCAGGAGTTTTATTCTCTAAGATCCTGTGGGGACTTCTGTTTTGAACATAGATGGTTGTCCTTGATGCTTCAGCCCAAAGAGAGATTTGCATGTCTTGATCATGGATCATAGCTTTCACTGCTTCTATAATAGACCTATTCTTTCTTTTAGCAATACCATTTTGTTGTGGATTATAGGGAACACTGAACTCCCTCTTAATCCCTGCTTCAATACAAAAATATCGAAATGTGCCAGAGGTGTATTCTCCAACATTATCGGATCTCAATACCTTGATCCTTTTCCCAGACAGGTTTTCAACCCGTACCTTGAATTCTCTGAATCTTTCTAATACTTCTTCAGATTCTTTAGATCTCAAAAAATAAATCCAAGTCTTTCTAGAGTAATCATCAATAAAAATAATATAATACAAGAAGCCACTAGATGATGCAATAGACATTGGACCACACAAATCAGAATGAATGAGATCAAGAATACATTTAGATCTACTTTCACTAGAATGAAACGTACCTTTTGTGTTCTTGCCTAGGGCGCATCCCTTGCATGTACCTTCATGTTCTTGATTGAATTTTGGAAGACCAGTGACCATCTTCTCCATGATAGGTAGAGCACGAAAGTGAATGTGAGCCAATCTTCGATGCCAAAGATCGCACATGCTGGAGCTATCATGCACAAGCGCTTGAAGAGGACGAGTGCATAGCCTATAAAGACATTCATGTCTGACTCCAATCACTTGAGCAGTTTTGAAGCTAGAGTTCTTTGCCCATATAAGAACTTTGCCTTTAGAGAAGGCAACTTGATAACCCTTGTCTTCCAATTCTGAAATTGAGACAAGGTTCCTCTTTATCCCTGGAACGAATAGTACATCATTCAACTCTAATGAAATCCTAGAATCCAAGTGAAGAGTGGAGTTTCCAATTCCTTTTACAAAATATCTAGCATCATCTCCAATAACGACTTGATCACTGGAGTTGCTCTCCACTAAATTTGAAAGGTGACTCCTGAAACCGGTGATGTGCCTAGAAGCACCACTATCAATTAGCCAAGTGTTGGTGTCGGTAGAAACATTGCTTGACAAGGCTGAATAGAACAGATAATCATTGGAGTCCTTCTGTGGAGCGACTTCTTCAACATCTGTAGTGGCAACTTGATGCTTAGGTCTTTGAGGACACTCCTTCGCAAAGTGGCCATACTTATCACAGCGGAAACACCGAATCTTGGACATGTCTGTCTTTGAGGACACTCCTTCGCAAAGTGGCCATACTTATCACAGCGGAAACATCGAATCTTGGACATGTCTCGTTTCCTTTTGAAGGTAGGAGCACCATCATTTCCATTTTCTCGATTCCTTTTGAAGAACCCTTTCTTAAAGCCTTTTCCTTTGTTCGATGAATGAGAGGCAAGAACTTGTATTTCTTCATTCTTTGAACTTTGACCAATTCCCCTTGCCGTTAGTCTCAACTCTTCTTGAATGCAGTCAATCCTCAATCGATCAAACTTGGGAAGTTTAGATCTTGCACTGATTCCTTGAATGAACGCCTCCCATGAAAACGAAAGACCATTGAGAGCAAGCATAGTTAGGTCTTTGTCGTCAATCATGTGACCAATTGTGGAGAGCTGATCTCTTATCTCTGAAATCCTCATGAAGTATGTAATAACAGATTCTCCTTTCGACATTTTCACATGATGAAGTTGTTGCTTCAGTGCAAGAGCTCAACTAGTGTTGTTGATTTCATACATCTCTTCCAAGGTTGCAAACATCTCTCTTGTTGTATCCAACTTGAAGACAATCGGTACAACATGATCCTTGACAAAATCAACCAACACTTTCTTTGCCCTAGTGTCTTTCTTCCTCCACTGCAATTTCTCTTCTTCCTCCTCAGGTTCAGGAACTTTTGATTTCACAAACTCAGCCAAATCATTCTCTTCCAATGTGAGCATGATCCTGAACCTCCATGATGTGTAGTTCGAAATCCCTTCGAGTCTATCCTCAATTTTCAGACCATTCACCATCTTGAATTTTTGAAATAGGAGATAGACTGAAAAAGATTTGAGTGTTGCAAACTTAAATCTGATCATGATCTTTTTCACACCCGCTCTGATACCATGTTAGTTTTTCATAGATCAGATTGAACAATAAACAACACTTAATATAATTGCAACATATAAGACAATGAACACACAAAGATACCCTAGGAAAACCCTCCTCTTGACGGAGAAAAACCCAGCAAATATATATCGCTTATATATATAGAACAATGGTAGAAATCTGCTTACAACTCAGGCCCAACAATGGCCAATAATGTATACAATAACAGTCGCACCTCTCCTAGATGCACAAGATACAAATGAACATATTCTTCCTTGAAATCGGACTGCTGCTAAGAATGCAAATTCTGCTCTTGAAGAATAATGCGAACTTGCTTGAATATGGAATGTGTAACAATGACAAACTGACCTTGTATTTATACAACACAAGGCGCCTCTTCACTTAGGTCGGCCTCTTTAGAGAACATAATAAAAGATAAAATACAACATGAGGTCGACTCAAACAATAATAGGTAAATGTGAAACAAAAGAGTCGGCCCTTTATTCTTTTATGTTTATTGTTTGCTATAAATTAAATAGCCGAATGGCTATACATTTAATTTGCTTTCTTCTTGGAATTCGTGCGATGAAGTGCAGACCATAGCTACTATAACATCAACAATTCTCACAATTGAATTGATGAGTTAATTTTAAAAATTTCTATTAAACATATTTCACATCTATTATCTCTCTTTATATCTATCATTCCACTAGATATCTTATATTTTAGTCATTTTTTTCGTTTTAAGAAAACTTTTAAAAGTTTAATTATAAAATATTAACAATATAAATTTTAAAATATATACAAGATATTAAATATTTAATTTATTAAGATCAACACTAAAAATAAAAAAAATAAAACAGAAAAAAAAAGAAGAAAGAGATCAGATTAAAATTTTGGGAAATAAATATCTTCCTCAATAATAAATAAAAAAATCAAAACGAAACAAAAAATTTCCTCCTTACACAACCTCGACAATGAATTTTGTATTTATTGTGTGCAATTGGAGTTTGTACAGCCTTATGACCCAAAATCAGCTTGAGAAGAAGCCAAGGCCGTGTGGAGAAGGCACGTCATCGGCATCTCGCTCGGGTTGTACCCACCTTCCATACCAATTGCGGACAAGCCCTTTGTTTTCCAGTTGATGCCAATTAGTCAGCACCATCCACTCTTTGCGCAGCATATCAGAGGCCTTGTTAACCAACGCCACATCACGTCGCGCTTCGGCTCGGAACGGGGCAGTCCAACTCTCAAACCCATCCAACAAATGCAAATACACCTCCAAATTATGGCACCCGGCCAGATCAGGGTTTTTCTTCAAGAATGGAGATTTCTTGAGATCCAATGCTAATTCCACCCCTACATGTTTGTATAACCAGGGAAGAGACTCCAGCATGTGCCCCATTACCTTCTCATATTTCTCCATTCCTTCGTTGAACAAAATGCCGGGCATTTTGGGCACCACGTCTTGCCTGCCCACAACACGTAGGACCTTCACGCCGAGCTACTCCAGAGTGTCCTTGAAAGCGCTGTTGCCCACACGCGGAGCCCCGAACGAGAAGACGGTGACGGGGACCCTTCGGTTTGGGTTATTTGCATGTACATTGACTCCCTTAGCGGCTATTTCAAAAGCGTTAAGAAGCGCGAGGGCATCACCGAGGCTGTGCCCACAGATGCTAATGCTCACTTCCTCACCACGCTCCGTGTAGAGCGCCACAAGGCGACGGATCTCGTCCATCACTTGCTGTGAGGCGCTGTGCTTGTTGTAGCGGGTCGCATCATTCTTAGAAGTATAAATACTGAGAAACCCGCGCTCCACCTTGATGGCGGTGCGTTCGGAACAGCCAAGGTCACCGACGGGGTGAAGAATGTCACGCAGATTCTCCATCCATTCCAGCTGTGTGACGGTGCCGCGCCATGCCACCATGATGTTACGCCTACCAAGGCGCTTCGTCTCCTCGTCTGTACTCACTGCTACGTAGCCCATCCAGTTGGAGTCCTTACTCCACGGATCCATGGAATTCGACCGCCCGAAAAATTTGGGCAATTGAACGTCCGACATGGCGTAAACATATTTGCTGACTCTGTAACCCGTGTTGTCGAGGTGAAGTTTGTCCAGAAGTTTTTGCCGGTTGTACCTGCAACTGCCGCAGTATTTGGAGTGCGCATCGAAGTCGAAGGCGTCATAGGTCGCCTGGGCGAATTCCCCATATTTCACAATTTCTCGCCTGAGCTTCGGACTCAAAGGGTCAAGAAGACCCTCCCAATTATTCGAACCCTGGTATTTTCTCCAGTCTTCACCTAAACCCTCTTTTGGAGACACCGTTGGGCTGTTTCTGTACACCTCTTCAAGCCGCCTCGCAAATCTTTGCAATTCGACGGGAGTCAACCTGCCCGTCTGCGCAGCTTCTGGAGGCGGTGGATTCACACGCAGATCAGCTCTCCTCCGGGTGTTGTTCCGCTGCCTCTTCGTCTCCAACAACTCTGCCGCTAGTTCAACAACAACGGACGATTCACCGCCATTTAACAGAGTTTTAGAGGATCTGTTTAGGGCCTCGCAAACGTGAAGATTTGTGGAAGAAGACGAGGCAACCCTAGAGCTTTTTACCTTGGCGCTCCCTACAGTCTTGCAGCTGCTCCTCACGAACAGCGCGTGGGTGTTAGGGACGTATGCCGATTGAATCATCGTACTTCTAACTTATCTTCAGATAATTTTATCGTATGATCGGATTATAAGAAAGGACTTGTGCAGCGGCAATGCTCTTAAACATGAAAGAGTATTGGTATTTTTAGGAAATGGTTCGGGGCGCACCGCGTTGCTGTCAGGCACACGCATTTTCTGTTGGAAAATTATTGCAAGACAATGTCAAACCTGAACCGTTTGCAGGATTATCCTTTGTCAATAAGAAATGTCAAAGTCAAGAATTATATTTTCTTATTCCCAGTTCTTTGTCAACTAAATAGTTATCTATTCAACATTGCTGTCTAGGTGTTGGAATGGTGAATTGTTCGTGTGATTACCTTTGGTTTTGATTCTGTCGAAACCGTTATAAAAGTAAATTTCAATTATTTTTTAATTTAATAAATAAAGCTAATCTAAATTATTGTACCTGAATTTTTATCTAGTGTTGTTACACATTTTAAACTAGGTTCGGTGGAGGGGTTACAAAGGAATCACACGAATTAAATTCCACTAACTTATAGCAAGTTTCTATATATATGAGAAAATTAATATTTAATTTTAAATTTAATCAAATGTGGGTCATCTAATTTATGTAAAGAAGTTCATGTGGAATAAAATAAAGAGAGTTATATACAAAATAAGATGTGAAAGTTTAAACTTAAGTCTCTAGATTGTTGACACAGATAAAATGTTAAGAAAATAAAAGTTCATAAGCATTCTTAAGTTTAAGGATTTTCATGCTTAAGAAGGTGTGTTATTGCAAATAACATGTGTTGGTCTAGCTATAAGACTTGTGGTTTTCTATGACAACTTTGATTCAACATGACAATTCAAACGCAATATGATAATTTAGGTACCATTTGATATCTCAAACAAGTTCATAGATTCAAAGGATCTCACTTGATTAATTTTAGTAAAATACTTGGGTACAATTAATCTTATGTTTTTGACTTGAAATAGGGCATCACAAATTTAACAGTATAGCTCAAGTGGGGTTAATAGACTTGTTGAAATTGAAAGGAACATAAAGTCATAAAGTTCATAATATTTTCAATTACTTCTACTTTTTGCATAGGATGTATATCTAATCATTACATTCTACATCAAAAATACTATCAAAAATACAAATATGAAGGGTACAAATAAAATTAGGAGTATTCATTAACACTATGAACACATTTTATGCCATCACTTTATAAAGTGAATAATTGTAGGTCTTACCCTTTACCATGGCAATGACTTGATAGGCTATGATGTAAATATGTTCACTGTGTGTGTTAGTTTAGGGGTAGAGTTGTTATAATGAGAAAAAAATGAGTTTAAGAACAATTAAAATATATCATATTCATAAAAATCAATATTATAATATTTTTGTCTCTCTCTACTTGCATTCTTATAGAGCCCTTACAACATAGTTGGTATTCTCCATTTTCATTCTTATAGCCTTTCTTATTTATATGGCATTTTGGTACCTAAAATATTTTTTATTGGAATAGGTTCTCCAAATTATCTTGGATTCTTTTTTGTATTCTACATTTGCATTCCTATATTTTATTTTAGTTCTATGGAATTTTGGTGATTAAAATATTTTTTATTGGAATGGGTTCTCTAAACTATCTTGGATGTTTTTGTCTTAATATCATGAGGATATATTCTTTTCCAAGCTAGGATGATTTGAAATTAAGTGGTAAACATGAACTAATGGTAAATAAAATATCAATTGTACCAATTTAAAGTATTTTGAATTTATTTAACACAAATTTCTGTGTTAGTTTCATGTCAATGATAATCTCTATAATTATAACCAATTGTTTATGTTACAAAGGGGGCCCCTACTAGCAAAAGCTTCTTTTTTAATATCCATCATAGAGTGTATTTTATCTCTTTCCTTTAAAAAAAATGGAATACATATCTTCTAATTAGCTTTCCTTCAGACAAATAGAATACATATCCACTAATTTTTTCAACTAAGTCAAATAAGGATTTATTTTAGTCATTTTACTATTCAATTGGAATTATGTTATTCACATAACTTTTTAGGTCATATATTTATGTGAAAACTTCGTATCTATATTTTTTATAAACACTACTTGTACTCACTGGATAATTGCAACTATTATATCCTTGATCATGAATAAAAGGATGATGAATAATTTTAAACATGTTATTCCAAATTCTCGATTAAAATTATTTTCTTTAGGTACAAAGCACCTATGTAGTTTTAAGTAGGGATTAAATCTATATTACAACTCATATTTTATTTTTCCTTTTCCAAATGAATATTTATTTGAAAATTTTGGAATAATCAAATTATTTAGTTCATTAAAGTTATATATTTTTCTATAATTATTGAATAAATATTAGGGTCATATGAATTAAAGGGATTGGAAAGTAATGATCAAAGTAATATGTAAGGAGCTTCACTATGCAGAGGATCATTTTACAAAATTATAGGATTAAAATGGAAGCTCATAAATATCATGAGATTATTGGAATGTAATTTCACTATGTAGAGAATGGGCTAGAGATAACCAATGGCCCTCACTTTGGGTATCTAACTTTCATCAAATAATTATTCAACAGTACAAATTTACACATTGTCCATAAAATTACCCCTATAAATTATCTTATTGTTGTATATGTTGACCATGATAATAATACATTTTCATGAGTGATTTGAAAAATCATATTTATGGTCTCACTAAGTTTTATTTGACACTCTATAAGGTGGGCCATTTTTTTTTTCAATATTTTCTTCTATAAATTTTTTTATAGGTTTTGTTACCTAATGTGGGGTTTTCATAATGTAAATTATAGAATGTGTACAATGTTTAATTCTTTGCTCATAAAATAATTTTCAAAGGATTATTTCTTTCAATATTGAATGCTTGATACTATTAAAAAATGAGTTTGGATGAACTGACTTTCAATGAATTTGACAAGATAGATACCCCTCAATCTTCAACTCTAAATTGAAAGATAGTGATAATTTATTTACCAAATATTTATCCTCTCAACCAAAAATTCACATACATTGTTCCATATATTACTCTTATATAATCCATAAGTTGATTATATTAAAAAAAAAAGTGATTTCCTAAATGATCTTATGTTAACCAAGAAGAGTACAAATCCTAATATCGAGTACTATTGTGAAACACTAATTTGAACATTTACAATGGAAATAATATCACATGCTACAGTCAAAATTGAAATTATGTTAATACAAAAACTCAACTTCATGCTAATGTTGCATTAGCATTGATATTTTGAGTTGAGTTAACATCAAGATTAATTTTTATTAGTTTTGATCTATCATATAAAAAACCATCATTGTCAAATGGCCCTTAGTTTATTGGTGAAATTAATTGGCTCAAAAAGAGCCCACCAACCTAACAAAGTTTGATTAAGTTTGAAGGTTTGATTATCTAAAAGAATCTAGAATATGCCTCATGAAAATTTGGTACAATCGATATTCCCAAACCCTTGTCTCTTAGTCAAAGGAGGTGATAATTGGTTCATCTAGTGCTACAATGTGATAAACTAGCATTGTAAGATGTCCATCCTTCAATAATCAAGTAATAAAATCACTAATTTGAACTATAAGCATGACACAATGATGTGAGAGTTTATATCAACCTAATGTTAATTTTCTAATTTTAACCTTTGATGATAATTTTACTTTTGAAAATAATTATTATTTCAATTTTACAAAGAAAAAATTGTGTCATTAAAGATATTTTAATTTACTTTTTTTCTATTCAAATGTTGTATAATAATTGAACAAGTCATATTATGTATAAGATACCCATCGCTTTGAAGGGTTAAAAACTAAGATCAATGTGAAATGTAAACAAGTTTACTATTTGAAGGAACATTTTACAAAATTATAGGATTAGCTACTAGCTCTCCCCAAGAGAGAGGAGTGTACCTAATTCAATGAGACTATAAGACTATTAGAAAGAAAGTTCATCATGTAATGTGGATCCAAAGATAGTTATAGATCCTCACTTTATGGATGTTAATTTTGTCAAACAAAGATTGTATTATGAATTATATGCATTGTCCATACAATTATTAACACAAACAATATTATTGAGATCTATGTTGAACATGCTAAATAATGCATTCTCACATTTGAATTGATGAGTTGATTTTCAAAAAAATTATTAAACATATCATGTTTAATATCTCACTTTATATTTAACATTCTACTAAATACCTTATATTTTAATCAATACTTTAAAAAATAAATTATAAAACTTAATTGTAAAATTTTAACAATATAAATTTTAAAACATATATATCATATTAAATACCTAATTTACAAAAGATTAATGAACACTAAAAAAAATAGATCAAAAGTAATTTTGGGAAATAATTACCTTCGTTTCTTAATAATAAATTAAAAAGAATCAACTACCAATAATTATCCTCCCAAACAATCTCGACAATAAATTTTGTATTAATTGTGTAAAATTGGGATTTTTATACCCTTATGATCCAAAATCAGCTTGAGAAGAAGCCTATTCCGTGTGGGGAGGGCACGTCATCGGCATCTCGCTCGGGTTGTACCCAGCTTCCATAGCAATTGCGTACAAGCCCTTTGTTTTCCAATTGATGCCAATTAGTCGGCACCATCAACTCTTTGCGCAGAATATCAGAGGCCTTGTTAACCAACGCCACATCACGTCGAGCTTCGGCTCGGAAGGGGGCAGTCGAGCTTTCAAACCCATCCAACAAATGCGGGTACACCTCTAAATTATGGCACCCAGCCAGATCGGGATTATTCTTCAAGAATGGAGATTTCTTGAGATCCAACGCTAATTCCACCCCTACATGTTTGTATGACCAGGGGAGAGACTCCAGCATGTGGCCCATTAGTTTTTCATATTTCTCCATTCCTTCGTTGAACAAAATGCCAGGCATTTTGGGCACCACGTCTTGCCTGCCCACAACACGTAGGACCTTCACGCCGAGCTCCTCCAGAGTGTCCTTGGAAGCGCTGTTGCCCACCCGCGGAGCCCCGAACGAGAAGACGGTGACAGGAACTCTTCGGGTCGGGTCGTTTGCATGCACATTGACTCCTTTAGCGGCTATTTCAAAGGCGTTAAGAAGCGCGAGGGCACCGCCTAGGCTGTGCCCACAAATGCTAATGCTCAACTCTTCTCCGCGCGCCGTGTAGAGTGCCACCAGGCGGCGGATCTCGTCCATCACTTGATGTGAGGCGCTGTGCTTGTTGTAGCGGGTCGCATCATTCTTAGAAGTATAAATACTGAGAAACCCGCGCTCCACCTTGATGGCGGGTCGCTCGGAACAGCCAAGGTCACCGACAGGGTGAAGAATGTCGCGCAGATTCTCCATCCATTCGAGTTGTGTGACGGTGCCGCGCCATGCCACCATGATGTCACGCCTACCGAGGCGCTTCGTCTCCTCGTCTGTACTCACTGCCACGTAGCCCATCCAGTTGGAGTCCTTACTCCACGGATCCATTGAATTCGACCGCCCGAAGAATTTGGGCAATTGAACGTCTGACATGGCGTAAAGATACTTGCTGACTCGGTAACCCGTGTTGTGGAGGTGAAGTTTCTCCAGCATTTTTTGCCGGTTGTACCTGCAACTGCCACAGTATTTGGAGTGGGCATCGAAGTCGAAGGCGTCATAGGTCGCCTGGGCGAATTCCCCGTATTTTACAATCTCTCGCCTGAGCTTGGGACTCAAAGGGTCCAGAAGCCCCTCCCAGTTATTCGAACCCTGGTATTTTCTCCAGTCTTCACCTAAACCCTCTTTGGGAGATACCGTAGGGCTGTTTCTGTACACCTCTTCCAGCCGCCTCGTGAATCTTTGCAATTCGACGGGAGTCAATCTGTCCGTCTGCGCATGTTCTGGTGGCGGTGGATTCACACGGAGATCAACTCTCTTCCGGATGGTGTTCTTCTGCTGCCTCTCCTTCGTCTCCAACAACTCTGCCGCTAGTTCACTAACAATAGACGATTTACCGCCATTTAACAGAGTTTTGGAGGATCTGTTTAGGGCCGCGGAAACGCGAAGATTTGTGGAAGAAGAGGAGGCAACCCTAGAGCTTTTTACCTTGGCGCTCCCGACAGTCTTGCAGCTGCTCCTCACGAACGGAGCGTGGGTGTTAGGGATGTATGCCGATTGAATCATTGTCTGCTAACTTATTTCCAGATAATTTTATCGTATGGTCGGATTATAAGAAAGGATTTGTGCAGCGGCAACGCTCTTAAACATAAACGAAAGAGTGCTGGTAATTAATATAGGAAATGGTGCGGGGCGCAACGCGTTGATGTCAGGCAAACGTATTTTCTGTTGGAAAATTATTGCAAGACAATGTCAAAGCTCAACCGTTTGCACGCTTATCCTTTGTCAATGTGAATGGAGTTCCTGTAAGAAATGTCAAGTCAAGAAATATAATTTCTAATTTCCCAACTCGTTTTCAACTAAATAGTTATCTATTCAACATTGCTGTCTAGGTGTTGGAATGGTGAATGGTTCGTGTGATTGCCTTTCGTTTTGATCCAGTTCTGGCCGTCATTTTAAGTGAGTTCAGACGTCAAAACTCATTAATATGTGTACCGTCATCATCAACGAACAGTATACAGACGACTTTAGCTCTAACACACATTTGAATGTTTTTTAATTATTTTTAAACAAAAGAGTGACATAAGCATTTCTTTGACTTCAATTTTAGACCATAAAATAGTATGGCATTGTCACAGTCCTTGCTGGTTTATTGTTAATTTTTTTTATTAGATGTTTGGTGTAACGACAGAGATGACGAATTCAAATCTTCGTACTATTAAAAAAAAAAATTGATTAGGTCATATTCATTTTATTTATTAATTTATCAGCAATCAATAAATTTAGTGGGTTTAGTTGTTGGATTATTAAGAATCGTTTTGGCGTATGATTGTATCTTGATGTAAATAGATTCAATGCTAGTCTCTATTATGAGAATTAAGTGATCTTATATATCAAATTATAAGAAGTGTATTGTCAAGAATTTATTAAGGGTCGTGTTCTAAGTAAATTTGATAGAATAAATGTCCCTCATTCTTTGATTCTTATCTAGAGAAATCTTATACGTACTCTACAATCCTTGGGATTACGAGACATAATTAATTATTCGATATTATAGATATGATAATAGGTTGTCTAATCACTTCAAATAGAAAAATTATAATATAATGATGCTCCCAACCTTAACAAAGAAAAGAAAAATGCAATCCAATTAATAATGGATGATGTAGAAGATTGTCACTTTTAAGATTTTTGTAATATCAATTTTTTATGATTTTTTTTTTAATAATTTAAATAATAATATAAAATGGGTGGTTGGCATAACACTTTTGAGTCATAATATTTAATTTCTTAACAATTAATTTTTTCATCATTTAGTGATAAAGAATATAGAGTTTGTTTTCATGAATAAAGTTAAAGTTAATTATAGAGTTTCAAGCCTTGACACTATTAAAGGTTGTTGAAAAAACAAAACAAAAAATACACAACGAATTAAATTATCATTGAAACCATTAAAAACACATAACTCAATTACATTACAAATCCATATCATTTGTTAATAAATAGGAGAGGAAGTGTCAATATTCATCCTTCCAACAATTTTGTCAATAACATGATGTACATTCTTGATATGCTACAAATTAATCCAATTTATTTTTCCTTCATCAAGTGCAACATGGATCCAATGGAGGAGAGGTTGCCAGCTCTAGTGGTGATCTCCTCCATTTACTTTGATAAATTTCATTAACTTATTTCTAAACATATAAAATATTCTTGGAGGGAGATTACTTGTTTTTCATTAATTTATTTGCATTGTTCTTAAGAAATTCCTACAAATCATGGGCAATATTTTTTTATCTCCAAGATTATGTTACATTAGAGTGCTTGAACAGGAACCTCTAGATGATAAATTAGATTTAAAACATATAACATCTTAGTCTGTATAAAAAATTAAGAATGGTTTACCTTCAATTTTTATATTGATATTAGTCAAGTAGTGTAGATTTCCAACAAGGGGTTAACTAAAATTAGTAGAGGATGATGGAAAATTAAAATCCAAGTATGTTTAGCCACAAAAAAATATCAAAAGGTGTGTTTTGTAGTCTCTTGTATATTTAAAAATGGATAAATGATGGTCCAATGGGTTTGGAAGAAATAAATATGGTCTTTAATGAGGAGTTTGGAATAGAGGGATTTCTAGGTGTAGTGTAGGAAATTTTATACACTTTATAATTTCACACTTTATTTGGGTACCTTAATTTATTGGACTTAATTAAGCTTCTGATTTTTCAAATTATACATTCCAAAGCCTTATTATTCTCATTTTTTTTAAAGGGAAACCAACATCTAATAAATGCAATTAATATTTTAATCACAATGGAGAATGAGTGTCCTATATTTTTAGGCCAGGATTGATTTTCCCAACGACGAATGGGTCCCCTTCAAGTCCTAAAACCCATTTTTAAATATGTTTTTGGCGGTATTTTAAATGATTCAAATTTCATATGCATTTGTCGGCTTTTGGAATCTAATTTTTGAGAAATTAGATAAACACCTAGAAATACATAATATTTTTATCAATTCAAATCTAAGCATTCTAGGGTTGGGGCCCTAACTCAGTTGGCTAAATCTTTCCTGTTGCAGGAGGTTGGTCACGAGGTCTAGTCTCCCCACCCCCGTGGTACCGGAGGGCGTGTCGCACCAGCGCCACCGGTCACGTTAAAAAGTTTACCAGGTGCACTGCAGTTTATAGGGGGTCGTGCTACCCGATTCTTGTAGTCTAATAAAAAAAAAAAAAAAATCTAAGCATTCTAACACGCATGATCAAATATTTGCAAGAGAAAATATTATTGTCAAGAGCATTCAAGAGTAGATTTATCACTTATTTCTTACAACAATAAAGATCATATCATCATGTTCCAACTTATGTGTGTTCATGTAATCTTGTAAAGGCTGATATGCATTGTTAATCCTAAAAGCATCCAAGAATTTTCAAGTGTCCAAATCCATCAAGAAAAGAAAGATCAAGTTCTTGGAGTTATGTGTTTGACTTTAGTCCTCTAAGGGAAGCCTTTGAAGGTTTGGTGAGTTGTAGTAAGCAAGTGTTCATTCATCATTTCCTTGCCCATTTTCATTATCTTCCTACAAAGGTTTAATTACCAAACATTGGTTTTGACTAAGGAAAACCCCCATTCGAGCACAACAATTTTTCCCTTTTGTATGTGCAAATTATAGGTTGAAGAAGGATTGAGGATCTTGAAGAGAAAATTTTACATTCTTGCATTTGTTGCATTCATTGTTGTTAAGTCGAAGAAACTCAGATTCGTAATTTATTTCTAGCTTTACGACAATGGAACCTATGCAAAATAGAAGTTAAGATCCTACCTCAAAGGATTTCAAAAAGAATTTTAAGAAGCCCACACCAGGACCCATTCGCCCTAGGAAAAACTTGTCCTTCAACATAGCTCAAAACCTACTTTTGGTGACTAGTACATGTGTCCTTACCTTTTCATGTTCTAGGTCTTATAGTTCATTTAATTTAAGTATTGCATATCATTTCAATTTGGTTTCAAATATGTCCTATTGTCTTAAGGACTAAGATCCAGGTCTAATTGACTCACCTTTGAGGTTGAAAGTCAATCTCTACTCCTTCTCATCTCTTTCCTAATGAAATGCTATTGGGGAGAGGGATAAATAGAGAGAAACCCCTTATTCCTTTAAGGAGACACCCTTTCACCCACATTTCATTTTGGTGAACTCGTCGTTGTTAAGGTGTCTTGTTCATCATTTTGGTGAGCCTAACATTGTACATCATACTTTTCTTATTTGGAGATCTTTGAAACCCTGGATCCAGGTTTTGCATCATCATGTTTTGCATTACATTTAGGGTTACATATTGTAGGTTTGCATCATTTAAATTCATAAAAATATAAAACTATTGCATAATTTCTACATAGTAGCTTGCATTAAATTGTGTTTCAGTCCTTTAGATCAACATTTCATTTAAAATTACATTCAAAATAGTTGTCATTTTTTTCATACATTGTCATAAAATTGTATTTGTATTTTCATCATATTTTTAGAAAAATTATCACTAAAATATATATTTGTTATTAGGAATAGTGAGCTTAAGTATCAAGTTAAAAACTCATATTTAAATTTTTCAGACTCCTGTCCTAGGACTCATTCAACCTAGGGTGAACTTGTCCTAGTACAAGTGCTTTACCAAAATTTTGCACGCTATTTTGTCTCTATTTTATCAACTTGTTCTAGCCTGCAAATCTCTTTCAATTTCAGAAGTTTATAATTAAATAATTGTTTGGATCTAGCTCAATTGGTGAAAGACAAACCATTGTTTGAAATTAAAATTTTCTTTCAAAAGTAATAATTTTTAGTTTTTTGCATCTAAAATCAATCAATTATCATATTTTGAAGTTCTAAAAGTTGCATTAATATCCATTCATTCCATATTCAAATCAAAGTTTCATCATGCACACGTATTTTGGTAAAAATGTGAATTTCTTTAATACCTTTGGTTGATATTTCAAGTTGTGTATTTGGTAATGATCCTAATGCAATTGAAAATATTCATGAACGTGCACCTCCTAACGAATATCCTCGTGAGATAGACATCTTAGGCCAAGATGAAGATAGCATGCAAGAATTCATACAAACTTCCTTGCATAACCTTGAGAATAATGCATCCTTATATCCATCCATGCAACAACCAACATCTCCTATCATCCCACCACTTGACATGTTCAACCTTTTGCATCCTCAAATTGAATCACAAAGCAAGCCTCAATCATCAAACATGGACGAACTCATTCACAATGACAGCATTAATACTCTTCTATCCTATGCTCATAAATTTATTGATACACCCATCAACATAGAAGAGAGTTATGGTCAAGGCTTTAGAATCTTAAGTAAATAAGGATGTGACATAACAAATGATCATCAGATCCATAAATTGTTAGAACAACAACCATTATAAGATACCAAGGATTAGGATATCAAGATCCTCCCCTCCATATCAACCAATTGCCTAATCAAGTAAGAAACCCAAGCCCTATAAAATTAACAACCTACCATTTTTACATACAATAATCGAGAATGAATGAAAAAATGGATAAAATTCTACATCTAGGATTGATTACATTATCACTTGTAGTGTTGAAAAAATAAATTTGTGACATTGTCATACTTGTTTGGGTCTTCCTTGTTAAATTGAGCTTAATGTTACATTGATTTAGTGTTGTAATGTGTTTAACACATTCACATTAGGTCTTGGGACCTTGTAAACTAAATGGGCATATTTGTGCCTTATTTAGGGTGTTGTAAAGTGTTGTACCACACTTTCACACTTATCTAAGGTTTCATTAATAAATTAGGCTTCTTTATGCCTTATTTGGCCTTGTTTTGCATCCACAAGCCTTAATTAATGCATCCTTTTGAGAATAATCCAAACAAAAATCAACATCCAATCATAATTCAGGTGTTTTTGGATTGTATGACACAGATTTAGTGATTTGGGACTCATACACCACTTTGGGCATATGGGTCCCACCTAAGTTTTGAGGCCTTGATGTTGATTTTACATGAATCTAAGATTTTCTTAAAAAATGTGTCCCATAGCCCAACCCAATGGGACTCATACACCACTTTTGGCATATGAGTCACGTGTGGCTTAGAATTAAATTAAATTTAAATTCTTGGTGAGATTTTATCCTCCTAGATCTAATGTTGGCTTGCAGTGTTGTAATTTTTAAGGTAATTAGGCATAAACAAGTATAAATACAAGGTTATTTCACTCATTTTCATCCAAGACATATATGAGAGAATTCCTTGTAAAAAAAATGAGTTCATGAGAGAATAAAAAGTGTTTACAAGAGCATTCAAGAGTCTTCAAGAGTTTATTATCAAGTGTTTTGGAGCATAATTCAAGTATTAAGCATCATGTAAAAGTCATCATGCATCATGTTTTTTTTTTATCTAACAATTGTGATGTAGGGTTTTATGATTCAAGCTAGCATGTTTAATTCAATATCTACAACATTCAAGCAAGAGTCAAGATCTACATCCATTGGAGCCACTTCATACATGTTTGCAACACTTTATTGCTAGGGTTTGGTGAGTTATAATTTTTCATTTTATTCATTCATCATTTCTCCTTTCCATTTGATTTCATTACAAGGTTTGATTACCAAAATAGGGTTTCACCAAGGAAAACCCCTTTCCACTAAAAAAATGACATTTTTTGCTCTCTTTAGTGTGTAATTTGAAGATCTAGGTTGAAGAACCTTTAAGGAGCAAGATTGGAAACAATTTTTCAAGTTTTCAAAATTGTCCAAGATGTCACCTTATTTAGAAGATCATTGGAAGACATCTACAAATGAGAATTTGGAAGGCAGAGCAGAGATTGAACAGTAGATTCAAATCCTGATTCTCCAAAAAAATTTAAGCTAGACTGATACACTACTTCTGGTGTATGAGTCCCAATATAGTCAAATTTACAGATTTCAAGAGTTTCAGACTTGTCTTTGCCAAATTTTTGTTCTTGCCCAAAAACCCTAAACTGGGACAAAATCACCCATCCTGGTGTATGAGTCCCATTTTGTATCAATTTTAGTATTTTTTAGCATTTCAAGACTTCATTCAATTTTCTATAGCTTTCTAGGTGCCCCTCTATACTTTTCTAGTTTTATATTATGTTTTGCATTTATTTTTAGGTCATTTAGTGAAGCTTTGCATATCATTAGGTTTCATATTAGATCTTGCATGTCATTTGTCTTTCCAAGCCCTAGCTTGGTGGTGAACCCTCTTTTAGTTTCTAATCATACCCTAGGACATATTGTTGCAAGATCTATTTCCCCTAACTCATTCTTGGATTGAGATCTCTACAGTTTCCTTGAATGAGAAGTGTAGAAGATTATTGTTCTATATCCTAAACCATAGCCAATGAAAATTCTCCTCCTTTCATTTTGTGAACCTGCATTTAGAACATCTTAATTCTGATTCAAAGTGCATCATAATCCTAGATCTATCTTACATTTACATTGCATTAGGGTTTGCATTTGTTAATTATTGTATAGGAGCGAATTTGCACCCCTTAGGAAAATTCCCCTTTCACATACCCTCACCTTAGAAAACCAATTCTGAAGGCAAAATTCCGCATCACTCACCTGCCTTCCATCCACTTGGAATTTTTATTCTATGTTTGTGAGAGAATATTTGTTGGGGACACAAGTGTAGCACGTGAACGTTTGTGTGGCGCACTGCCATCCCTGATGGATTCCTACATCTAAAGTTGGTGGCAGAGGTGTTACACACCTGATTGGGATCAAATTGTAACATCCCTCATCAACCAACCGACCCAAAGATGGCCTATTCTTCTCAGGACACCTTTAAAAACATCCTCTATTCATTCATTTAGAGGCTTTTGGATCATCTACACATTTAATCACTTCATTTTTCACTCTCAAGTAGCATTCTAGCACTCTATTGTGAGCATTGCAACAACTTTGAAGCTCCATCAACTCCACATTGCAAGTGTGAAGCAAGCCATAGAATTTTTGGGCTTGGATTCTTGCGATACCCCCCTTCATCACCACTATGGTTGTGGTGACTTTGCCAAGTCCATTCCTTGCATTCTCCTTCCATTGGCTAGTGATCTTTTTGGTGGAGGTGGTAATGCTTCACTCCTCTCCTTTGTGATTTGATTGAGTAGCATAGTATTATTTTATAGTTTTCATTGCAATATTTACTTTCTACTTCCTTTATCACAAATTCTACTTCGTTGCTATTTGGTTGTTCGTGGAGGTGGAAACACCAAAACGGGGGTCTAACTGAGGCAGACCCCTATACATCCCCAACAATTTCCCCTTCTTGTTTGTGTGTAGATGGAAGTGCACATGGAGCTGGCTTGCCAATTGGCACCTTTGTGAGATTATCTTCGTCACCCTAGCTTTTATTTATTTTCTTTATCATCTTCATCTTTACTTTTTGTACTTTTTCATTATATTTTTCTCATCTCAATCAACTACCTAGCCTGTCAATAGGCCTGTTGGAAGTTTTTGTTGTACTTGGTGTTTTTGGGCCATACAGATGCCAATGCACTAGAGAGACGCCAATGTGCCATGCTATCATCCCAAAATTACACTATCATCCTTGAAAAAGAGCTATCTGAGGTACAATACCGACTCCAAAACCTAGCTCACCTATCCCAAACCTAAAATTTAGGTCTGAAGAGTGATAAAAGTACTACACAATGCTTTTCATTATTGATCCCCTTCCTTTAGAGTGAGGTAAGTTATGGCAGCCCTCTACTCTGGGCTCTCTGTGACCTGGAGCCTTGACATGGTTGGTCCCCCTATCTTACATTTTTCATGAACTCGACATGAATATTGTCTACCCATTTGTCTATGTTGAAACTTTTCCATCATACCATGTGATTGTTGTAACCCTGAGTGTTGTGAAGGTTTATGAGCATCACAACCCAGTCCACAACTTCTAGGTACGTTGTCAAGAGAAGTGTGTGACACCTACCAGTGGAGAAGATGAAGCTCACCTCTAGTTTCACCTCCAGTTTTCTCATTGGTTTAACTAATGATTTTACCACTAGATTTCCCACAAATTATGCTGACAAGATGGGTTTCATGGGAGATACCACTCATGTGCCTACTCCTCTAGCATCCCCTATGCAAGTAAGTGCATGGATCTATGACACAATTTTGGCCCTTAAGATGCCATTTTTTCTGAAATCAACAAAATCTTATTGCACAAGAAAATGAAGATAGTTATGCTCAAAATTTCGAGATGTAGCAAGAAAAAAAGTTGAAGTTCTCTGAGCCTAGGTTCTAAGATACAAAATATTTTTTAAATTAATGAATATTAAGGGTCTCAAAAAGGGGGGAGCCCAAAACAGGTCCTGGTTTTATAAAAAAAATAGCATAGCACTTGACGGCTCCCCCCTTTTTGATTATTTTTTTTTATAATTTCAAAAATACGAATGGAGAGAAATTGGCTAACACCATCTAGTTTATCCTCATTCTTTTGGATAATTTTTTAAATGAATATATAATATTATTATGTTTCAAATTGGGCACATCCTGAAAAGCTAAAATTTGAGCATGCTCCCCCCTAAATTTATTGAAAACATAAAAAATTGTATTTTTTTTCATCATGTGAAGAATGGAGTCTAGTTTCAATAAATGTAATTTGTTTTGCGTTTTTATGAACAAGTAAAAATATATCCTAAAAATAGCACATATTGGGTTTTGACCAAAAACAGGCATTTACAATAGAAGCTATGGATCAAACCTTAACTAAATCAAAACAAAAAAATAATTATATATTTAGATAGCTAAGAGAGAGGTTAATGCTATCATGGGTTTTTAATAAACTTTCATTGAAAGATGTGCAAATGATATAGGGAGCATAGATGGAAATATTGTTGGAATAATGGATGTTGAATCATCCAATGAAGTTGTGCACACTTCAAAAGGACCTGCCAAGAAGAAATTCAACCACATAGAAAGTGTTGCAACA
Organism: Sequoiadendron giganteum; assembly: GCA_007115665.2. Lineage (NCBI taxonomy): Eukaryota > Viridiplantae > Streptophyta > Pinopsida > Cupressales > Cupressaceae > Sequoiadendron > Sequoiadendron giganteum. Next base: position 194,186,112 of record CM021105.1, read on the forward strand.
AAGGGCATGCAAATAGAGATTATCTGATTGATATTCAGAATATGATAGAAATTGATTTACAAAGAGTACATATGCCTCATTATATAGGCAAGTGCTAAACCTAAAAAGCATAAGATGTTGCCAAGTGTACAAACCACACTTGATGTGACAACATGAAACCCTAACCTAGGGAATGATAACAAGATGGAGATAACTTCTAGAAAAGACAACTCATCTTCTAGAAGGGAATCTTATCTCAACACCATTATTAAATTATAAAAAGTAACCTAGGATAAATATGATTAATTAACCCTAAGTTAACTTATTCTAGTGTAATAATTAATTAATTAATTACACTAACACCCCCCCATAAGTGCAACTTAGGGAGGAAATGAAAATGAAATGATTATGCATGATGATGATGATGGGTCCCGGCTGATGGCTATTTTAGGTACCCATGTACATAGGATGAAAATGCAACTAATCTCCCACAAATAGAGAAAAGAGGAAAAACCCAATGGGAAGAAAACCCCTCTCCAAAAAGGAGATAAAATGTAGAAAGGTGATGATTGGAGGACTCAACATCATCCCCCCAAGGACAACAATCATCACAAGGATACAATATAATGAAAATTCCCCCATAGGAGGAAAATAGAGAGACTATATAGCCCCCCCAAAAGATGTGATCACCTGCAAAAAAGGTAAGTGTATGTAGACAAAATATGATCCAATGTCGACAAACAACTTGTCTCCCTTTCGGAAGAAACATAACCAACTGCAAGTGTAGAGATGCTTCCCATTCCGGATAGGAATTGAAGGAAGGAAAGGAATAGATGGAGACTTGATTGCCCCCCCATAATGAAGTGTCCTCAAAACCACTGAGATAAGACTAAAGCCAAACCAATGGTAGATGCTGAAGGAACTCCGATGAAGATGGAGGAAGTCTCATATATGAAATCTCTGAATAGAGGAGTGATATCCCCTCAAGAATGTTCTCCAAACCTGTAGAAGTAGCCAAGTTAGTGATACCTGAAACAAAGCCATCCTGTGATGTCAAGTCTGAAAAACTGCATGTGTCCTGATGAATGATGATGATGGAAGCCTCAATCAATGACTCTAGACAAGGAATCACTGAATGTGAAGGGATACCAACTGTCTCTGATGGAGAAGAAGAATCATCTGAAGCAACCTTGTCAACCTCTTCGGAAGAGTCAAGGCAATCCAAACAAACAACCTCTTGCATAGCAATATCATCATGGGGTGATTGATCTAAAACTTGACATTTTGAATCATGACCATCAAGGAAGGGTGGAGTATCTGAATCTCCATATATCTCCCAAATATTAGTCCAAAGGATGTGAGGACTATCACAATGATCAATAGATTCCAAAATATCACAATCAACATGCATTGCAATCACTGCTAAAACATTATATCTGCTGCAACTCCAAGCAAATTTCTGAATACCTTGACCTGGATGGGGAACCGTACCATACAAATGTGGCAACAATTCAAGTGTTTGGAGATGGTGGATGATCCCATCTCGCCATTGTTTATAGTTTACCTTGTGCAACATAGTTAGAGAAGGATAATATGCAAGCCGCATAATGTACAAACAAATTTCTCCAAAATACAAAGACAATGACCTTCAATATCAAATAGAAACTTCCAAAACTGATATGCAGCTGAAGTGATGCAACCCAAAACAAAATACCTTTTCCCAAGCTTCAGGATGTCCAAGTTATTGAACAAATGCACGAAGTTGAACAAAACAAATGCGAGAGTACCTGGAGCTAAAATTGATCAAGGTGAATATACTGATGAAAAGATCTCAGAATTACCTTCCTAATGCCATTGGAATCATTGAATTTCGATCAACGGGTGCGAAGATATGAGTCTTTATGTCCAAATTAGGGTTTTGACTTCAGTTGATTGTATAATTTTATAGAAGAAAAATTTCCTAGAATGGATGTCACCACTGGAAAGAGCACTAAATTCCCTTTCCGACGGTATCTCGTTTGCTGATTTTTGATACCCTGGTGAAAAGATATGATAAAATGAAAAAATCTGCCCTATTAGGGCCTTCAGGCTAAGTAGGTGTAAAGATCAAGCACCCTTGGGCAAAAAAAATTCGGCCCTCGATCGCTGATATGACCACAGGGCATAAAGCTAGCAAAAAAAAAGCAACACCCGTGATGGTGGCGGTGGAGCGGCTCGTGCGCGGCGGAACCAAGCGGCACCGCTCGGATAGAGCGGAGGGGTGGCGGCCGGAGTGGTGGGCAGAGAGTTGCCAGGAATGGGCTGGAAGAACGCCAGCAGGAGGAGCTCCAGTCACCGGTGGCTGGAGAAGCGGTCAGCAGGAGCTGCGGTTGGTGGGAGACACCGACAGATGTGACGGCGAGTCAGTCGGATGGTGTCGGCGGATGTGATGGGGCCGACCACTGGTCGGTCTGCAGATTTTTTTTTATTTTTTATTTTTGAATATTGCAGATTTTGCAATTCAAAAAAACACAAATGCCGAAATTTTTATTATTTTTTTTAAACCTGCAAATATAAATGCCGACAGAGAACAAGACTATAGTTCCCCAAAAAAATAATAATTTTGACTGTCAAATAAAATAGCAGGTCGCCCGCAGATTTGATTTTTGCCCAAACTATAGAAAATTTTGCCCGAATTTGAAAATAAAAATTGCCCAATGACCTAAAAAAAAATTTCCATGATGGAGGACTGATAGGAGATATTTTATTTCTGCAAAAACTGTACGGATCGTACAAAAATGCAAAAAACCCTAGATACCTCAAATGGCTCCCGGATGAAATATGTCCAAATCGGACAAATGGGCAGGCGATCTGTAGGTTTTGAGGCCTTCTGAGTGCAATGGAGAGGTCGGATAGAGCCTGATCTACACCAGAAAATAGCTTGGTCCTTGGGTAGAACCAACTAGCCTGCAAAGAAAACCTTCAAGCCTGCAAGAATCTCTATAGCCCAACTCTCTTGATACTGGGTTGAACCTTCAATGGAATGGCTCTGATACCATGTTGGAATAATGGATGTTGAATCATCCAATGAAGCTGTGCACACTTCAAAAGGACCTACCAAGAAGAAATTCAACCACACAGAAAGTGTTGCAACAAAGGGCATGCAAATAGAGATTATCTAATTGATATTCAGAATATGATAGAAATTGATTTACAAAGAGTACATATGCCTCATTATATAGGCAAGTGCTAAACCTAAAAAGCATAAGATGTTGCCAAGTGTATAAACCACACTTGATGTGACAACATGAAACCCTAACCTAGGGAATGATAACAAGATGGAGATAACTTCTAGAAAAGACAACTCATCTTCTAGAAGGGAATCTTATCTCAACACCATTATTAAATGATAAAAAGTAACCTAGGATTAATATGATTAATTAACCCTAAGTTAACTTATGCTAGTGTAATAATTAATTAATTAATTACACTAACAAATATGAGGAAATTTGGCACCCTTTCAAAAAATCACATCTTTTTGTATGAAATGGTTGTCCAAACCTTTGGGTTGGATGCCCAATGCAAAATCGAACCCAGTGGGTTGGTATTTTCCAATGCAACCTATTTGGCGCACGCCAAATGGGTTGCTTCATTTGGCTAGCACCAAATTTAGCACTTGCCAAATGTCATTCATGACTTTTGGAATTCATTTTTCTAAACTCTTTGATTTTCTCTTTCTCTACCAAGGAAAATAAATACATTGGAAACTATGTACTATGTACAAGTTGACATTTACATATGGAAATTTACTTTCTTATACTTTAAGCTATATTTCATGTATATAGTTTCAAGATGTTTGAGATTGGTTTCATATATGTAGGAGTTATAATGCAAATTCTAGTATTTGGAAGATTTTAAAATTTCAGACAGTCAAATTTTAGTAATCAGCATATCAAATTTTAGTAATCAGGAGGTCAAATTTCAATAATCAAGAGGTCAAATTTTATCTCTCTCTCTATCTCACTCATTTTCATCTCTTATTCTCTAGACCTCTCTCTCTCTCACTATCTTCATCCCTTTATCTGACACTCTCTCCCTTGAGCTCAAGAACTACATCTCTACATGTCCATCTCTCTCTCCTTCCCTCTCCAATATCTATCTCCCTCCCTCCTTCCCTCACTATATTTCTCTATCTCCCCTACCTCTCCTTTTATCTCCATATATCTCTCTCTACTCTCTCTATCACCTCTCTCTATACCTACCTATCCCTCTCTCCCTCTCTCTCCCCTCTTTCTCTCTCTCTTTGCTTCTCTCTCTCCTTCCCTATCTACTCTTTATCTCTCCATTATCTCTCTTCGTCTCTCTCTAGTTCTCATCTCACCTCTCTCTCCTTCCCTCCCTCCATCTCTAATTTTCTATATCTCCCCCTCTCTCTCCTTCCCTTTCTACTTCTCTCTATCTCACCTCTATTTCTCCCCTCTCTCTCTCTCTCCCTCTCTTCCTTTCACCCACCTTTGATCTCCACTTCTCGCTATCTAACCTATATGTCTATACCTCTTTCTCTCCCCCTCCTTCCCTCTCAATCTCTTCACCTTCCTCCTTACCTCTCTACTTCTCTCTCCATCACACATCTCTATCACCTATCTTACTTTTCTCTCTCCCCTTCCCTCTCTACTCTCTTTCTCACCTTTCTCTCCCTACCTAGCTCTCCCTCCTCTCTCTTATCTCTCTCACCTCTCTCTCTCCATCCCTACCTCTTCCTCCCTCTCCCCTTCCCTCTATTCTTCTCTTTATCTCATCCTCCCTCTATCTATGTAGACCTCTCTTGTTTTTATCTCACCTCTCTCTCCATCCCCACCTCTTCCTCTATCTATCCTTTCATATCTACTTCTCTCTACCTAGCTGTCCCTCTATACCCATTTCTCTCTCCCTCCTTGCCTCCTCTCTCCCAATATCTCCACC
>CM021105.1:194191131-194216407 GCA_007115665.2 Sequoiadendron giganteum
TCTACCTACACCTTCTCTCCTCTCTCTCTCTCTCCTACACCCTCTCCCTTTCTCAAGTCTCTCTCTCTCACTCCTATGTCTCACCCCTCTACTCTTAGCCCTATACCATGAACCTTTAAACCATTAAACCGTCTACCCTCTATCTCTCTCCCACTCCCTCCCTCCCTCTTTCAAGACTCTCCCTCCTACCCCATCCCTCTCTCAAGTCTCTCTCACTCACTCACTCCCTCTATCTCTCCATCTGCCTTGACAGACCCTCTGTCCTCTATGTCCTCTATCTCTCTCCCACTCCCTCCCTCCCTCTCTCTCTCTTTCTCTCTCTCTCTCAGGTCTCTCCCTCTTACCCTCTCTCCCTCTCTTAGGTATCTCTCATTGAATCACTTATATCTCTCTCCCCTCTACCCTAAACCATCTACCCTCTCCTCTTAACCCTCTGCCCTCTATCTCTCTCCCACTCCATTTCTCTCTCTCTCACTACCTCCCTCTATCTCTCTCCCTTTTACCCTTAACCCTAAACCCTAAACCCTTAACCCTTAAACCCTAAACCATTAAACCCTCTACCCTCTACTCTCTCTCTCTCAAGTCTCTCCCTCCTACCTCATCTCCCTCTCTCAAGTCTCTCTCTCGCTCACTCACTCCCCTTATACCTCTCCCTCTACCCTTAACCCTTAACCCTTAACCCTTAACCCTTAAACCCTAAACCCTAAACCCTTAAACCCTCTACCCTCTACCATTAACCCTATACCCTCTATCTCTCTCCCACTCCCTCTCTCTCTATCAAGTCTTTCCCAAGCACCCCCTCTCCCTCTCTCATGTCTCTCTCTCTTAGTCACTCCCTCTATCTCTCTCCCCTCTACCCTTAACCCTAAACCATTAACCCTTAAACCCTCTAGCATCTCTCTATCTCAAGTGTCTCCCTCATACCCCCTCTCCCTCTCTCAGGTCTCTCTCACTCACTCACTCTATCTCTCTCCCCTCTACCCTTAACCCTAAACCCTAAACCCTAAACCCTTAAACCCTCTACCCTCTACCCTTAACCCTCCCTCCATCGATCTCTCTCCCACTCCATCCCTCTCTCTCTCTCTCAATTATCCCCTCCTACCCCCTCTCCCTCTCTTAGGTCTCTCTCTCACTCACTCTATCTCTCTCCCCTCTACCCTAAATCCTCAACCCTAAACCCTAAACCCTTAATCCTTAAACCCTAAACCCTTAAACCATATACCCTCCCTCCCTTTATGTCTCTCCCACTCCCTCCCTCTCTCTCAGGTCTCTCCCTCCTACCCCCTCTCCCTCTCTTGGGTATCTCTCTCTCACTCACTCAATCCCTCTATCTCCCTCCCCTCTACCCTTAACCGTTTACCCTCTACCCTTAACCCTTAAACCCTTAACCCTCTACCCTTAACCCTCTACCCTAAACCATCTACCCTCTACCCATAACCCTCTACCCTTAAACCATCTACCCTCTACCCTCAAACCTAATCCCTCAACCATATACTATCAACCCTCTACCCTCAACCTTAAACTCTCAACCCTCAACCCTTAAACCCTCTACCCTCAACACAATACCCTCTACCCTCTACCCTATACATTGGACCCTCAACCCTAATCCCTCAAACCTATACACTAAACCCTCTACCCTCATCCCTAAACCCTCAACCATAAACCCTTAAACCCTAAACCCTTAAACCTTCTACCCTTTACCCTCAACCCTCTACCCTATACCCTAAACCCTAATCCCTCAACCCTATACCCTCAACCCAATACCCTAAACCATAAACCCTATAGGTCCTCAACTCTGTCCCTCAATTCTTAGCCATCTACCTGATACATTAGATCCTCAACCATCATCTATCTCTTTCCCTCCCTCCTCTTCTCTCCTTATATATATCTCACTTCTCCCTCCATCTCTCCCTCCATCTATCCATCCCTCTCTTCCCTAATCCCTCAAATCTATACCATCAAACCTTAAACCCTTAAGCACTCAACCCTAAACCCTCAACCATTAAATCCTAAACCCATAAACCCTCTACCCTCTACCCTCTACCCTAATTCCTCAACCCTTAAACCCAATTAAACTCTCTACCTTAATCCCTCAACCCTCAACCTTTTATCCCTAAACCCTTAAACCCTCAACCCTCAAACCATATAACCTCTACTCTATATGTTGGACCCTCAACCCTTAAACCCTCTACCCTCTACACTATAAATTAAACCCTCAACCCTCAATTCTCAACCCTCAACCCTTAATCCCTCAACCCTCAACCCTTAAACTCTAAACCCTTAACCCTTATACCCTCTAACCTATACATTGGACCCTCAACCATAATCCTTTAACCATATACCCTCAAACCTATACACGAAACCCTAAACCGTCAACCCTAAACCCTTAAACCTTCTACCCTCTACCCTCAACCCTATACCCTATACCCTCAACCCTTAAAATCTTAAACCCAATTAAACTTTTTACCTTAATTCCTCAACCCTCAACCCTTTATCCATCAACCCTCAACCCTCTTCCTTCAACCCTCAACCCTTCAATCCTAAACCCTCAACTCATATACCCTCTACCCTATATGTTGGACCCTCAAATCTAATGTATCAACCCTATACCCTAAACCCTCTACCCTCAACCTATATACCCTCTACCCTATATGTTGGACCCTCAACTCTAATCCTTCAACCCTATACCCTCAACCCTCTACCCTCAACCTTAAACTCTCAACCCTCAACCCTTAATCCATAAACCCTTAAACCCAAATGCTTAAACCATCTACCATATACCCTATACATTAAAACCTCAACCCTCAACCCTTAACCCCTCAACCCTCAACCCTTAAACCCTAAATCCTGAACCCTTATACCCTATACCCTATATATTGGACCCTCAACCCTAATCCTTCAACCATATAACCTCAAACCTATACCCTAAACCCTCAACCCTAAACCCTTAAACCCTAAACCCTTAAACCTTCTACTTTCTACCCTCAAACCAATACCCTCTACTCTCAACCCTATACCCTCAATCGAATACCCTAAACCATCAAACCTATATTTCCTCAACCCTATGCCCTCAATTCTCAACCCTCTACCTTATACATTGGATCCCCAACCCTCATATATCTATGTCCCTCCCTCCTCTTCTCTCCTTCTCTCTATCTCACTTCTCTCTCCATCTCTCCCTCCATCTCTCCCCGCGTCCTTCCCTTCCTATCTACCCTAATCCCTCAAACCTATGTCCTCAACACTTAAACCCTTAAACACTCAACCCAATACCCTCTACCCTCAACCCTATACCCTCAACCCTTAAACCCAAGTAAGATATCTACCCTAATCCCTCAACCATCAACCCTTAAACCCTCAACCATCAACCCTTAAACCCTAATCCCTCAACCCCTATACCCTCTACCCTATACATTATACCCTCAAACCTAGTCCCTCAACCCTATACCCTCTACCCTCAACCTCAACCCCTCAACCCTCAACCCTTAAACCCTCTATCGTCTACCCTCTACCCTATACATTAAACCCTCAACCCTCAATTCTCAATCCTCAACCCCTAATCCCTCATCCCTAGGTAGGTAGGGAAACATATGTGAGATACAAAGTGATGAAGAGAGAGGTAGGTAAATAGAGGGAGAGGGGAGATAAATATAGGTAGAGAGGGAAGGAGACGTAGAGATGAGAGAGAGAGAAGTAGAGAGGGGAGGGGGGATTTGTAGGGAGGATATAGAGGTGATTGTGTGTGTGAGAGAGAGAGATAGAGAGAGATAGAGAGAGGTAGGGAGGAGACACAATTGAGATATAGAGTGATGGAGGGAGAGGTGGGTAAAGAGAGGGAGAATGGAGATAAAGATAAATAGAGAGGGAGGGAGATGTAGAGAGAGATAATAAATAGAGAGAAGTAGAGAGTGGAGGGATGGAGGGAGAGGAAAGAATGAGATAGAGGTGAGTGTGTGAGTGTGTGTGCGAGAGATAGAGAGAGAGAGAGAGAGGTAGGGAGGAGACACAATTGAGATATAGAGTGATGGAGGGAGAGGTGGGTAAAGAGAGGGAGAATGGAGATAAATATAAATAGAGAGGGAGGGAGATGTAGAGAGAGATAATAAATAGAGAGAATTAGAGAGTGGAGGGATGGAGGGAGAGGAAAGGAGGAGATAGAGGTGAGTGTGTGTGAGAGGGAGAGAGAGTGAGAGGAGAGAAAATGAAGGGAGAGAGGAAGAGGGGAGAGAAAAATAGATTAGAGAGGGAAGGGGGAGAGATAGAGAGTAGAGAGGGAAGGAAAGAGTAAGAGAGAAAGAGGGGGGAGGGAGAGAGAGGTAGAGAGAGTGGTAGGTAGTGGAGGGAGAGGTAGGTAGAGAGGGAAGGAGAGAGGGAAGGAGGGAGAGTGAGATGGAGAGAGAGGTGAGATAGAGAGTAGAGAGGTAAGGAGAGAAATAGAAAGAGAGATAAAGAGAGAGAGGGAGGTTGGAGGGAGGGAGAGGTGGAAAGTGATAGATGAGTCATAGAGAGGGAACAAGGGAAAGTGGGATAGAGAGAGAATGGTGATTTAGAGAGGACGGAGTGAGAGGGAAGGAGGGAAAGTGGGAGAGATATAATGGTGATTTAGAGAGGAGGGAACTTGAGAGGTAGGGATAGAGATAATGGTGAGATAGAGAGGAGAGAGTGATCAAGAAAGAGAGGGATGAAAAGATAGAGAGAGGTGGGTAGAGGAAGGGAGAGGAGAGATAGAGAGTAGAGAGGGAAAGAGGTATAGAAGGAGACATAGGTGAGATAGAGAGGGATGGAGAGAGAGAGAGTGATGGAGGGAGAGGTAGGTATAGATAGGGAAATAGAGATGAGAGATAAAGAGTAGAGAGGGGAGGGACAGAGGGAGGGACAGAGGTGTGTGTATGTTTGAGAGAGAGAGAGAATGGTGAGATAGAGAAAAGGTTAAATTAAGAGAGAAAGAGGGGGGAAGGAGGGAGGGAAAATAGTGATAGATATTGGGAGGAGAGACTAAAAGAAGGGGAGGGAGGGTGAGGTCAAGAGAGAGAGGGAGAGGAGATATATAGAGAAGTAGAGAGGGGAGGAGGGAGGAAGGGAGTGTTAGGGAGGGAGATAGAGTTTTGAGAGAGAGAAAGAGAGAGAGATTTGTGGGATAGAGAGGAGAGAGTGAGAGGGGGGGGAGAGAATTATGAGATAGAGAGGAGAGAGTTAGAGAGAAATATGGGGAAGATAGGGATAGAGAGTGAGAGAGAGATGTAGGTGGAGGGAGGGAGAGGAGAGATAGAGAGTAGAGAGGGAAAAAGGTAGGGAGGGAGACATAGGTGAGATAAAAAATGTAGGGAGAGGTAGGTAAAGAGAGAGAGAGATGGGAGATAAATATAAGTAGAGAGGGAAGGAGATGTAGAGAGATAGAAGAGATATATAGAAGTAGAGAGGCGAGGGAGGGAGGCAAATGTAGGGAGGAGATAGAGGGGTGAGAGAGAGAGAGAGGGGAGAGAGGGAGGAAGGGAAAGAGAGGGAGTGGAGAGATAGAGAGTAAAGAGTAGAGAGTAGAGAGCAGGAGAGAAAGATGATAAAACTTACTGACTACTAAAATTTAACCTCCTGATTATTGAGATTTGACATGTTGATTACTGAAATGTGACTAAGTTTGAAATTTTTAAAAGCTTCCAAAAACTAGAATTTGCATTATAACTCCTAGATATTTGAAACCACTCTCAAACATCCAGAAACTATATACATGAAATATAACTTAAACTATAAGAAAGTAAATATCCATATGTAAATGTCAACTTAAATGTTTATTTCATGTATATAGTTTCCCTGGAAGAGAAAAAGAAAATCAAAGAGTTTAGAAAAATGTATTCCAAAAGAGTTCACAAAAATTCATTACAAAATTCAAGCCATTTGGTGAGCGTGAGTATCAAATTTGGTGCTCTCTAAATTTGGCAAGCACAATATGGCTGGTTACGAGTTTTTTTTTGTAATTTGGCACCAAAATTGTGTCACAGATCCATGCACTTACCCATGACTTCATCTATAGATGAGGATGATGTTGTGCATGTTCCTATGGAAAACCTTATGGCATTAGATAATAGATTATTGGACCTTATAAATCACCTAGAGAAAGAACCGAACATGGCGAGAGCCACTAGGATTGCAAGTGAGGTGAAATAGTTGCTAGGGAAAGATCAAACAAGTATAGAATTTTTGTGTGGTCTCGCTAATCTGACCGAAGCCTATGTCCCTTCATATAGACCTAGATCGGGTACCACCCAAGGAGAAGTGATTGATTCCTATGAAAGAAAAATAGGTGTATCAATTCCCACTACGTCTATCTACATGATCAAATCAAGGCATGCAATCAACGTCTCTTCTGCTCCCTAAGGGCCTCGCACTCTCAAGGTGAGAAAAACACCCCTTGGGTTCAGTTTCACCCCTCCTACTACCCTTGACGGTGGAGGATCTAGTGGAATGGGTGGTGTTGGCCTTGGTAGTGGAGATGGAACCTGCAAAGGCATACTTGGAGGAGATTATGGAGGTGTCTTCGCTAGTGGAGGTGGCTTTGATGGAGACCCTACCAGTGGTCGGGGAACTGGAAGAGGTCACAACTTTGGTTTTGGAGGTGCCTTTGGAGGTGGCGCTGGTAGCGGTGGTTCTGGAGGTTCCACTAGTCCCTTGTCATTTACTGACTCTAGTTTGAATGCCTTGCTTCAGAATATGGGTCGTATGCAAAACCAATTGGAAAGTCTCTCCTAGGCTTTTGCCTAGCCTATCTTTCAACCCTTTTTTTAGCATAGCTCATTGTCGATAAAAATCCTAAGTACTCCCTTCCCATAAGGAATGGAGATTCCCAAATTTGAGAAATATGGTGGCAAAGGGGACCCACAAACACATGTTTTTGCCTTTAATGCCATGTGTACATACTTCTTCCATCATGATGCATTGATGATAAAACTATTCCCTCAATCTCTTAACGATACAATGCTCGAGTGGTACTGTTCCTTACCCGACAATTCTATTTTCTCATTTGATCAACTTTTAAATTAGTTTCTCTGATAGTTCCAAGCCAACATCATACCAAAGATGACCTTTTAAGATCTCTTCTGATGCAAGCAAGATGATAATGAAAAGATAATTGATTTCAGACCGTGGTATCAAGTGCTCTTTTCATAGATCTCGTATCCGCTGCTTGATTCTGATGTGTAGAAGGTGTTTATAGGGAACATGTAGAGACCTTAGTAGGGAAAGTTTTCCCTTATGAAGTACCCTTCTTTTGTGCATTTTTGTGTGGAATTATGAGAATATCAACAGATGGTAGTTTATTTTGGGGGATCCTCCTGATGCTCCCGTTCAGAAGGAAAGTCCATTATATTGATATTGGGAACAGGTAAGGCTATTGCAAATGTGGTAGTTGCAATGAATGATAATGGCCTTAGATGTAACAAAAAATTCACAAAGTTAGAAAAATCTTATTCTTCCATCTTGCAAAAGTTGTTGAGGCATAAGATCATAACCTTGGAGAACCCTAAACCTCTCAAGGAACCTTACCTTGATTGGTACAATGAAAATTCCTTCTATGAATACCATCGAATCAATGAACATGATAACGAACATTGTATGTGACTACATTACAAGATATAGGACCGCATCAAGGACGATACTATTCATCTCAATAAGAGTAAGAAAAACACAAAAAATTTGGTGGTGAAAGAAAATAGTGAGTTGCAGATATACATGGACCCATTTTTGTGGCATTCTACCAACTTATTTATTGATCCCTCTGACTCTACCACTCAGCTTGAGGCATACGTTAACATGGTCACAACTACTCCTACCATGCAACTCGTGATTGGCTCACCAGACATGACATTCAGATCGTAGGATATGCCCTTGAACAACAAGCCCTCTCCCCTCTACATTCCCACTCATCTTAATGGGAGCATTGTGATAGGGGTCTTAGTTGACCCTACAAGTCGAGCGAATGTCATTACGAAGGATACATTGTGGATAAATTCATTGTAGAGGGAGGAGTACAAAGAAACAAGGTCTACCATCCATACACACAATGACCTCTCTCTCAAACCATATGAATCAAAAACCCTCTTCCTCCTAGTTGGACCTAGGTCTATAAACACAACCTTTGATATTATTCTAGAATTGGATTTGTTCAGAGTGAAGTTAGGCATACCTTCACTAGCTTCCATGAATGAAATCGCTTACTTCATTCACAAGTATTTTAAATTCTCCCACAAAGGTGTTGTGGACATGGTGCATGACATTAGATACCAGTCATTGGTGTCTCATGGGGCATACTCATTGGATCATTTTTTTCCCACCCCGGTTGGTTCGCTTCCCCCAAGAACATACCTACTTTATAAAAATTATGTGAAGTATAATACATGGGGAAACGGACAGTCAAATTTGACCTTTTCGATAGTACACCAACAAGTTTCCTCCTCTTCTTGAAAGGGAAAGGAGAGGCTTTCCCATCCTTGGGGTGCCTCTTTCGCTCCTCTTTCCTAAGAACAGTTTTAGATGAATACTCCTAGCTTTTACCTAAGGAGTCTGATGATACCAGCTTAGCGCAAACCCAAGATTTAGATATTTGATCTTCCTACTACACCTCCTGAACCTTGGACCTACCTATATGGTAGTAGGAAGGGTCCCCTAGGGGAATCCTCTACGTCTCAGTCTCTGTGGCCTGCCACTGCTCCTGCTCCTAAAGTAGTGAATGGGAAGAGGCCCGTCGTCGAGGTGTTAGAGCTGACTCCCCCCGTTGTCTCTCAATCTCTTCCTCTTGCTCCCATTTAGGATTTTATCCCTCCATAGTAAGTGGTTTTGATGGACACTCCTATGGCTAAGAAAAATAATTTTTTCCCTTTGTAGCTCCCAATCTCTAACTCAAAGAGTTGTAGAAACAACCTTGCATGTGAGCACAAACGTCGACGAAAGGCTCTAGAATCCAAGGCCACTTCACAAAAGAAGGAAGAAGAGTTGACCACCCCTATATCAGGGCCTCCTACTATGTCCTCCTCCCTCCTCCCCTTTGCTTCCATTCAATCAAGTTTAGCCTCACTTTGGGATCCTGCTGTGAGTGTGAGTGCATTTGAACCTAAAAAGGTGCAGGTGTTCATCGCTCCTTTAGTTGAGCCACCCCTTTTGATGTCCCTTATGGATATCCCACCTTTACCTAAACCCGTGGACATGTCAAATACCTTGGTGGTGTCTGCCATGTTTTTCTCCTCCTCCTCCTCTATGGATCTTGCATCGTCTATGGGGAGTCTATATCCCTTGATGAAGTAGAAAAAAATACTCTCAAATGTGGAGGTCTGCCAATTTCAGTAGTCTAAGATAAAAAATCTCCTCCAAGTGTCCAGGTAGAATGCATATTTATTTAATTGCAAAAAAAATTGATTGCAAAAATTTGTTCTTTTATTTTAAAGTTAAAAAACCATAAAAAACTATTATATATATTTTTAAATATATTTAAAAAGTGCCTTTAAAAAAATGAAAAATTAAAAAAAGGGAGGTGAGGGGGGCAGAGCCCACCCCATGCCAACCCCATGGGTGGGGCACTTGAGGGGGGATGCCACTGCCATTAGCAAGGGTGATAAACCCCACGTGTTCCCTTCCCATGTGGGGTGGGGCCCAAGGGCCTACCACCCTATCGTGGCAAGGCGGTAGGTACCCTCGGGTGCATACCCAAAATTATTTTTTAATATAAAATTTGAAATGCACAAAAAAATTGCAACGAGTTTTTTTTACAAACCATTTTCTATTTTTGAAAAAATATGCGATAATTTTTTTTTTCTTCTTTTAAAAAAATTACATCGATCCATGTCTAGAGAGGTCGTATGGACTTCCTAGCAAAAAAAAATTCCTCAAAAGCTCTCGACTCCAAAATAGATAAAATTATATATCAAAATTCATGGAATTGGCCTCCTAAATGCAACCATGAGGTTCTTTTTAGCCCAAAATGCCCCAAAATCGTAGCTTCCCTCTAAATATAAGAAAATAGCAACTGCTTCAAACCCTTGTAGATCTGGCATCTGGAGTCTAAATCAGGCCAAACAAAATGCAAACCTAAATTTTCTAGCAACTTTGAATCCAATTGAAAACATTTATTTGCTCCAAGATGCACCAAACAATAACCAAGACATGAAATATCTCATAAAGAGGAGAGGGGATTAAATGTTCAAAGCTCTGATATGATTTTGAAGTTGGGAAAAATCAACTCCATAGCTCCCAAGGATCACGTACAATCTATGGAGGCCAAGAGCTATTGATCCAAAAAAGCATGAATCATATTAATGTGCATCTTACAATGATAATATAATAGATAATCCTTATAAAAGGATAATTAACCTAGAAACCCTAGTTGAGGATAAAACAAGATCATGACATGTGTCCTCATCTTATGTCATGACATATAAAGAAAACATGGCATAAGTAAGCTTAAGTAATTAGAGGAAAAAGGACCTAATAATTAAAAAAATAATTAATTAGGAAATACCTTTTACTCTAACAGGTCCTAGTTATTATCTATTTGTTTCTACATTCTATGCTACAAAATGTGTCATAGATTCCACCTATAAAATTCCTTCTCTCTAGATGAATTTATTGTAGAACTCACTAGGGAGTAGGAAAAATTGGTTCTAATGGGTATAATTAGACCCTCTAAGTCACATTCCTTGATTGTTAATCAGAGAACAAAAGAATAGAAAGGATCTAGCAAACAAGATAATAAACAAAAGAACAAGGGAGAGAAGAAGAAAGATCAAAAAAAATTTGATTCAAAAGAAATTAATCATACCTCTTCATCAAAAGGTGAATAACCTAAGGAGAAGGTGAAGTTTTCTTACTATAAGAGGCCTAGCCATGATCAATATAAGTGTTTACAGAAGAAAATCAATCACCTTTCACATCTTCTAGAAAAGAACAATATCAAGGTGCATGATTCAGTTAAATAGAGTTCATCAAAAGAGTCTTCCAAGGACATAGACAAAAGTAAGGGGAAAGGAAAGGGTAAGGCCCTAGTTTTTGTTTCTTTAAAACCAAATTCTTGGATCATTGACTCGGGTGCTTCACACCACATGGCTTAAAAATTTAATTTCACCTTTTAAGAGCCATGTTCTATGCCTACCATAATAATGGGTGATGGCACTCCTATTGAAGTGCATGGGAGAGGTTTTGTTGATGTGGGTGAAGGAACATTTCAAGATATTCTTTTTGTTCCATATTTATCAACTAATCTCCTATATTTTTATCATATCACTCACACGGTCCCTAGAAAGTGAGTAAAGTTCACACCAAATATAGTGGTAATCAGCGAAATGTATAATGGGTCTATAATTGCCATGGGAAAATCAGACCATCTATCAAGACTATACCATTTTTCTAACTTTATTCCTAAATCTCCTTCACAAATATTACTCATTCATGTAGATGAGGTGATTTTTTTGGCATCAACAATTCAACCACTTGAACTAATATTACTTGTAGTAACGCATTCAACAAGACATGGTTTCAGGGTTTCCTTCTATTCAATTTTTTGATGTAGTTTTCCATAAATGCACATTCCTTGTAATCATCATGAGGAGAAATGTGCTAAAGGAAAACCATGGAGATCTACACATCTATTGGGGTTAGTACACAATGACTTGGCCATCTGACCATTTCCATGACCATAATTTAGTCGAGCTAGATATGCCTTGACATTTATTGATGACTTTCCTAGATACACTCGGGTTTACTTTCTGAAACATAAGTTTTAGGTCTTTGATTAATTTCAAGAGTTCAAATATTTTGTAGAGAAATAAAGAAATAATATGGGAAGTTCATTAAGATTCTATGTATAGATAATGGGGGTGAATATGTTAATAATCAATTTGAACAATTTTGTGCTTCAAAAGAAATCAAAATGTAGCACATAGTTCCATACAGTCCTCAGTAGAATGGTGCCGCAAAATGAAAGAATAGGTCCTTTAAGAAGATGAAAAATTGTATGATTCACTCCAAATATTTGACACCTCAATACTAGAAAAATCCCACTAACCGTGCATGTTACATCCAGAAGTGAGTTCCTCACAAAGTTGTGAAGGGGGTAACACCTTTTCAAGCTTAGATTGGTCGAAAAACTACAATCAAGCACTTTCAATTGTTTAGTTCTCTTGTATGAGCACATATTCTAGTAGAGAAACACAATGCTATGGATCTATATCTAGCAAGCCTTGAATATTTTTTGGGTACCCACATGATGTCAAAGGATATAGTCTTCTCTATCCCACCACTCATGAGTTGTTCATTTTGGCGAGATCCTTTCTAGTTCTTCTCCTACCACTTCTCCATCCACCATCACATTGGAGACATTGAATCATGATGATAGTTCTTCAGAGGATCTAAATCCTCCTAATATTGATGAGGATTCTTCTTCCTCCACTTCAAATGGTGATAGTGATGATGAGTATTCAAATTCCTCTCCTAGTAACCATTCATAGATTGATGATTCTCCTCTACCCTAAGCACATCTTTGGGCTCGATAAACATTGGACTCAATAATTAATTGGTTTGGTGATCCATCAGACACAAGAAGAACAAGGTAACAATTTTAGTAGGCTCCACATCTCTTCATTGTTTTAGCTTTTTATTTGCATTCTTTTCAACAAGCTTTGGGTACCCTCAAGTGAGATGTTGCAATGTAGGATGAATTCAGTTCCTTAAAGAGGAATCACACATGGGATCTTGTCCCTCTTCCTAGTGGAAGAAAACTTGTTCGATACAACTGGATCTATCTAACAAAATTTATAGCAGATGGGTCAGTTGACAAGTATAAGGCTCACTTGGTCAAGTAAAAGGATGCTCCCAAGTTCTTAGGATTGACTACTTTGATACCTTTGCAATAATTTCTAAGATAAAATCCATTTTCCTTGTCCTTGCTATACTTATAGTTCATCATTAGGAATTTCATCAGATGGATGTGAAGAGTTCCTTTCTTCACAATGACCTTCAGGAGGAAATCTACATGGAGCATCCACAAGGGTTCATTCAAGATTTTTCACTTGTGTGTCATCTTTAGAAATCTCTCTATGGCCTCAAACAAGTTCCACGAGCTTAGTATGCCAAGATGAAATCCTTCCTTTCTAAAATTAGGTTCACTCAATGCCATTTTGACCCAAATGTATACGTTCTATAGGAGGATAACACTCTCACATTTATTTTTCTCTATGTTGATGATTTTTTCATCATAGGGAATCACTCATTCACTATAAAAGTAGTGAAAATTGATTTGCATGATAGGTTTATGATGTCAGACTTAGGAGTTTTACATTACTTTAGATTAGGGATTGAGATCACTCAATCATCTTCTAGAATCTTCCTTGGCCAACCTAATGATGCACTAAATATTCTCTTCAAATTTCACATGGATGATTGTAAGCCTAAATCGACTCCATTTTTGTCAAGGGTCAAACTTGAGGCTAAGTGTTCTTCACCCTTGGTTTATGGAACTTTATACCAAAAACTTGTTGGGATTCTCATTTACTTGACTCATATGAGACTCAAAATTTTATATGGTGTGGGCATGGTCTCTCGGTTCATGTAGGAGCCACATGAGTTGCTTTGGAAAGTAGCTAAGTGGATCCTCTAATATGTTTCTAGTACTCACAATTATTTGATTCAATATATATCGGGTGTGGATATTGAATTGGTGGGACACAGATTCAGATTGGGTAGGTGATTCTCAAGATCGCAAGTCTACCTTAGTGTATTACTTCTCACTTGGTTTCAGTCCAATTTGTTGTTCGAGCAAGAAGTAGTTTGTAATTTATCTTTCATTGATATAGGCCAAGTATTAAGGGTCATTTAATTCCACCACTGATGCTATTTAGATTTATAATATTATCATTGAGTTCAACATTCCATTTTGAAAGCTAATATTCATCTTTTATGATAATCAAAGTCCCATACAAATCTAAAGGAATATTGTTCATCACTAGAGGACAAAAAATATTGAGATACATATGCACTACATTCAAGATTTGATTCAAGAAGGTTTCACCAATCTTAAGTATTGTATGATTACACAAAAATCATTAATTGGAGACTTTTATTTCCTAAATGATTCAATTTTAGCCAAGAAGAGGCCAAATACTAATATCTAGTCCTATTGCGAGACATTTATTTAAACAAAAATAATAGAAATAATATCACACAATATAATCAATTTTAAAATTACATTTAAAATAAAATTCAACTTCATGCTAATGTTGCATTAGCATTGATATTTTAAGTTGAGTTAATATTAAGATTACTTTTTATTAGTTTAAATCTAACATAAAAGATCATCATTGTCAAGTGGACATTAGTTTATTGGTGAAATTGAATGGCTCAAAAAGTCCCCACTAGCCTAATCAAGTTTTATTGAGTGTGGAGGCTCGATTCTCTAAAGGGACGAGAACTAGATTGTACCTCATACAAATTTGGTACAATGGATATCCTCAAAACCTTGTTTCTTTGTTGAAGGAGGTGACAATTGGTGCACCCAATGCCACAATATGATAAAATAACATGTTGTAAGATGTTTATCCTCCAACAAAATAATTAAATTATTAAGCTATCATTAGTTTTAATTATAAAAATAACACAATGTTGTGAGACTTTAACTTGACCTAAAGTTAATTATCTAATTTTAACTTTGATGTTAATTTTACTTGTGAAAATTACTATTATTTTAATTTTACAGGGAAATTTTTGTGACATTAAAGAAAAATAAATATAATTTTATTTTGTTCAAATATTGTATAATAATTGAAGAAGTTTTAGGATTATATCATGTATAAGCTACTTTGAAGGATTAAAAAGTAAGATCAAAGTAATATGTTAAAAAAATATTATTTGGAGAAATATTTTATAAAATTATAGGTCTAACAAGTAGCTCTCCCTAAGAGGGAGGAGCATAGCTAATATAATGAGACTAATAGAATGATGTAATGTGGATCCACAAATAGCTATAGATCCTCTCTTTATTGATGTTATTTTTTTCAAACAAAGATTGCAATATGAATTTATAAGCATTGACCACACAATTATCAATGTAAATAAGTTTTTAATCATACATATATCGAACAAGCTAGATAACACATTCTCATAATTGAATTGATGAGTTGATTTTGAAGATTTATATTAAACATATTACATTTAATATCTCACTTTATATCTAACATTTCACTTTATACCTTATATTTTACTTAATATTTTTATTTTTATGAAAACTTAACTATAGAAATTTACCAATATAAATTTTTAAATACATAGAACATATAAATACTTAATTTAGAAATTATTCATAAAAGATTAATCTTCTAAGATCAACACTACTTAAGAAAACTGGAAATAAAGACCTTTGTTACATAATAATAAATAAACTAGCAATTGCAGCTTGGTGTGCAATGGGTATGCTAAAGAGGTGTGGAAGCTCAATTAGGGAAAAAGATGCTTCATTTTTTGTATACATTTGTGCAATACAAGGGGTCAACTAGTAGGCCATATATCAAAGAATGGAAATTGTATTGGTAGAGTATAGTATTTGAAGTAAAATTGATATATTAGAAGTAAAAAAAGTGGAAACTTCTTTGTATTTATCATTGCATATATTTATTCTTTTCCATATATTTTAAGTGATATTGCAAATGAGTCATGTTGAAAGAAGAATGAATACATTAAGTACATATATTTAAAAAAGAAAGTATTTATAAATGATATGATTCAATTTAAATTGAAAAAAATGGCATGAATAAAATAACATGAAAATGTATTTTGCTCCTTTTTGCATAAGTCAAATTTGCAAACTATGTAAAATTGGATTCTTTGTTTTGAGAACATTTTACTAACAAATATTTTTTGGTTGTGAAAAAAATCATTAAATTGAAGCCAAAAAAATACTTATTGAACCAATATTTAATATCAAGCATTCTCATATGTCAGTAAACTGTATAATGCTTTTTCACGTGACTATACTATGTATAGTACCCTTGAAATAACTATCAACTTTAAAATTCATAAATAGTGGATCCTCCATTGACCTATAAGTTGACATCATAAAAGAATATAGTATTATACCATTGAATTGAAACTATAAAAAAATTCAACACATTTCCAAGATCCTCCATTGACCTATAAATTGACATCAAAAAATAATATATTACAATACCATTGAATGTGAAACTATAAAAAAAAATCAACACATTTCCAAGAATGACTGCATGAGAATTAGATTCAATGACACTAGCTGAAAAAATCTCTTTCAAGAATTCATTACATAGTTGTACAGTTAAGGAAAACAAAAAACATGACAAAATCACTCTTTTTTCCCACAAAATAAGGCTTAATTTAATATAATATCTCTAAAATGTTTAGAAAAGTATGCAATATCCAATAATTGGAGAAACCATCATTACAAAAGAGATGTTCTATCATATTAGTTTGGAAGAATTGCAAGGAAATTTGACAGATATATAAAAAAAATTATATTGTTAGTCCCTGCCTATATATAGGCAGAGACTAGTGTTTTGGCTCTATAATTTGCTATTAGTGATTTTCTTGAAAATCGGGTTAGGATGGCAGGAAACTTTTTATCCTATGGTGTGCAGAAATTTCACTATTAAAATGAAATTTCAAATGTTTTTTTTCATTTTCTGATTGGCAGCTCTTATAATTTTTGTTGGTGGGTTTTTTCTATTTATAATTTTTTCTTGTGACCAATAAAAAACGAAGGGAGGAAAAAAAATTCGTAGGTTTCAAATGTTTTTAAATTGTGGACATGTATTCAATATGAGGGTTATTGGTGGGTAGGTGGCAACATTGAAAGCAATTTGTGTGCCTCGTCTCTACTATCACATTTTGCATACATGCCTAATAGAAAAGTTTCCCTTAACAAATTTTGATTTTAATGCAGTTCCAATTATTATAGCTAACAAAATAATCCCTTCTATTATGTCATGACAAATCTCCATACCCTGTTCTAGAGCTACCATTTTGGAATAGGAAGGGAGGATGTTGTTAAAGGTTTTGGATTTTGGCTTTACACATTCCAATTGCATTTACTAAAGTTTCTATAGCCTTTTCAACAACATCCAAATTGTGAATATCCTACAATCATTGCAGTCCATGAGAGAAAATTTCTTTGAGTCATTTAGTTTGACATTTTAGTTCATGTTGGAGGCCTTTGGCCATTGGTGGTTGGCGATGTTACAAAATCGAGGTTGAGATTAGATCTCAATAATGAAATATTTTATGTGAGCTCTTCCTCGTTATGTGCTTCAAGGTTTTCATCCTAAAATTCAAAATTTTTGCATGAATGTTTGATCTCTACAAGAAAGCCTAGTTGTATTTGTTTAAAATTTTGTGAAATATTTTTAAGAAATCCATTTTGTGCATATTCTGCAACCATATTGAGAGATATTTATTGGGAATTTTGAGCATGGTGTTCTAGATGCTAGATTTTTTTAGTTGTACATGTCATTTCCCTTCAAACAACCAAATTATATGGAAGGAAGTTTGTTTTTTTCTTAGATAAAATTAGTGAAATGGTGAAAATTGGTGTCCTCTCTTTTCACCTCTAGGTTTTTGGACCTAAAAGGAAAGGGGCAATCTTCACACACTTCACTCAAGAATAAAACCTTGAGATCTCTTTGTAAAGTTGAAAGAGATCGTGCAAGAGGGTTGTCCTAAAGGTTGAAAGAGATCTAATGAGGGGTTCACCACCAATTTTAGACTTGGAAAAGACAATGATATCCAAGATGTAAAACAAAACCCTATTTGAATGCAAACTAACCCTAAATGACCTAGAAAGATGAATGAAATGCAACAAAAAACTGTAAAGATGGAAAGCGTGCACCTAGAAAATTGAAAAAGGCGAAATGAAGGTCTGAATCACTGAAAAATCTATTTTCAAGGTTGATTGACACTCATTCACTAGGCTGGGCGAATCAATTCTGTTTCTGGAAAAATGTGCTAGAACAAGTTTCTACCAAAAGGGTATCCGGATCTGTAAAAATATCTATTAGGCCTGTACAGTGGGACTCATTCGCCACTTGTGGAAAATAATTCCACTTCTACTTTTCTAGAAGTTTGAGATCTGATTCTATACTTCTCAACCTTCTCTACTCTTCTTGATTGGTTTTTGGGCTTGAAACTACAAATTTCCACCTATAGTTCTTCTCCAATTTTATCCAAGGGTTAATGACAACTTTGACAACATTGATCACTTGAAAAAATTTCTCCAATGTTGCTCCTTGTCAAATATACAACCTAAACCTACAAATCACACACAAAGGAGAGGAAAAAATGTTGTTGGGTTAGGGGATAGGATTTTTCCTTGGTCAAACCCCTTGTTGGTAATTAAACCTTGAAATGAAAGCAAGTAAGAATGGAGAATGATGAATGAGTAAAAGGCAATGTTGTAACTCGCCAAACCCTAGTAATAAGGTGCTACAAATATGCTTGAAATGGTTTCAATGGATGTGGTTCTTGACTCTTGCTTGAATGATGTTGATCTTTCTTGAAACACTTGCTTGAATCATAAACCCTACATCATAATTGTTAGCATAATAACAAACATGATATATACAATCTTTGACTGGAACTTGAATGCTGCTCTAAAATTCTTGATAGCCTACCCTTGAATGCTCTTGTGAACTCTCTTGAATGCTAGGTATCACTTGATTTATCGTTAGGATGAAAATGAGTGAAAGAACCTTGTATTTATCCTCAATTATTCAAGAATTCCTGAAATTACAACACTACAAGCCAACATCAGATCTAGGAGAATAAAATCCCACCAAAAATTTGAATTAAATTTGGATTTTGGTCACATAGGACTCATTCACCCAAGGTGGAAAATGAGTCCCATCAGACATAATGTATGGAGCCAAAAACCAAAAGTGTCTAGAAATGTGTGAAAATTGGTTCGGGGCCAAAATATCCAACTGGGACCCATTTTCCCAAGATGGTGAATGAGTCCCAGATCCCTAAATTTGGGCCACACAAGCCAAAAACATGTGAATTATAATTGGTTACTGATTGGTGTCAGGATTATCCTCAAAAATATGCAATAAATGAGGCTTATGGATGCAAAAAAGGGCCAGTTAAAGCATAAAAAATCCTAATTATTAATGACAAGCCTAGAGAAGTGTGAAAGTGTGTTACAACACTTTACAACACTCCAAATGAGGCAATATTAGGATTAATTTTGATTAAAATTGTGTTTATTATGCTTGGTTATTTGATGAAACCCTAGAAAAGTGTGAAATTGAGTTGCAACACTTTAGCAAGGTACCATTAAAGTCCATTAGTTCACAAGGGCCCAATACCTAATGTGAATGTGTCATCCACATTACAAAACTAAATTCAAGAAAAATTCAGCTAAAATCCACAAGGAGGGCCCAAACAAGTATGAAAATGTCAAGGGATCAATTTTTCTACACTACAGTTAGTAGAAAACTTATAATACTTCAACCATGAGCATTTATATTACAACTATAAAAAAATTGTACCTACTATATAATGATAGCTAGAAACAAACATCTGATAAAAAGGGAAGGGTGAGAGCAACTTCACCAACTTTTATAGTAGGTGGGAAGAGTCTTCTCTTACATCATGGGGTGTAAAAGCATCTTATTGCCTTCATAAGAACCCAAGACAACTTTAACACCTTACTCTTTAGGTGATTTTCACTTGCTATGAACATGTGCTTGAAAATAGTACACATTTTTTTTCCTTTCATTTTTATTCGCATTTCACTAAGTTGTCTTTCCTTTTATAGATAGTTATATGAGTAGATAGTTGTTATCATAGCTATGCTTTATATTTTGTGCTTTATAGAGATACAATTTCAAGCTTTTTTAATTTTTTTCATGGTTTTCAGATTCATGGCAGAAAGTGGGACTAATAAAATCATTTCTCTCTTTGGTTTTTATGCAATCCAATGTTATAAGTACAAATGTGTAAAAAAATAAAAGCATTGATTTGATTTAATTAATAGCTATCGAGTGGTGAAAAAGAATCCATTGATCAACTTTTCTAGGCACAAGTCTTACACACAAAGTTGACAATGGTATACAAACATTTTTCCTTTGATTTCTATTCACATTTCACTAAGTTACCTTGTATTTATAGATGAGTAAGTTTTTATCATCTAGTTATGATTTATTATTGTTGCATTGTTGAGGCAAGCTTAGCCAAATGGTTCATAGGTGGGATTTGAATCCACGTCTTTATTATGGAAATTACTCTACCTTACCTCAAACTTGTAGCCAAAAAGTAGTAGGTCTTTGCGCTACCAGATATCAAAAGGCACAACAAATATCAATGAAATCATTGGGTAAGTGCACCAAGATGGTTCCCAAAAAGGGGACTTAAGTGGACAATTTTTTTTCTGAAATTAGGAAATGCTGACCTTGGGCATGAAATTGAGGATAGTTACACTCAAAATTTTGAGATGGAACAAAAAGAAGGATCGAAGTGCTCCAAGCCTACTTTCTAAACTACTAATTTATTTTTAAAATGGTTGAGATTAAGGGGTTCAAAGGAGGGATGTACACAAATTGGTGTTGTTTCTGTTAGAAAAAACATAACATAGCAACTCTTGTATGACCCTTGTATGGTGAATTTTTTTTTAGTCTTTTTAAAATCGCAATGGTCAGAAGTTAGCTAACAGTATGTAGTTGATGCACAATTTTTCTGATAATTTTTTAATGAATACTTGATTTTTTACTAGTTTTCGAAGTGGACATTTCTTGAAAAATAGAATTTTGGTCGTGCTACCCCTACAAATTTTGGAAAATAATTGAATTTTTTTTTTTTTTTTTTAATTTTTAGAATGGAGTCTAGTTTCTAAAAATGTAATTTATTTGAAAATTTGATGAACGGTTAATTTATAACAAAAAAAATACCAAACGCTGCTTTTTGGCAAAAAAAAGACATACAAATATAATAAATAATGGATGAAAGGCTTAACATTTTTAGAAAGCAAAAAAAATTACATCGTTGGATAGATAAGAGAGAGCCCAACATTACCCATGTGTTCGATTCTTTCGATATTGAACCACATGCAATCCTGACGGTGAGCACGGACTCAATTATCTGAAACATGGTAGATTTTTTGAAAACATGTCTCTGCTCGTTGGGAATGCCCTCCAAGACTTTGGGTTGGTATTCCAAGGCAAATACCAAGCCTAAGGCTTGGGAATTCCTAAAGCAAGATATAACGCGAGCGAGCTATAACGCGCTCGCGTTATTGTACACATCTAAAATTGGTCACGGTTAATCGAACCTGTTAATTAATTAAATATGAATTATTTATTTAATATTCTTAAGTCATCTACATATAAATAAATTTAATTATTTATTTATATTGTTCATTTTCAAATTCTTCTAATTTAATTAAATAAATAAATTTTATTTAATTAATGATATCCTTCCTCTTAATTAATTAAATAGATTTTACAATTTATTTACATTAATTATCACAAGTTTAAATTCACAATTTAAATGATATTCTTCATTCCGCATTTAATTAAATATTTTCAATATTTAATTAAAAAATTTCCTAAAAATCCTCACTCTTCTCACATAATTAAATATTTCAAATATTTAATTAAAAGGCTTTTTCTATTCTCACATAATTAAATATTTTCAATATTTAATTCAAACTTTTTCATATTTCTTTCACACATAATTGAATATTTATTTATTTAATTATGAGAGACACCTTTCAATTTGTCTCTTCATTCTCCATCCATCTCTTAAAATTCCATTTTTTTTTCAAATTCTCGATCTCTCACCATTCATTTTAACAGATTTGAACTTAACCGTTGATCTTGGCCAATTGAATTCCAGCCTTCAAAAATCTATAAATACAGCCCTCTTGTGGGTTGAAAAGGACCTCGAATCTCATATTTTCATGCGTAGTTACTATAGTCACATCTTAGCATTCATAGCATTTCAATTTTCATAGCTTAATCTTGTAGCAATGCATATGCATTTTTAATCTCATTCTCTCAAGCTGCCATTCTACAAGTTGTTGTTTTAAACAACTGAGAGAAAGCATCTTGAAACGAATCCTTGGAGATAGAGGACAATGGAACGAATATGAAGAAACTGTGGTTTAGAGTTTGCATTTACTTTCTTTAATTTAATTTCTTCAATCTAATGTTTCATTGGTGTGTTAGTTTAGATTTAATTTGATTTGCACATTCTAACGTACACATTTATATATCACTTTACATGGTTTTTGCTTCTGCGGGAAACATGTCAACTAAGACATGTAACGCGAGTGTATTAAAACACGCTCACATTATGTCCCCCTTTATGTTAAATGCCATTATATTGAATGTATGCTGATATATTTATATGTTTGTATGTACATTTATGCTTGTATGTCATATATGTATGCATGTATGCATGCTTGTATGTATGTACGTATTCTTGTATGTATGTAAGATTGTATCTACACATGTATGTATGTATGTATGCTTGTATGGATGTAGGATTATATATACATATGTATTATGCTTGTATGTATGTATTTACGTATGTATTTACGTATGTATTTAGAGGGAGGGAGAATTTAGAGAGAGAGAGTCTGGAGAGATGGAGAGGGGGTGGAAGTGAGAGTTTAAGAGAGAGGGACTGGGAGAGAAGGGGTTGGAGTGAGAGGGACTTAACTAGGTAGGGTGGGAGGGATAGAGGGAGGGAGAGAGAGAGAGAGAGGGGTGAGAGAGATAGAATTGAGAGAGAGGGAGAGAGAGGAAATGGGGAGAGAGAGACAAAGAGAAAGAGAGAGTTATGTAGGTAGGGTGCCAAAGGGAGAGACTTGAGAGTGTGAGGGGGGTGATTGGGAGAGAAATGAGAGATAGGTAGTGAGAGGGAGTGTGAGTGAGAGGGAGTGTGAGAGAGAGGGAGTGGGAGAGAGAGAGAGTGTGAGTGAGAGACCTAAGAGAGGGAGAGGGTGTGGGAGGGAGTGACCTGATAGAGGTAGACAAAGAGGGGGGTGGAGTGAGAGGGACTTATCTAGGTAGGGTGGGAGGGATAGATAGAGAGAGGGGAGAGAGACAGAGAGAGAGTTACCTAGGTAGGTTTCCAGAGTGAGAGACCTGAGTTTTAGATGGGGTGGGAGGAAGAGACATGAGAGAGAGGGAGAGAGTGGGATAGAGTGGGAGGGACATAAAGAGAGATGGATAGAGGGAGCGAGAGAGGGTGGTAGGGATAGATTGAATGAGAGGTACGTAGAAAGAGGGAGACGGTAGATAGAGAAAATTAGAGAGGGTAGGAGGGAGGGAGGGAGGGAGAGGTGAGATGTATAGATAGAGAGAAAGTGATAGGGATTGAGGGTATAGGGCTGAGGGATTATGGTGGAGGACCTATAGGGTTGATGTTTTCTAGGGTATTAGGGTTTAAGGTTTGAGGGTTGAGGGAATAGGGTCGATGGTAGAGGGTATTTGGTTGAGGGTATAGGGTAGAAGGTTTAAGGGTTTAGGGTTGAAGGGTTTAGGGTTAAGGGTTTACTTGGTTGAGGGTAAAGGGTTTAGGGTATAGGTTTGAGGGTATATGGTTGAAGGATTAGGTTCAGGGTCCAATGTAAGGGGTAGAGGGTTTAGGGTTTAAAGATTGAGGGTTGATGGATTAAGGGTTGAGGGTTGAGAATTGAGGGTTAAGGGTTTAATGTATAGGCTACAGGGTATATGGTAGAGGTTTTAAGGGTTGAGGGTTGAATATTGAAGGTTTAAGGTTGATGGTTAAGGGTTGAGGGTATAGTGTATAGGGTCAAGGGATTAGGGTTGAGGGTCCAATATATAGGGTAGAGGTTATAGGGGTTGAGAAATTAAGGGTTGAGGGTTTATGGATTAGGGTAGAGATTTTTCTTGGATTTAATGGTGTAATGGTTGAGACATTAGGGTTGAGGGATTATGGTTTATGATAGAGAGTAGAGGGTAGAGGGTAGAGGGTAGAGGGTTTAAGATTTTAGGGTTTAAGGTTTAAGGGTTGAGGGTCGAGGGTTTAGGGTTTTGTGTTTAAGGGTTTAAGGGTTGAGGGTTTAAGGGTCAAGAGGGTTGAGGGAGTAGGGTAGAGAGTTTACTAAGTGGGTTTAAGGGTTGGGGGATTAGGGTTGAGGGTATAGGGTAGATGATTGACGGTAGAGAGTAGAGCGTTTACGAGTTAGGGTTTAAGGGTTTAGGGTTGAGGGTTGAGGGATTAAGAGGTTATAGGGTAGAGGGTATAAGGGTTGAGGGATTAGGGTTTAAGGGTTGAGGGTTGAGGGTTGAGGGATTAAGAGGGTATAGGGGTTGAGGGATTAGGGTTTAAGGGTTGAGGGTTGAGGGTTGAGGGTTGAGGGATTAAGAGGGTATAGGGAGGGATTAGGGTTGAAGGGTTGAGGGTTGAGCGTTGAGGTTTGATGGATTAAGAGGGTATAGGGGTTGAGAGATTAGGGTTTAAGGGTTGAGGGTTGAGGGTTGAGGGATTAAGAGGGCATAGAGGTTGAGGGATTAGGGTTTAAGGTTTGAGGGTTGAGGGATTAAATAGGTATAGGGGTTGAGGGATTAGGTTTTAAGGGTTGAGGGTTGAGGGTTGAGGGTTGAGGGATTAAGAGGATATAGGTGTTGATGGATTAGATTTTAAGGGTTGAGGGTTGAGGGTTGAGTGATTAAGAGGGTATAGGGGTTGAGGGATTAGGGTTTAAGGGTTGAGGGGGTAGGGTTGAGGGATTAATAGGGTATAGGGGTTGAGGGATTAGGGTTGAATGTTTTAGGGATGAGGGTTGAGGGTTGAGGAATTAAGAGGGTATAGGGGTTGAGGCATTAGGGTTTAAGGGTTGAGGGTTGAGGGTTGAGGGTTTATGGATTAAGAGGGTATAGGGGTTGAGGGATTAGGTTATAATGGTTGAGGGTTGAGGGTTAAGGGATTAAGAGGATATAAGGGTTGAGGGATTAAGATGGTATAGGGGTTGAGGGATTCAGGTTTAAGGGTTGAGGGTTGAGGGTTGAGGGTTGAGGGTTGAGGGATTTGGGTTTAAGGGTTGAGGGTTGAGGGATTAAGAGGGTATAGGGGTATCTATCTCTCCAACTATCTCCATCTACCCTCTATCTCTTACCCATTTAAACCCTTAACCCTTAAACCCTTAACTCTTAACCCTCTACCCTCTATCTCTCTCTCACTCCATCTCTCCCTCCCTCTATATCTCCATCTCTCCCACTATCTCTTTCTCCCCCTCTCCCTCTTTGTCCCTCTCTCC
>CM021105.1:194216702-194339936 GCA_007115665.2 Sequoiadendron giganteum
CCCTCCCTCCCTCCCTCTCCCTCTTTCTCTCCCACTCTCCCCCTACCTCTCTCTCTCTCTCTCTCACACACACACACACTCACCTCTATCTCCTCTACTATAAGGGTGCAAGGGAGAGATATAGAATTAGGATAGAGGGTATAGACAAAGAGGGAGAAAATAAATATATTAAGAAAAGCATATTTCATATAACACGTGTGCATTTTGAAGAAGTAGATGTTACCATTTTAGGAAGAAATAACGCACTTGCATTATAATGTGAGCACATTTTTTATTCCACTAAAAATGGTAAAAAAACTCAATATAACCATGATGTCAAGGCCCACGGTTTGCATATTCTCCTAGTTCTGCGTGTGCTCCGAAAAAAAGTAGCTTTTTGATGATGTGAAGTGTGAAAGCATGTTTTTCAAATTCCATCACCTTTTCCATGATATTTCTACCACCTTTGCATGAAATAACAGATTTTCCATGTTGAAATACATATAATATCAATTGATGTTTGAATTCCATTGAAAACTTATATACAATTGAAGTTTGGAGGGGAACAAGCTTTTGAACAAGTCAAATTATTGTGGAGTTTGAAGAAAGATGAAGCTAATGCTACATAATTGGGTTGAACTCCTCCATTTGAAAGTTTGGTTTTTTAGGTATGTGAAGTCTTTACACATTTTCTTTCATTATATTATGGCTTGCTTTCATTTTTGTTTGTCATTATAACCTTACGTTGTCAATGCACATTTTAAATTACACAATTATATACACTTGCCAATTACCATTCTAAACTTGATGCAAAGCATCTACTAGGATCCACAAATCATCAAGGGTACTTCTGACCCTAACTTAAATTGAAGAAGATCAATGAACAAACTCAATCATCTTTTCATCAAAATCCTTCAAA
Source organism: Sequoiadendron giganteum (assembly GCA_007115665.2). Taxonomy (NCBI): domain Eukaryota; kingdom Viridiplantae; phylum Streptophyta; class Pinopsida; order Cupressales; family Cupressaceae; genus Sequoiadendron; species Sequoiadendron giganteum. Next base: position 194,217,601 of record CM021105.1, read on the forward strand.
TTCACTTGATTTCATATTTCCACAATACATTAGAACTTGGTTTCAACTCTTTTTCAAACTCAAAAAATAGATTAACCATCATAAAATTGATTGTAACATAGCATAAACATGATTAGAAACTTAGAACCATTCAATTTGTTCATGATTCACTAATTCAAGAACTCAATGCTGCAACTTACATGGAAAAATAACAACAAATCATGGAGGGTAACTACCAACCTTTATCCAGACATCCAAGACACTATAATCAGCATGTTATTGATTGAAATAAATCCAATAATGTATTCCAAATATCTCACCAAAATTCATCCTTTGAGCATGCTTCCCCTTGTAGTATTCAAAACCCATGGTGCAGGGGCACCTACAACCATGTTTCAAAATCTACTTTGGTGACAATATGTCATAAGGTATTTGGGTGAGTTCAAGATTTTTTAGATGATTTTTCATAGATTTTATTGAAAATAAGGTCTAAATAGACCGATCTTTCATGTATTTAGGGAATTTGTGAGTTTGGTGATCAAATGTGCAAGTATGCACTCTTGCTTCAGAAAATTGTCAATTTTGCCATATAATCTTTGAAGGAAAATTATTCAAATTGTAAATGGAAGTGCAAAAAAAGAGTCTAGAATTTGTATTAGGGATGAAATAAATTTTTTTGTCTTAGGTGTCTTGGACAACAAAGTTGCATAATCTTGCTTATTTAGCAAAATTTGTCAATGTTAGCAATTTTTAAGACAAATGAAGGTCTTGGTAGTTAACAGGTGGTTATAGGTTGCTTATAGGGTGGTTATAGGTTGGTATTTAACAGGTGGTTATAGTTTGGACCTTCAAAACACCTTGAAAATATTAAAAATAATTGATTACAATCAACTAGGTTCCTCAAAACATCAACCAATGATTATGTCATTCACAAGTTATCTTAAATCTTCCATAATGCCACCATTATTTACAAACACAAACTATAATTCTTAAGGCACAACCAAACCATTATTTTCTTAAGAAATATTTTTTTGAGTTAGTACAACAAAAATGAAACCTTTCATAATTCTTCCCTTACACACAAACTCAGTTCCTTTGTTGACTGTCCACGTTACTAGTAGCCAAGCATCTGCAAAATGTCACATGTATCTCCCAAAACATGCACACACTTCAGACTATGATAATAATTTTGGACACCCATTTCCCTCATAAAAAAAATATTACAAGATGGATATTAAGTCCTTTAGAGAAAATGCTTGTAAACTAGTTGTTTCAGTCTGAGAATAAGCCTAATTAAGCATTAGTGCAAATAGGGGTTATTGGTTTTTCTACCCCCAACACAAAAACATCATAACCAATACATAAAATACCTTTAATTTGACCTACCCAAGATTATAATTCCATTAGAATTTCATTTCCAAACACATTTCCATAAACCCTAAGCTCTAAGCTTCACAATTCCCTATTTTACCAGTCTTAACACAGTTTTACAGTCAATAAATAATATTTTCTTCACACCTTAGTCCTCACCATATGATTGGTAACCTTTGAAATATGAAATTAAACTCCACAAGGATTTTTACACCAAAATTTTGAACTTTCACCAAGTAGAATGGGAGAAACACAATTTCTCAAGTTCATTGTTTACCCTAACAGAGGGTTTGACAGTTTTAGAGAAAAATTGTAATATCTGACTCAAAGGTTAAGAAAAATGCATGAAAAAAATTGTATTTGGAAGGTGATTGAGTGTGAAAACACTTAAAAAAATCCAACCAACCATTTATGCCCGTACAAATTTGTAAAAGAGCCTGAAATAGTGAAATTCTGAAGAAAATATAGAAAAACAGTGTGTTTATTCATTCAAAATCATATATTCAATCACCCACAACTTTCCAAATGTACATGAGGACTTATAAAGGCATTAAATACATTTATTATCAACTTCCAAGTGTCTCCAAGCAAAAATAAGGCCATATGATCTTTCACCTTCCCTATTTCACAGTTTTTGTAACTTTTCACAATTTTGTATTTGTGCAACTTTTGCAAATAGTGACAACTTTACAAAATACACATAGGACTTAAACATTAAACCTTATAATGATTAAAATACATGGAAAATTTCTTTAATGACCCTCTTACAACATGGAGATACCCAAAATTGAATCAAATTTCAAAATGGAAGTGTAGATTGTCAATGTGCTCTTGCACCACAAACTTATCAAACACTCATAATGCCATTACACTCATTATGATTGTAAATTACATGATATTTATCTTATTTCCATTCAAACTCAACTCCCCCAATTTATCTAACTATTTTTGTAACTTCTTAACTAACTTATCTCTTCACAACTTTACAATAAAATGCATTTTCAAAACATATCATTTTAAAGTCATCTATTTGTGCATTTAATATATACACCTATTTAAAATATCAGCTAAATATATATGTATTTAAATATATACATACTGAATATATACATAATCATATGATTATATATATATATATTAGTAATTATTTACTAAAATTTCAAAAACAAATAAATATAATCAATATATATAAACATATATACATAAATATACATATATACATATAAATATATAAAACTATATAGATATACATATACATATTTATATATATATTTTAATACTCTAAATATCAAAATAAAAATCCCTTTTAAAAAAAAAAATCCAAGGCAAAGTCGTAGGAGGGCACACCAAGGTTTTGGGGGTGGGTGGGGGAGGGGGGGGCGACTGTGTTTATACATAGCCAAACCCCCATTGAAGCAAGGGTGCGGCCATGAGAAGGTGGGGGGTTGTGCCTTCCCACAGCCAAACCCCCAATACATGTGGGGCGGCTGTGGAGAGGGGCAGCGCTAGGCGTTGCCTCCTCCACAACACCTCCCATTGGGCGGCTATGGGGAGAGCCCGATTGTCCCCAAAAAAAACTTAATTTTTTTTGTTTTATAAAAAAGTCTTGCGAAATCTAAGCACAGCTCGTCATATAGACGACAAACATAAATAAAAGCTTCTCAACTAGTTTTTTGTTTTAAACAGAGGAAATTTAAAGAGACTCCCAACAACCATATAAAGATAAAAATGTATACTTACATATATATGTATATATGTAAATTTAATCAAATCATTTACTCTAATAGGAAAAATAATTTTCAAAATGAATTCTACACAAAAAAATACCCAAATATTATAGAGAAGAAAACAATTTCAATACAGAGGTTTTCCAATTCTTTTTCCAAATAACAAATCAAAAAAAGAAGGAGACCATGAATTTATAGAGAGTTTAATTTCTTTCCAACAAAGATTTTTCCAAAATTTTCAAAAAATTTCACATGACATTTTTTTTTAATTTAATCAAAACTCACAAGCTTCTGAGTTTGCACAGTCAATTTTTTTCCAAACAACAAATTTACTCTATGAATCTTTTCTAAAATAATAATTAATTTAAATAAAAAAGAACCTCAATTACAAATGCTTGAGGGAATGTGAATTGGTGTAAAGCCTCTTCCATAGAACCAAGCTTCTTCTAGAGCAAACAAACAGAGCTTCTCCACAAACAATTTTCTAGAGAAAAACCAAGAATTTTTCTTACTCTTTTCGTTTCTTCCTTTTAGACTCTCATGGTTACAGCCATTAATCTCCATGAAAATATCTTTATCAACCACCATCATTAATATTTTTTCAAACAAACATGTTGAAAATGAAAAAAATATCTTTCAAAATCCATTTTGCACCAAATCTTCAAAATATTTCAAAAAAACAAAACATTTTACTAATTTCAAAAAAATATATAGTATTTTTAAAATAAACTTAATTCAATTAATTTAATTAATATAATAAAATAAATATAATCCAAAGATTAAATTATCTTACTAATTATATTAAATTAATTAATTAATTAATTAATTATCATCTCCTAACATAATAAACCGGATTAATTTAATAATCAACATAAATATTTAGTTCCATTAATTTACCTTTTACAACTTTGTAATATAAATAATATCAAGGAAAAATTGAACATTAAAACAAACAATTCCACCTAAAAACCAACGAAAAACTATGACCAGGGTGATAGCTTGACACGGGAAACCTAGCTACTATCTCCAAATCAAAAATATAGTTGGCCAATGGACACGCTCAAACCTACGAAACTAGGTGGAGTCGATGTCCTGTACCTGCAAACAAAGCATATATCGAACATGCATATATATATATCATAATAAAACACACTGTCAAGAGAGAATCATGAAATCACAAGGCCCTCGCAAGCGAGTGGTGCAATTATGTCCCCTTCACCAATACAATATTATAAAACTAACGAATCTAACATCAATAATCTATTCAAGAGCATAAAACAACATTAATTCAAATATCCACTATGCTAATCTAAAGCATGTCATAATAATAACATCTGAATAAAGTAGTGTTTTGTTGTTGGTTGTAACTGGTCTTTTTTTTTTAATCTTTTATTTGTAGCTTGTGTTGTCTGGAATTTACTATTGATCTATCTTTTCGTGGTTTGTAAACTTTGTGGTTTCAGGTCATTATAAAACCCATTTTTTCCTCTATCAAAAACATCTGAATAAAGTACCATCACATCATAATATAACATCCACAATGCTCTATAGTTAGCGATCAAATAATAACCAAGTATCATAGTCAAGGTACTAACCGAAAACAAAGGATAACAAAGTAGAACACTGTCTGATCAAAAGAGAAAAACAAAGGGGTACTACATTAAGAGGATTTTCATTTTCATTTTCCACAACAAAATGGTTTTCATTTTCATTTTCATTTTCAACAACAATTTGACTCAAATCTTTAACTCTATGAATATTATCAATATCAGCATTGTAATATCCAGCCTCTTGTAAATATCTAATAAACACCATTTCCATGAGGCTCAAAGGTGGATTTGAAGATGTAACTAGACTTGTGCCTATTGAAAAATTCTCCATAGCATTGGAAGGGATATTTGAAGACATACCAAGAGTAGTTTGAATATTTGTATTAGTTTCCACATTCACTTCTTGCAAGTTTGCATCATCTACATCCATGGTCTCCTTAATGTTTTTATCTTCCATAGTTGTAGAATTGGCTGTTTCACCATCATTCACCAATTGAATTCTCATTCTTCTTTCTCTTTGTCTTTATTTCTCCTTCTCTCTCTTTGCTTGAATTTCTTCAGGGGTCAATACCTTCCTATCTTTCCTCTTATTCTAACATTGTGATCTCATGATTGAATTTTTTTGAAGTATACACAAATGAATGTCAAAACTTGAGTCTTCCTTGTACTTTTTCCTCCTTCAAACAAGTAGCAATTTTTCACAAAATTCCTCTTCCTCCTTCAAATAAGTAGCAATTGAAAAAATTTCCTCTTCCTCTTTCAAACAAGTAAAAATTCAACAAGAATCCTCTTCCTCCTTTAAACAGGTATCAATTAAATAAAATCCTCTTCCTCCTTCAAACAAGTAGTAATTGCTCAAAATTTATCTTTCTCCTCCAAACAAGCAGCTCAATCAAACAAAATTTTGCATCCTCTTTTGAATTTTTTTATAGAAATTCAACAAAATTACTCGTCCTTCTTCAAACAAGTAGCTCAATTAAACAAAAAATTTCATCCTTCTTTGAAAGCAAATAGGAATTCAAAAAAAATTATCTTCCTCCCTTGAAAAAAAATAGCAATTCAACAAAAAATTTCTTCCTCCTTCAAACAAATAGCAATTCAACAAAATTCTTTCCTCACAGCATCCCAATGATGCCTCCTTTCAAAATTGAAAAAAACCTAACTTGAAGAGCTTCAACAAGAAAAAAGGCGATAGAAAATAGGGAATATGTCGCAATAGTCCATATAGAATGATTCTCAGACCCATCATACCCCTTTTTGAGAGTAAATTAAAAAATAATGATAAAAAACAACTCAGGATCCCGTTTAATAAATGAGATACCAAGTTAAATAAATCGGGATCCCGTTTATCAAATGGGATCCCATTTCATTTTCCAACAGCCCCACCATTTAATTTTCAACGGGTAAATTATAAATGGGATCCCATTGCGATATAAGAGGGATTTGTTGCACACGGATCTCTTTGTTCTCAAGAGATCACCATGGAATGAACTTTCCTTATACACCATAATTTGAATGGATCAGTGAAATGGTGGAGGAAAGTAGAGAAATAATATTAGACCCCAAGAGAGTGAGACTTCAAGATTTCCCCCTTTGGCTAAGAAGCATTCAGACAAAAGACATCAATGCATTTTCAAGATGTCAGTGCAACGCGTTGTCATCTAAAAGATGGGCTGGTATCCAAAGCCATGAAGAACTTAGGAGTTCAAGCGGGTGAAGCTGAATCTCACTTCTAGATTTGAATCAAAAGTAAGAGAGACCAGACAATCATTGGAAAGCTTGCAACTAAAGGGAAACACAAAAGAACTCAAACGATATTACCTTCATGTGGCCGAGTCTTTATTCCAAGCTTCACTTTGTAACCTATAAACAAAAGATGAAGGGGAGAAGGTTGGGGTTGTATAGGGGTCTGCCTCACTTAAACCCTCATTTTGGTGTTCCCACCTCTATGAACAACCAAGTTTGGAAAAGAGTGTAAAGGAGTAAACAAAGCACATCGTGAAAAAAAAACCTGGTTCGGAGTAGATCCTGCACCACAAAGTAACAAATGAGCTAGTAAGAAAGAGTGATAGGGAGAGGGAGTGTTACACATGAGTTGAGACCCTCTTCTAGAGCACACAGGGCGAACCCCTATGTGCTTGCTTGAGAGTTGGTACCCGCTTGAGGGACCTTAGTCCAACATTGCTTCACCTATAAAAGTGTTGCTATTCAAGGATAAAGCTTACCCAAGTTTAGAGCAAGTAGTGACAATGCTTCAACTGGTGACTTCCAACCCCAAAATGAGAGAAAAAAGGGGGTTTTCATGCATGAAAGGGCGGTGCAAAGCCGTTTCATTTGAGACCTAATCACTAGGACACATGTCACAAGGGTCAGGTTTCTAGATTCGTCATTTGAAACTCGAATAACTGCCAGGACACTAGTGCGTCGTGCGGACGTTTGTGCGCCATGCAAGAGTCCAAAGCCTAAATTTTTAGGGAATGCCTTGTCAGGCTTTTGTTGTCTCACCATGTGTCCACATGGAGTCAGGATTACGAAATTATGACTCATGGGATTTTTCAATTAATGTTTTTAAGGTGTCATAAATGCTCTAGGCAAGATGCAAAAATGTGGAATTGCCCCTAGGTGCAATTCTGCGACATTACATTTTTCCCCCACTTTAGTGGGCTCGATTTTGGAAAAAATTAGCCTTACTAAAGTAGACAAGAGAAATTTCACCCGAATTCTAGATTTTATAGAAATGCATGCTAGAAAGATGGATCGTAGAGGTCACTAAAGTCGAGCTAACTAGTACTGAGGATGCCCCCAGATTCTGGTCTCAACAAACATCAATACCATGGTCACAAAAAATTGTTCAAAACTGTATCCTAAAACACTTAAAAGTTTGAGTCAGTTTCAAAAAATCGGAAGAAAATACCACAAAGAGAAGAATGATCAAGAAAAAGTGGTCAATTTGGAGAAAAAATATGATCAAGAGGTGGCTATATGCCCCCTCTTGAGTTTTCCCCTAGCATGGTGGGGTAAAGTTAGGAAAAACTAAGGAGCCACAAACTCTAGGAAAAATGGGCCTCGGGGGCCTATATATACCTAGGTGGGCCCCTAGAAGGGTCATTTTCAGTATGCACTATGAGCAAATTGTTGACTTTTGTGAGACAAAAGTTAGAAAAATGTCAAGTAGGAGAGAGTACGATGTGCGACGGCTAGAGAAGCTATGCGAGGACATCGTTGAGGGTCGTGAGGTGCACCAGGTAGGCCTCTAAGCCTCATTTTTTGTATTTTTCCACTCATCGAGGTGCATAAGCATCTAGAATTTGTGCTTGTGACCTCAATATGTGTTGTCGTCAAAGACACGCGCTGGGGTCCTGAGTCTGCATTGTCATCCTAAGGATTTGTTGGCATCATCCGAGCGACCATGGCATTCTAGGATGCACAAGCAGCACACAGATGTCTGTGCGGCACATAATTTGTCCTTCAACATTTTTTCCTTTTGCTATGATGTTTCTAACTTAGAATTTTTTACTTTTTTACAAGACTATCCAGAGATCCAGGAGCATCCTGGAGGGCAATCATTCTAACTCATCTGCAAGCAGAGGGATTGCATTTCCCAAGATGAGATCACACATCTGGAGCAAGTCAGTCTCTAGCACATATTCACTATGCCAGAGATGCGATACCACAAGAGGATGCTCACCGCACTGATGGAGCGGTCGAATGCCACCGCATCATCTTTCCACCTGCCATGTGGAGAGATGACTATCACTCTCAAGGACGTGTATTGGATCCTCGGGATACCCATCCATCGACGACGGGTGGTCCTGGATGACACTCGATCTATGCGGGAGTGTAGTGAGGGTGTCCTCTACTGCACAAGGAGGACAGATCATGACTACAACACTAGTCATATCTACACCTACTGGTATGACCAGGCAAGGACTACATCATTGTTCCTACGTTGGGTGATGGTGGTCATAGTTGCCTTTCACATCACCATAGATGGGCGAGGCTCACACCTTCATGTGGGCCTCATCACTATTATCAAGGAGATGGTAGAGCATCAAACTGTTTTTGCCCAGGGGCGCAACATGTTGGTACACTTGTACCAAGAGCTTAGGTGGTACGTGCGCTACGAGTACCACAATCTCACAGCTTGCACACTTTTGCAGGTGTGGGATTTTTCCCACATCATGTGCACCTGACCAATCGGTTTTCCCCAACAATGACCGTATCAGGTCCCAATGGCCCATTGGTATGATATGATAGGCTAGTGGTGTTTTGAGGATCTACAATTTTGGAGGCTACAATTTTCCATTATTTTCATGGGAGAGGTTTGCTAGATATCCTACCATTATTTCAGGTGGGTCAATGACAACAAGTTCCTAAGGAACCTACAAAGGGACCATTTTTTGGTTGGTCGCCATGATTTTGTTATTGTTTCTTATTATTGGAGTCGATTCATGCGGCAAGACGATTGTATTAAGAATACACCGCCTAATGTACCCACATACACCAGTGCACACCATAGTGCAACATGGGTGGGTGATCACCCTCGCACCTCCATAATAGACATCATCCTCTTTGATGATGATGAGCCTGACCATGATCTGTCGGCCATGGTAGTGGTAGATAATGCCAGGATAGTGGTAGACTTCATGTGGTGGTGAGAGAGGCATCATCCTACTCTATTGTTTGGCAAGGGTGCTCTGAGAGGGGACCCTAGCCCACAAGAGGGCGTGCCCCACCAGCCTTCACAGGACTGGGGGAGAGGCCACCAATAAGGCAATGCAAAGGAGGAGCTGACATAGGAGGAGGAGGCAGCGACTATGAGGCTGAGGCGACGGAGGAGATCAGATCCCCCCCACAACTACCCCTATCTCATTAGTGCCACTAGTCTCTACTGTCCCAACAGCGACAACACTAGCGTCACCAAGGTCAGCCACCGAAACTAGTGACACGGGCTCTAGCGTTGACCCACACCCTGATCCCACATAACAGCTAAGGGATCCAAGTATGCTTAGTACATTATTGTCATGTTCATGTTTTTTATCTTCTTGTTTATGAATATTTATATATTCCATATGATACCGATTCATGTTTCTCTCTCTGTATTTGTAGAGGATGTACAAGGATCGACTGGGTTTATAGCCCAGGGTGTTTCGAAGACGGCCCCAATCATGCCGATCCAAGGGATAGTCATCGAGGCCTATCGACCGGTTTTAGTAGGGAGGCATGCCCCCACTTTTGATTTGGTAGTGCATTTGAGGACCACGTATGAGGAGTGGGGCACAAATTTTGTATAGGTGACTACAGAGTTGATGGCCATGTGGGGACAATGAGATCAGCTATTAGGGGACCTATAGATAGTGCTCGTCGAGCGAGACATGGAAGTGATGAGGGTTGATTTCATCGAGGTGGCACATGATGCCCTTCAGAGCCGCATTGATGAGCTTGACATGCAACCAACAACTATGATCTCAACAAATGTTCAATGGCTAGAACATGAGTTGATCTAGGCAAAGATGGATATTTGTTCGCTACAAGGAGAGCTAAGAGGGATACGGGCGAGCTTATTTGTATCATTCTCACACTAATCCCATTTGCATACCACCATGCAACCTCCTCCTAGAGTACCAAAGCGGCCACCGAAGCTAGAGGGCTCAAGGATCCATACACCATAGGGATAGGAGTCCCTCTTTTGTATATTCTTTTTGTAGCCAAATATAGATACACATGTATACTTGCAGATCTTTTGTATATACACACATTCAATAGCCAATCATTTTTTATAGCAGTTGCCCGATACCTATACATGACATTTGATTCATACATTGGATGTATATATATATATATATCAGTTTCAATATCATGGCCTTGTTTATGCGTATGTTTTCCATTTTTATGTATGTTTATGCTATGGATTTTATTCGCTTATATGGATGTATGTTTACATTAGATGTTATTCATGATTTAATTAAACATATTTGGATACATGTTAATTAAATGCCATGGTGATCTAATTACTTTAAAAGATGTAATGTGATGTATGGATTCATAGCATAGTCAGACACATATATGTATGTTTTATTATGCACACACACAGATGGTCGCGTCATAAACACACAAATTTTCATGATGTGAAAATGAGCAAATGTCAATATATGCAACATTACTATCTTTTAGGAAGAACACCACACATGCGACACATAGAACACTGCGCATAGTATCGAAGAAGATGCATCGAATTGACAGACTCTTTTAAAGGTTTTCCATCCATAGATGGCAATCCATAGGCACCCAAACCATACACATAAATCACGATGTAAGGACCTAATTAGTTAGGTCTGAACTTCCCTTTCTAATCAAGTGGCGTGTTTACATTCCTTTGATTTTCACATAAAATGAGGTCTCCTAGTTTAAAGGTCTTGGGAAGCACACACTGATTATACTGCCTTGATAACAACCATTGATAAGCTTTAAGATGATCGAGGGCTTGTAAACGACGCTCGTCGAGCATCTCTAGCTGATACAGATGATTAGTTCGGTAGGTCTCATTGTCAATTAACCCCCTAAGGGAAGACCACAGAGATGAAATTTCTGACTCCAAAGGCATAATGGCTTTGATGCCAAACACGAGGTTATAAGGCATCCCCATTGTCGTACGAACACTCGTGTGATAAGCCCACAAATCATACATTAATTGAATATGCCAATCCTTACCATGTTTATTAACTATTTTATGAAGAATGATTTCAAGTGTTTTATTAGAAGCTTCTACTTGACAATTGGATTGTGGATAATACGACGTAGAAAATCTATGTTGAATATGAAATTTCTCCAAGAACTTATTTAATTATTTTTTTTTAAATGCTGTACCATTATCTGAAACAAGTGTAGCAAGCAGTCCAAAATGAGAAATAATATTGTTCAAGAGGAAGCTATAGGTAGTTTCAACATTTGTAGATCAGAGTGCCATAGCTTTGACCCATTTTGTGAAGTAATCCATAGTGGTGATGATAAAGGTATGTCCTTTGGAGGAAGGAGGGAATATTTTTAAATAATATCCAACCCCCATTTTGCAAATGAGCAAGGAGACTTATTTGATTCTACAAATCCTGAGTAGGAGCATGGATAAGACAACTATGTTATTGACATTGAAGGCACTTTTTTGAAAAAACTCAAGGAATCTTGTTCCATGGTTTGCCAATACTATCCCATGTGTACCAGTTTCCTCACCAGGGATTTACCACTAGAATGTCCACCCCTAGAGCCTGAGTGGGCTTCTTTAAGGGCAAGGGGTATTTTTCCTTTAGTGAGACATCTTAGTAACAAGCCATTATAAGCTTTTCGATAAAGAACATCAAATAAGATGACATAACATGGTGAAAGATTTCCTATACGAGTGCAATCATTTTTCGTCGCATCATCGGGAAAGTTTCCAGTCTTTAAATAATTGTAGATACTAGAGAACCACTCTCCCGAGTCTGCCTAATGATAGGCTAGAGACTCGGGCTTGGGTTGGTCGAAGACCGCAGGGGTTTGCGCAACCTGAACCACAAAGTGATATTCTTTCATATCCCCTTCTACAGGGACCAAAGAAGTAGTGCTCTCCATGGCATCTGCATGTTTGTTTTCTCTCCGAGGAACATAGTTTATTGTGAAAGAGGAAAATTGATTAAGTAAGGACAAAGCGAGGTCTCGGTATCAAAACAAGCTACTTTGTTTAGCTTGATAAGTTCTCGTGATCTGATTCATAATAAGTTCAGAGTCACCCAATATATAGAAGATGTTTAATCTTTAATTTAATCGCAAAATGTAAGCCAACAATAAGAGCTTCATACTCAACGATATTATTAGTACAAGGAAAGTCTAGTCGAAAGGAAAGGGGGACTGATTTTCCTTCGGGGGATACCCGGACCACCCCCACTCCAGAACTAGTTTGACACCTCGATCCATCGAAGTACATCTTCCATTCGAGATCATAGTTAATCATGAAGATATTCTCATCAGGGAACAAACCCAACCTAGGGAAGGAGTGAGATGAGGGAGTGTTTTCTTATTGATCAGCAACCACTTGTCACTTTATCAATTTTTTAGTGAAATTTTTATATCGAACTCAAAAAGAAACATAACCCACTTCGCTAATCTTCCTGCAAGTTCAATGCTAGAGAACAAATGTCTTAAAAGATTTGTTTTCACTATGAAATGAGTTTCAGCATGGAGGAGGTAGTGCCTGAACTTCCGCATAGCGAATACAAGAACAAGGCATTGCTTCTCCATGGATGAATAACAGGTTTCATAATCGACAAGGATGTGACTAATGTATTAGACCGTTCTCTCTTCCTACGTCGTTATACTAAAATAGTAGAGCTGCCAAAGTGTATGGTGATGTCGCAAGGTAAAGCAGGAAATGCATGTCATGCATAGCTGGCATCAATACAGGAGGGTTGGTGAAATAAGCTTTGATGGATTCCAAGGATTTCTGACACTCTTCATCCCATATAGAGCAAACATCCTTTTTCAGTAGGAGGGTACGATTAGCCAACTAATATATAAATCTATGAATCGCCTGGATCCTTCCCTGTAAACTTTGCAACTCGATGATGTTCCTTGGTGGAGGCATGCTAACAATAGCATCAATCTTATTCCTGTCAACTTTGATTCCATGGTAAGAGACTATAAACCCAAGAATCTTTCCAGTGTCTACATTGAAGATATACACTTATGAGGATTGAGTCTCATCTTGTAAATTCGAAGTCTTTCAAAGATAAGACGAAGGTTTTTCACATGATCTCGATGATTTACGAACTTTTCCAAGACATCATCAACATAGTCCTCTAAGATTTTATGAATGAAATCATGGAATATTAGGGTCATTTATCATTGGTAAGTTCCTCCTACGTTCTTTAAACCAAAAGGCATGGCCACATAGAAGAAGGTACCCAAGGGGTAGTGAAGGTTGTCTTGTACTGATCATCCGGGTTGATACGGATCTGATTATAACTCGAGAAGCCATCCATAAAAGATAATAATGCATGGCCTGCAATCGAGTCCACAATCATATCTATATTAGGTAATGTAAAATCGTCCTTAAGAGAAGCCTTATTAAGGTCTCGAAAGTCAATACATATACAAATACGGCCGTCAGGTTTGCTAACCACAACTATATTTGAAATCCAAGGAGAATAGTCAATAGGATGGCTAAAGCCTACTTTCAATAGCTTTTCTATCTTAGTTTTGACCATTAAAGCTACTCTAGGGTTGATCTTTCAAATTTTCTTCTTAATAGGCTTGGCATCATGACATAGAATGATATTATGGACCATTACGGTTTCATCGATACTGGGCATATCCTCATATGTCCAAGCGAAGATATCGGGGTGACTATGTAAGAGAGCAAAGTGTTCATCTACCTCCTTGGGGAGAGACAATTCCCAATCTTGATTGCCTTTTCTGGAGATTTAGGATCCATGAGGATATTGAAAGTCTCTCCTTTAAGAAGAGGACTATGGTCCTCGAGATGAGATATCGATGCATCATCGTTGACATAGGATAGAGGGTCCCCTCATCAAGGCTTAGAATAGATTCTCCAAAGTATGTTCGTTTATGTAACCGATACGAGAATCATTTTTTGTGGTGATAAGGAGGCAATGGAGTGTAAGCACCTAGAAATTCTACCAATGCTTCATCCGTAGAGAAGACATCCACAAGAACTTTCTCGGCTTGTCACCTTTCTCATATCAACTTGGGATGGACCAAACTTAACGGTTCGGCTGAAATCATATTAACACTCCACCAAGGTTTCTATCTAGATTGTTCAACAGAGCATCCCAAACCTAGATAGTGTTGTCATTGCTTAAACTGGATAGGGATTTGTATTCCTTACTCGATACATCCTAGGCATTTTTTCCCATAGCCATATCGAGAAGCAAGTTCATAAGGAGGGGGTTGCTCCACTTAAATTGTCTTGTTCCACCAATGGATGTCAAAAGTTTCTATGGGAGCAGTCCCACTTCCTTTACTCAGTTTGCAAACATTATCCACCTTTACAAGAGTGGGGTCACTCTCTTGGGAGGGAGTGGTCTCTTGGACAGTATCGCACTTCTCTTCCTCAACTGGAGGGTCACCCATCCTCATGTCAGTAGAACATGAAAATTCTATACTAGAGGGGTCTGACTTATATTCTGCTATGAAAAACTCAAAGAAGCTCAAGGAACCACAATTGTCACCTAGGAGAGCATTCAATCAATGACATGAAGGAGAGGATGGGGGAGACTTGGGATCTTTTGCTTTAAGCGGTTCATCTTGGTCGATTCTTTCTCGGGGAATGACTTCCACATAGGGTATCGACGAAGAACATGCCATATCATCCATAGTTAAGGAAGGAATGCAATTCTTGAGAGTGGATGCGACCAAGTTTTGACCAGCACTTACCAGTTAAAAAAGGTGCACAACCTCTAGATCTGCTTGAACCATAACCACCCGATTGTTAGCAACAAACTTTAAGGAATGATGAAGAGTAGAAATTACTCTGCCCTTCGCGTGAATCCAAGGTATCCCTAAGAGGAGATTGTATTGTAACGGACCGGGCATCACGTAGACCAACATAGGAAAGGTAACAGGGCCCAGCTGCAAAGGTAGTATTATCGTACCTAGAGCTTGGCAGCTAGCGTTATTGAACCCACAAATATACAAGGAATAGGCTACTAAAGAAGATGAATCAAATTTAATTTTAGGAGATAGGTCTATACCGCAAATGTTGAGAGCTGAACTAGTGTCAACGAGGGTACGCCTAATACCTGTTTTATTAGCATTTACTATAATCATCAAAGGCTCTGCTTGTTTCTACACATCTGGAGGTGGGAATTATTGTGGGTGGAACATAATATTCATCGAATCCACTCGAATATGTGTCATCAATGCATCAATGTCTGTAGGCCTAGCAGAGGCAGGCAAGAGAATCTTTTGCAAGGCTTCCTACAGCATTTGTTGATAAACTAGAGCGGTCTGAAGCAAATCCAAAAGTGAGATCTTAGTCGGAGTAACACAGAGTTGCTTAACAAGATCATAATTACTTGGTGCTTTGATCACAGGTTTAGGGGCCGAAGGAAGGCTAGGTTGAGATGGTGGTAACGAAGTAGGAGTTTGAATCAGTTGTGATGTAGGAACAGAGGTTTTTTGTTCTAACTTTTTTTTGTTTCTCCTTGTACTGTATGTATGCCTAATAGCATTATAAGAAGTAGAGTTCATAGCTTTCATGAATCGCAAATATAAGTTTGATGCATCACTATGACATGAAATCCCATAGACGAAATAGTCCTCTCTAGGGGATAGCTCAATTGGGGTCATGTAAATGACGGGTTTCTTAGGGCTTGGAGGAGCCCTATAAACTACAACTACATCTACCGACTCCTCAGCTTGCAAGGAAGAAGTTTGTTTAGAAGATATACAGATAGGGGAGAGTGCTTCTAAGAAATCATCTAGAGAATCTTCCAATATATCAAAATCTTGTTCAGAGAAAGAATTATTATAACTATGTGACATTATGAAAATGAATCTGATGTTTCACGTTGTGTTCACCAAAATGTGATATACGAGTGATTCGCTACACACGGGTCTCTTTATTCTCAAGAGATCACCAAGGAACAAATTTCCCTTATACACCTCAATTTGAACAGATCAGTGAAACAGTGGAGGAAAGCAGGGAAATAATCTCAGACCCCAAGAGAGCGAGACTTCGAGATTTCCCCCTTTGGTTGAGGAGCTTTCGACCGAAAGACATTAGCGCAGTTTCAGGACCCCAACATGGCGCACTGTCGTCTAAAAGACATGTTGGCATCCTAAGCCATGAAGAACTCAGGAGCTCAATTGGGTGAAGCCGAATCTCACTTCTAAACTCGAGTCAAAAGTGCGAGAGACAAAACAATCACTGGAAAGCTAGCAACTAAAGGGAAACAGAAAAGAACTTAAACAAGATTACCTTCGCATGACCGAGTCTTTATTCCAAGCTTCACTTCATAACCTATACACAAAATATCAAGGGGAAAAGATTGGGGCTACATAAGGGTTTGCCTCAATCAGACCCCTATTTTGGTGTTCCCACCTCTATGGACAACCAAGTTTGGAAAAGAGTACAAAGGAATAAACAAAGCATGTGGTGAAAACAAAACCCGCTTCAGAGTAGATCCTACAACACAAAGTAACAAATGACCTAGTAAGAAAGAGTGATAGGGAGAGGGAGTGTTACCCATGAGTCGAGACCCTCTTTCGGAGCACACAAGCACACCGCTATGTACTTGCTTGAGAGCTAGTAGCTACTTGAGAGCTTGTAGCTATTGGAGGGACAATCCGGCATGGCTTTGCTTGTAAAAGTGTTTCTATTCAAGGATAGAGCTTACCCAAAGCTAGAGCAAGTAGTGATAATGCTTCAACTGATGACTTCCAACCCCAAAATGAGAGCAAAAAGGGAGTTTTCATGCATGCAAGGGTGGCGCAAAGCTATTTCATCTGAGACCTAACCACTGGGACACATGTCACAAGGGTCAAGTTTCTAGATTCGTCGTTTCAAACTTAGAAAACCACCAGGATGCTAGCGCACTGTGCAGACATCCACGTGTCGCGCGAGTGTCCAAAGCCTAGATTTTTGGGGAATGCTTTGTCAGGTTTCTATTGTCTCTCCATGCATCCACATGGAGTCAGGATCAGGAAATTATGACTCATAGGATTTTTCCATTAATTTTTTTAAGGTGTCATAAATGCTAGGCAAGATGCAAAAATATGGAATTGCCCCTAGGTGCAATTCTGCGACATTACACCTATTTACTAAACAGGATCCCATTTTTTAAAATTTCAAATCTAGGCCAGGTTTTTGCTTTGTTGACAGGTTCGGGAAATGGTTTGGGGATCTAAACCTAAGCCCTGTACCTGGTTTGACCTACAAGTTGAAGGTCCTAGCAATGTCACAAAAAAATACTAACTTTGGGCATACGTCTGAAGGCTTTCTTTGCAGATTCTTTTGATGAAATTAAAACCCATTATAGATTAGATAGTGTAGATTCTAAATATGTAATGTCTTTTACAATTGGATTAATTATTTTATTTTTCATTTAATTTCTGATTAATTGGTCCATAAACTTGAATTATCAATGTTTTTTAGTATTTTAATAACTTTTTATGAACATAACATTTTTACGAATGGATTGCACAAAAGTGAACTTCAGACAATTCTTTTCAATTTAAAAAAAAGTCAAAAAATCATAAGTTTAGGTCATCATATGCATGACATACACGATAATTTTTTAAAATGCCAAATATGGCAAATAAAAAATTAACAAAAAAAAAATACTCAATAAAAAATTACAAAAAAATATAGAAAGCATGCTTCAATGAGTTACAAATATTTTCCCAAAAGGATTTAGAAAAATATGATTATTTAGGTCAAAATATGGATGACGTACAAGTGCATGCTATGGTAAAAGAAAATGACTTTTAAGTTCTATGATTTTTAGAAACGTGTATTGAAAATCAATTTGTACCATCTGTTTATTGAAATAAATTACATATTTGGAAACTAGACTTCGAGTACTACATTTTATGATCAGTGACTTTTTCAAAATTCCATCTCTAAGTGCTTCAAATTTTAAGGTCAAATGTGTTGAAGTCTTAAAATCAAGGAAAACACTTCCACTAAATGGCCAAAAAGTGGACTCAACTTCTTGTCAACACCTATAGATTCTGCAACCCTGACACAAAGCAATTGATTGTTAGTTGGGATGTGGATTTTGATGAAGGGGGGTGTATGGCAATGGAAAAAAAGAGTTCAAAAAACTACACCAGTAATTATGAGTATTGAAGATGATCAAGTTCCTCCTCTTCCCACAAGCTCAAGTGGAATTTCAAGCCCAAGTTCACCAAGTTCATCAAGTTCCTCTTCAGGTGATAGTTCAAGTCCACTATTGAGTCCAACCTCTTCACGAAAGGTATGAAGTTTAGTTGACGTTTATCAAAGGAGTACAAATAAAAATCCAATTAATTTTTCTTTGCTTAGTAAAATTCAAGTTCAACCTTATATGTATGAGGAAGCCGTGAAAGAAAAAGTATGGATTGATTCTATGAATGATCTATGCATACTATTGATAAGAATAATACATGGGAATTAGTGCAAATTCCTAAAGATAAATACCTATGATTGGTGTCAAATAGATTTATAAGGTCAAATATCATGGAAATGGTTCAATAGAATGCCACAAGGTAAGATTATATTGGCTATTGCTATACAATACAAATGGTCAATATATTAGATGGATGTAAAATCAACATTTCTTAATGGTTTGACAGATGAGGAAGTATACATGGAACAACCTACGTGTTATGAAATTTTAGGGAAAAAAAAAACTTATTTTACAAGTTGAAGAAAGCTCTTTATGGGTTGAAGCAAGCTCCTTGTGCCTGGTATGCTAGATTTGATAGTTATTTTATGAAGAAGGGATTCAAAAGAAGCCTCTCAAATCCCACCTTTTATGTCCAATGTATTGGTAATGATATTCTCATAGTTTTCCTTTATGTTGATGATCTCATTTATACAAGTAATAGTCCAACTCTCATGGAGAAATATCAAGCAAAAATGAAACAAGAATTTGAAATGTCAGATTTGGGACTCATGCATTATTTTCTTGGAGTGGAGGTGCAACAACAATCTAAAGGTACATATTTATTTCTCAAACAAAGTATGTTGTTGATTTATTGAAGCAATTTAGAATGGTTTCATGCACTGCAGTTACAACCCCTATAGCTCTTGGTGAGAAATTAACCAACAAAGATGCAAATTCCAAAGTGGATGCTACTCTATACAAAAGATTGGTTAGGAGCCTCATTTAGCTCACTACAACTAGACTTGATATTATGTATGCTATGAGCCTTGTGTCTCGGTTCATGCAGGATCCACATGAGTCTCATTGGCGTGTTGCAAAGAGAATCTTAAGGTATGTGAGTAGTACGCAAAATTTTGGCATTCATTATTCTCCCACTGATAGGTTTGAGCTAGTTAGTTACACGGATTCTGATTGGGCTAGTTCAGTGGATGATAGAAAATTACATCTGGTTATGCTTTCTCATTTGGTTTTGGAGTTGTATCTTGGAGTAGTAAAAAGTAGGCAACCACGACCCTCTCTTTTGTAGAAGAAAAATATATTGCAGCAGTAGTAGCAAGTTGTCAAGCCATATGGATATGACAGATGTTAGAGGATCTACATTTGGTTCAAGAAAATCCAACAATTATTTACTATGATAACAATAGCACCATTGCAACGACCAAAACTCTTGTGTTTCATGCTAAATCGAAGCACATTGAGATCAGACATCATTTCATACGTGACTTGGTTCAAGATGAGACAATGAAATTATAGTTTTTCCCTACATCTCAACAAGTTGTTGGTATATTTACCAAGGCTCTTCCTATAGCCAATTGTGTTGCTTTAAGACATCAATTGGGACTCACCTCTATTGATCATTCAAGGGGAGATTGAAGATATGAATGATCAATAGTCAATATTTTTATGCTTTTAAAGCAATTTGAATACTGTGTATGTTTCTAAGCTTTCACTTCAGCTTTTAGCTTTTTGGCTTTAGCTTTGTTTTTTTCTTAGCTTTATTTTTTTCAAACTATTCATTGGGTTTTTTCCTTGTTTGCTATTCTCTCAAATATCTTTTATATAGAGATCATTGTAGCAAATTTTACATATAGTTGAATAATATTACAGTCTATTTCATTTTTAGTATTGCTTTTCTTTTGAGTTGTTTTATTTATATTCATTGATCTATAATTTTTGTGATGATTATTCTAATCTGAAGTATCATTATAATGTTAGAGTTATTTAATATTTTCAATCTTTCAAATCGTTGATGGAGAAATTGAAATGGATACATCTCAAATAAAATACGCCTTCGACATAATAAATAAATCAACAACCAATAATTATCCTCGACAATAAATTTTATATTAATTGTGTATAATTGGAACTTTTATACCCTTATGATCCAAAATCAGCTTGAGAAGAAGCCTATGCCGTGTGGGGAGGGCACGTCATCGGCATCTCGCTCGGGCTGTACCCATCTTCCATAGCAATTGCGTACCAGCCCTTTGTTTTCCGATTGATGCCAATTAGTCGGCACCATCAGTTCTTTCCGCAGCATATCAGAGGCCTTGTTAACTAAGGCCACATCACGTCGAGCTCTCAAACCCATCCAACAAATGCAAGTACGCCTCCAGATTATGGCACCCGGCCAGATCAGGGTTATTCTTCAAGAATGGAGATTTCTTCAGATCCAATGCTAATTCCACCCCTACATGTTTGTATGACCAGGGGAGAGACTCCAGCATGTGCCCCATTAGTTTCTCATATTTCTCCATTCCTTCGTTGAACAGAATGCCGGGCATTTTGGGTACCACGTCCTGCGTGCCAACAACTCGTAGGACCTTCACGCCGAGCTCCTCCAGAGTGTCCTTGAAAGCGCTGTTGCCCACCCGCGGAGCCCCGAACGAGAAGACGGTGACGGGAACTCTTCGGGTCGGGTCGTTTGCATGCACATTGACTCCTTTAGCGGCTATTTCAAAGGCGTTGAGAAGCGCGAGGGCACCACCGAGGCTGTGCCCACAGATGCTAATGCTCACCTCCTCACCGCGCCCCGTGTAGAGCGCCACCAGGCGGCGTATCTCCTCCATCACTTGCTCTGAGGCGCTGTGCTTGTTGTAGCGGGTGGCGTCATTCTTAGATGTGTAAATACTGAGAAACCCGCGCTCCACCTTGACAGCGGTGCTCTCGGGACAGCCAAGGTCACCGACAGGGTGAAGAATGTCGCGCAGATTCTCCATCCATTCCAACTGTGTGACGGTGCCGCGCCATGCCACCATGATGTCACGCCTACCAAGGCGCTTCGTCTCCTCATCTGTACTGACTGCCACGTAGCCCATCCAATTGGAGTCCTTGCTCCACGGGTCCATGGAATTCGACCGCCCGAAAAATTTGGGCATGTGGACGTCCGACATGGCGTAAAGATATTTACTGACTTGGTAACCCGTGTTATGAAGGTGAAGTTTCTCCAGCATTCTTTGCCGGTTATACCTGCAACTGCCACAGTATTTGGAGTGCGCGTCGAAGTCGAAGGCGTCATAGGTCGCCTGAGCGAATTCCCCGTATTTCACAATCTCTCGCCTGAGCTTTGGACTTAAAGGATCCAGAAGCCCCTCCCAGTTATTCGAACCCCGGTATTTTCTCCAGTCCTCATTTAAACCCTCTTTTGGAGACACCGTAGGGCTGCTTCTGTACACCTCTTCCAGCCGCCTCGCAAATCTTTGCACTTCAACGGGAGTCAATCTGTCCGTCTGCGCAGGTTCTGGTGGCGGTGGATTCACACGCAGTTCAGCTCTCTTCCGGATGGTGTTCTGCTGCCTCTCCCTCGTCTCCAACAACTCTGCCGCTAGTTCCACAACAAGAGACGCTTTACCGCCATTTAACAGAGTTTTCGAGGATCTGTTTAGGGCCGCGAAAACGCGCAGATTTGTGGAAGAAGAGGAGGCAACCCTAGAGCTTTTTACCTTGGCGCTCCCGACAGTCTTGCAGCTGCTCCTCACGAACGAAGCGTGGGTTTTAGGGACGTATGCCGATTGAATCATCGTACAGCTAACTTTTCTCCAGAAATTTTTATCGTATGATCGGATTATAAGAAAGGGCTTGTGCAGCGGCAATGGTCTTAAACATAAAGAAAGAGTAGTGGTATTTATAGGAAATTGTCCGTGGCGCAACGCGTTGATGTCAGGCAAACATATTCTTGTTGGAAAATTATTGCAATATAATGTGAATATCCTTTGTCAATGTGAATAGAGTTCTTGTAAGAAATGTCCAAGTCAGGAATTATATTTTCTTATTTCCGACTTCTTTGTCAACTAAATATATTCAACATTGCTGTCTACCTGTTGGAATGGTGAATGGTTGGTGAGATTGTCTTTTGAATAAGTTTATTAAATGTCAAGTCTCGTTGATTATAAACAGGGAGGTCCAAATTTAACCCCGAAATTTTAACAAAATAAGATCCAATTTAAACTCATCTCCTGATGTTTCTAGATTTGATATAAAATCTACCCAAACTAAAATTTAAGGACATCGAAACTCAATATTTATTTTTAATATAATCCTTTACAATTTTTAATTTTACTCCACAAATACGATCATACGGCACACACTCATTCAACTTAATTTACGAAAACATTTAGAGGTCATGGTCAAGAAAGCCGTGCAAACTGCGTAATTAGGACTGAAGACCAGAAGATTGCAAAACCAAGCTTTAGCTTCGCTTCGTGACGGCAAGATCAGACGTGAACAATATATTTTTGTTGCTTGGGCTTCCCGTCAACAAGAAAAATCAAATCCAGTTTTGACCGTCATTTTAAGTGAATTCAGACGTCAAAGCTCATTAATATGTGTACCGTCATCGTGCACGAACAGTATGACGACTTAAGCTCTAACGCACATTTGAATGTTTTAACTGGTTTTAAACAAAAAAGTGTCATAAGCATTTA
Source organism: Sequoiadendron giganteum (assembly GCA_007115665.2). NCBI lineage: Eukaryota > Viridiplantae > Streptophyta > Pinopsida > Cupressales > Cupressaceae > Sequoiadendron > Sequoiadendron giganteum. Next base: position 194,240,793 of record CM021105.1, read on the forward strand.
TTTGACTATAATTTTAGGCCGTGAAATCATGGCATTGTCAACGTCGTTACTGGTTTATTTGTTAAATTTGTTTGATTAACATATATATGTATTTATCATATTCGTTCTATTTATTAATTTATCAGCAACAAATAAATTTAGTGCGTTCTTATTATCTCTTACAGGTGTTAGATTATTAAGAATCATATTAATGTATTGTTGTGTTTCGATGTATATGGATTCAATGCTAGTCTTTATTACGAGAATTAAGTGATCTTCCACATCAAATTTTGATAACTGTATTGGCAAGATATTATTAAGGGTCGTGCTCTAAGTAAATTTGATAGAGCAAATACCTCTTATTCTTTGATTCTTATCTAGAGAAGTCTTATACATACTCTCCAATCCTTGGGATTACGAGACACAATTAATTACTAAATATTTTAGATACGATAATAGGTTGTTTGCTGACTTCAAATAGAAAAGTTATAATATAATGATGCTCCCAACCTTTACAAAGAAAAGAAAAATGCAATCCAATTAATAATGGATGATGTAGAAAATTGTCACTTTTGAGACTTTTGTCATATCAATTTTTTTATGAAAATTATTTTTATTAATAATTTAAATAATCATATAAAATGGGTGATTGACATCACACTAACGAGTCAAAATACTTAAGTTCTTAACAATTAATGTTTTCATCATTTAATGATAAAGGATATGCAAGTTTGTTTTATTGAATAAAGTTAGAAGTTAATTATAGAGTTTCAAGCCTTGACACTATCAAAAGTTGTTGAAAAAACAAAATAAATTACATTGCAAATTCAATTATCATTTAAACCACTAAAAATGCATAACTTAATTACATTACAAACTCAAATGATTTGAATTCTTAATAAATAGGAAAGGAAGTGTCAACATTCATCCTTCAAACAATTTTGTTAATAACATAATGTACATTCTTAATATGCTATAAATTAATCCAATTGATTTTTTCTTCATCAAGTGCAACATGGACCTAATAGAGGAGAGGTTGTCAACTCTAGTGGTGAGTTCTTCCATTTTCTTTGATAAATTTTAATAACTTCTTTCCAAACATTAAATATATTCTTGGATGGAAATTACTTGTTTTCTATTATTTGATTTGCATTGTTATTAAAAAATTCCTACAAAGCATGGGAAATATTTGCTATCTCCAAGATTACGTTATATTAGAGTGCTTGAATGGGAACTTCTAGATGATAAATTAGACTAAAAAACATAAATAAACATCTTAGTCTCTACAAAAGCTTAAAATAATAGTTTACCTTCAATTTTTTTATATTTATATTAGTCAAGTAGTGTAGATTTCCAACAAGGGGTTAACTAAAAGTAGTAGGGGATGATGGGAAATTAAAATCCAAGTATGTTTAGCCACAATTTAACAATATCAAAAGGTGTGTTTCATGGTCTCTTGTGTATTTAAAAATGGATAAATGGTGACCCAATGGGTTTGGGAGAAATAAATATGGTCTTCAATGGGGGGTTTGGAATGGAGGGATTCCTAGGTAAGAAAATGAGCTTGGGAAATAACATTAAACTTTTGAATAGTTGAACTAAGCTTACTTTATCTTCCATTTGGGATAACACTTTTCCACTTACCATTCAATCTCTGGTAATATTATAGGGAAAGGGTGAATGACCCATATATATCCTTGAGAAGGAACATATTAAATTTATTTCCAAGTGCTCAACATTAGTCCTTGAGAAAGTAGAAATTATGGAAGTTGGACATCTTACATTGCATGTTGGGAGGCGATAAGCATTTAATGAGTTTTTTCAAAATATAAATAGAGATATCAAACAAGTCTTTGAAGACCTTAATTTGGACCTCTTCTAGCAAGGTTTTGCCTTGACTTTATTTCACTAAAGAAAATGGTTGATTATTACTTTAAATTTATCAATTCTCTACTAAAGTCTTATTGGATCTTATGCATTCCCTAATAGAATTTGTATTAAAATTGACTCATTAGAAGTTATCCTTGGCATGGAATATTTAGAAGCACATCTAGTATGTAATGTCCCCCTTTTCACTAAATTCATGTTTCTGGAACAAAATCTAATTTCCTATTTTTGTTGGGCTAAGCCTAATGGATCCCAACCTCATAGATCTCAAGTATTCTAAGTATGGATTATTTTGTATTTAAATTCTTGATTGTGTGCAAGTTATCAGAGTTTCAAAGTTCCCCTTCTCAATATGCATTTCCACCCAAGTTTGACTTTCCTTTATTTCTATCAAAGTTTCAGACTTTCCCAAGCAAGTATGCCTTTCCTTCCAAGTTTTATTTTCCCTTTTTTTTAGGTTATCAAACTTTTTCTCCCTCGCATACCTTTCTCCCAAACCCCAACTTCCTAATCTACCACAATGTTGGTGTTAGAATTTTGGGGTTACCCTTACCTAGGTATCTAGTATGCCTTACCTCTAATCCTTGATACCCTAATGCCTCAAGATCCTTGACTTATATTCTAACCTAGCCCACACTCTTCATATACTTCGCATACCTTTCATCCCTTCCCTTCCTCCATTCCCTCATTTTGTTAAGATTTCAAACTTCTCCATCCCATCATACTTTTTGACCATTGCCCACTCTTTTCCTCACCTTTTTCAAAATTTTGAACTTTGCATTACCTTCATGCCACTCTCTCAAATATTTATCTTTCCCTTATTTTTTTCAAAGTTTCATTTCTTCCTCTACTAGCTTTCCTTTTTGCCAAACCCTAACTCCTCAATACTTATATTGAGTTACCCCCCAAACTAGAGCTTTGGAATTTCCCTTACTCATGTATCTCTTTTATGGCACCCCCAAAATCTAACCCCTAACATTTTAGACTACATTAGATCATCAAGATTATGGTTTTGGATATATTCTTACTTGGGTACCTAGTATGATATACACATAAACTAGATAGCCCCTAATTTGTGGCATGTGACTTGTGGTATCCCTAACCCTAAAAATCTAATACTCCTAACTTTGGTAATTCTCTCTCCCACCTACCTCCCTACACAACCTAGGATACCATTAATGACTAGATTTGACATCACAACTACTCTAGAAGGATTTATCACACCTAAAAATATTGTTTAAATCTTTAAGGATTTGACCTAGAATATTTTAAATCTCTCTAATTGTATTTTTTTGGAGCCCTAGTTTTTGAAATATGAAGTTATCATTGTTTACGATATTTAATATATTATTCCATATGAACTTGTCAAAAATTCCTAAGTAGTTTGAGGAATAATCAAGAACCTAAATAAAATACCTATGTTGGGTTAACTTATGAAGCTAAAAAATGTATTTGCATGTTGGGCTTAGATTACAATTGATTGCATAATTTAGACTAGATTACATGTTTCTTATGATTTGAATGCAATAAGTCAAGAGTTATATATGGATTTGATTTTTTTGTAAGTGTAGAGTATGAAATATTAATCTAGATAATTTGGTGACTATCAATTAAATTTGGTAATGAAATTACTCATAGATTAAATTGACTTAACATGAATAATTTGATAGGTCTAGGTTTCATGATTTAAAAATAGTTTTAAATTAGGTCTTTTGATTTTAGAAATGATATGAACTACTAATGATCATGCACTCATCCAGGTCATTTCTAGTAAAAATGTGTTACATAATGTCATATTTGATTCCTAATGAGCAATTATTTTATTTATTATATATGTATCTAACCTAATTAAGTGATTGAGTTACCATACTAATTAGACATGTGAAGTAAAAAAAAATTGTGAGTTAAGTAATTATTGAAACAATTTAAATTAAAATGAACTATTTTAAAGTAATCTCCTTTAAAATGCACTATCTTAAAGTAATCTCCTTTAAAATGCATTATTTAAATTAATCTCCTTAGATATTGGCATTGTTTATCCAACATACAAAATTAGTAACATTTTTAGAAAAAGGAAAAATGAAAACTAAATCGTTTGAGTAAACAAGAGGCCCTTTCTCAAAATGAAAATGCATTCTAGGTAAAAATTAAATATTCTCAATCAAAATTCAACATCAAACACCTCCTTAAAGTTTTTTTCAAATACTTATTTTATTCATTAGCTTTCTGTCCTTGTTCCACTTGAGTGAATGGCAAGCATCAAAAAAAATGTCTAGAGAAATTTGATCCTAGAAAGGGTTGCTTACCCACTTGTATAGTTACCTAAAACATAGAATAGAAACCATAACTACACATATTATTTAAGCTTACTTAGTTTTATCAGGTGTGGTTAATATGAGGACATGTGGTGAAATATATGAGCTACATGTGTCACTCTCTCCCACACATGGGTATTTGAGTTACACACCCTCTTTTAGCTTATTGTGCCACCTCTTATAATCACTATTTTGTCCTTAAGAAATTTATGGGTTAGTTGGGTTTCTCACCCTCTTTTGGGTTTATGTGCCACCTCTCATAACATCTCATTTGTCTTCACTTAAGGATATTATGCTGCATGTTTTGGCATTTACCAAGTAGGTAAAACCTCCCACATTTTATGGGTAGTAGGAGTTAATGCACCTCTTAGATGTATATGCCTTCTTTTTTCTATATATACAATATTCTACTCTCACCTTCACTAGTTCAGTGATAGCTCGATGAGAGTCTCGAGAGTATTCCCAAATTTCTCTTTCTTTATTTCTCATTTGTCTCTTTCAAATTTATTTCTCCATTCCACTTGTAATGATGGAAATAGGGTGTCCCACATTTGAGGATATGGAGCACAAGGATGGGGTCCTATTTCACTATTATTACATTCAAGGAAACCCTAGAGATCTCAATCTAGGTATGGAATGAAGGAAAGAGATCTACTAAAGGTTGTCCTAGGGTTTAATTAGAGACTAAAAAGGGGTTCACCACCAAGCTAGGGCTTGGAAAGACTAGTAACATGCAAAACCTAATTATGAAACTTAATGATATGCAAGACTACAATAAATTACCTATAAATGAGTGCAAAATAGAACAACTAACTGAGAAATCAAAAAGGTGCACCTAGAAACTTGTAGCAACTTTAATGAACGACTAAAAAGCTAAAAGTGTTGATTTTAATGCACATTGGGCCTCATATGCCAAGCTGGGTGATTTAGTCCCAGATTAGGGTTTCTAGGTAGGAATAGAAATCTGGCAGAGACAAGTTTGGAACTCTTGAAAATTGTGAAATTGATTGTATTGGGACTCATATATGCCAGAAGTGGCATATCAATCTTGCTTGGATTTTTTGAAGGATTATTATCTAAATCTGCTCTTCAATCTTTGCTTTGTCTTCTCAACTTGGTCTCCAGATCTGAATTGCTAAATTTTTCTTTGTAGATGTCTTTTAATGATCCAAACAAGGTGACAACTTTGACAACTTTTCTCCAATCTTTCTCTTCAATATGCCTTCAACCTAGATCTACAAATCACACACTAAAGAGAGGGAAAAGTATTTTTTTGGTAGTGGAAAGGGGTTTACCTTGGTCAAACCCTATTTTGGTAATCAAACCTTGTAATGAAATCAAATGGAAAGGAGGAATGATGAAAGAACAAAATGGTATGTTGCAACTCACCAAACCTTAGAAATGAAGTGCTGCAAACATGTATGAAGTGGATAGCTTGAATGTAGATCTTGACTCTTGCTTGAATGATATGGATCTTGAATTGAATGCTTTTTTGAATAATGAAAACCCTACATCACAATTGTTATCTCAAATGCAAACATGATGCTTTGACATGATGCTTGATACTTGAATAATGCTCCAAAATACTTGATAATCAGCTCTTGAAGACTCTTGAATTCTCTTGTGAACTTGAATTTTCTATATGGATGCTTATTCAACTTGCTAGTAGAAAAATGAATGAAATAACCTTGTATTTATTCATTTTTATGCCAAATTTCTTGAAATTACAACACTACAAGCCGACATCAGATATAGGAGAATAAAACCCCACCAAGAATTTGAATTTAATTTAATTTTAAGCCACACATGGCTCATATGCCAGAAGTGTTGTATGATTCCCATTAGGCTAGGCTATGGGACACATTTTTCAAGAAATGCTTAAATTCATATGAAATCTAGATCAGCACCCTGAAACCTAGGTAGGAGCCATATGCCCAAGGTGGCGTATGAGTTCTAGATCACTAAATTTGGACCATAAAATCCAAAAACACCTTAATCATGATTGGATGTTGGTTTATGTTGAGATTATCCTCAAAAAGATGCATTAAGCAAGGCTTGTAGATGCAAAATAAGGCCAAACAAGGAATAAAGAAGCCCAATTAATAATGAAAACCCTAGATTAGTTTGAAAGTGTAATACAACACTTTACAACACCCTAGAAATAAGGCAAAATTAGTGTTAGAGTAAAGGTTTTTACTTAATTATGTTAATTAAGTTACCTTTATTCCTCTCTTAAGATTTAACTTTAGTTTGCATAATGTGACATTTAATAATTATGTTAATTATTAAATGTCTACATATTAGGGTTACCTTTAGGGTTGCACAATCTCCTTTCTTAAGGATTGATCTCATTGTATTTTACACTCTCTGAATAATGAAATTCTAAGCTTTTAGAGCACCCTTGCTTTTTTGTCTCCAATGTCTTCTTCTGTGATAGGTTATTTGCATGCAGGTGATCTTTGGGGTCTATGAAGTTGGATTTCACAACTTCTACATGGTATCAGAGCTCCAGACCTGCTGCTTCATGTTTGTCTTCTGAAGGTTTTGGAGTTTCGAGGGTTTGGGGTTTTTTTTATCCAGGGCATCACCTATTTCATCAGAGCATTTTGAGCCCAAACAGACCTCGCCATTGAGTCTGCAGCAGCCCAAAACCTCAAAATTGACTATTCATTCATCCATTTTGGACAAAGTTGATCAAAGAGGCAAAAACAAATTTACCAGAGAGGTCGTATAGCATCCCCAACATGAGTTTCGATGCAAAAAATTGGTGAATTTTATTTTTTAAATAAAAAAATGCTTTAAAAAAAATGCTGCCAATTTTAAAGATCATGTCGCCACCACTCAACCCATTGACCACCGTTCCGCCACCTAGCGACCACCCGACCGCCATTGTCGCCCTCCTGCACCGCCACCACTGGTTGAAACCCCTGCGGGCTCCCAGCTCCAAGCCCCGGTCATATTGACAACCGAGGGCTCTACCGAGGCACTAAGCGCCCAGCCCCTCGAGCGGCCGCTCTAGCACCAACCTGTGGTGACATTCGTGACCAAGGGCTTCGGCATTAACCCTTGGTCACCAGCCCCTGGTTGCTTATAGGACCAAGGGCCTATTTTTTTTAGCCCCTGAGGGCCCAGAGTGTCTATTGGACAATTTGGAGTTACTTGCACAAAATCGGGCGTATTTTTTGCATACGATCTCCGTTTTGCGAAAACAAGATATCGCCGAAAATCTGGTTCTAGCACCGTTTCAGTGATGCTGGTGATTTTTTCTGATTTTTCCATTTTGTCGTCCTTTTTGCCAGTCAAAGTCAGAACTTGTGTTTTTCACTCCCGAGGGTGTATCTTTTACGTCTGAGCTCTGTTTTGTGCAAACGAATAAGCATTGGAAAAGTGTTGTAGTGATCTTTCCAAATATATAGTCTATTTGATTAGATAATTTACCACGTAAATTTTATTCATCTTTGTGTGGTTTTACACTTTGCTCAATTACTTGGCCATTCTGGCACCTACATGGGTTTTGTTTGTGTTGAATGGGTTAGATTAATATGATTTATCATTGCTGAGATCATTAGTCTCTAATTTTTTAATTTGAAGAGTTATCATGGGTTTTTCAACTCACCCTTCAGTTGTAATTCTGGAACAGGGTAATTATGAGTCATGGGCAAAGGGCATACTTACACATTGTAGATGGCTTAATATTTTTCCTTATTTGTATGATGTCATACCTGAACCAGCCCCTTTAGAGGGAAAATTAACATGGGATATCATTAGAAATCACATAGTAGGACTTATATTATCTAGTGTTGATCATGACACTATGTTGGCTATATCGGACATTGATTGTCCTCACCCACTTTGGATACACCAATCTCTCTCCATTCCCAGAGGATCTTGCTTCAGATTATCTCTTACCCATTGCTTGGAGAGAGAATACACCCTTTGACCATGATACTTTAGAGGAGCTTGATTATTTAGACACCCTTACATGTTCTGATGGATCAAAGGCTTGCCTCACAGTTCCTACTCTTCAGACTGAGACTTCATCAACATCTCTTGTTGTTCCTGATTTAGTGCAACAAGGAATCATACATCTTTTAGACATAGCTACTTTGTACTCTTATGTTGCAAACATATCTTTCTTGTTTGTTGAGTCTTATATTGCAAATTTGGAGGATTCTTATGAGGACAGTCATCTCCTCTACCTTGACAGACAAGTTATCACTGTTCGCCCACCATTATCAGTGCATTCAGAGGTTGCATTTCAAAATTCTCCACATCAATTTGGATTTCGCATCATTTGTTTCAGTTCAGACAAAGAGACTCTTTAGCATCCTATCATGGCACACATCTTGAGACAGATTGGTTCATCACTCTTTACAAGGTTTCTTTGACATCGTCCTTTGGATCTGTTTCTTCCCAAGGGGAGGAATATAATTTTTCGCTTTAGAAACTCTTTTTGGATTCTATATCAGGCATCTACCATTGCGACAAAATTTTCTTCATTGTGGGGGGGCCTTCTTCTCTCTTTCTATCTCTCCTATGGAAACCATTGTACATGTACTTATATGATAGAAATTGTCTATGGGGGGTATCATGTAATCCACTTCCTATTCTTCTTTTATTAGTACATCATATTCCTTTCTTTGCATTCTATTTTGGGGAGTTTCGTTCCCACTGGGTTTTCTCCTTTACCCCATTTCATTTAGTTTGCATTGCTTTTGTAAATGGGTACCTGATCAGGCCTAGTTGTCAAGACCCATATTTACTTTCATGCATTGTAGTTACTTTTTCTTTCTTGCACATGTTTGTAGCTGCACTCTTTCTCATCTTAAGGGGGGGTGTTAGAGTAAAGTTTTTAACTTAATTATGTTAATTAAGTTACCTTTATTCATCTCTTAAGATTTCACTTTAGTTTGCATAATGTGACATTTAATAATTATATTAATTATTAAATGTCTACTTATTAGGGTTACCTTTACGGTTGCACAATCTCCTTTCATAAGGATTGATCATTGTATTTTATTTTTCACTCTTTGATTTATACAATTTAAGCTTTTAGAGCACCCTTTCTTTTTTGTCTCAAATGTCTTCTTCGGTGACAGGTTATTTGCATGCAGGTGATCTTCGAGGTTTGTGAAGTTGGATTTCACAACTTCTACAATTAGGTGCACTTAGTTTACAAGGGCCCAAGACCTAATGTGAATGTGTTAAACACATTACAACACTAAATCAAGGCCACATTGAGCTCAATTTGACAAGGAGGGCCCAAAAAAATGCGAAAATGTATAGGGATACATTTTTCGTCATAAGACCACTATTCTAATATTTAATCATTTTTTGACTGGAGTGCATGCAATCTATATGACTAGCATTAGATCCTGGATCATTTTTTCCTTCTCAAAGAATCTAACATGGTATCCAAGTAGATTTGTTTGGTATAGCTTATTGTATTTTTTGATTTTTTAAGATATTGAGATTAATAGATAGCTAGTATTTTCTCAAAAACCCATTATGCTCTTCTTTTACAACCTCAGATGATCTAAAGAATCAAAATAATTGAAGGAAAAATAAGTATCAGAATACTCTATTTTGCATATATTTTCTTTCTCATGAGATCTAGGTGATTTTTTAGAGTGTCTAGAATATCAACCTTCCCAGAGTGTCCAAAAGATCGGAAAAAGTCAAGACTAACGTTTTTCACCAAAATCAAATATTGGAGGACACAATATCAATTATTAATTATTAAATGTCTACCTATTAGGGTTACCTTTAGGGTTGCACAATCTCCTTTCATAAGGATTGATCATTGTATTTTATTTTTCACTCTTTGATTTATACAATTTAAGCTTTCAGAGCACCCTTGCTTGTTTGTCTCAAATGTCTTCTTTGGTGACAGGTTATTTGCATGCAGGTGATCTTCGAGGTCTGTGAAGTTGGATTTCACAACTTCTACAATTAGGTCCACTTAGTTTACAAGGGCCCAAGACCTAATGTGAATGTGTTAAACACATTACAACACTAAATCAAGGCCACATTAAGCTCAATTTGACAAGGAGGGCCCAAAAAAATGCTAAAATGTAGAGGGATACATTTTTCGTCATTAGACCACTATTCTAATATTTAATCATTTTTTGACTGGAGTGCATGTGGTCTATATGACTGACATTAGATCCTGGATCATTTTTTCCTTCTTAAAGAATCTAACATGGTATCCAAGTAGATTTGTTTGGTATAGCTCATTGTATTTTTTTATTTTTTAAGAGACTGAGATTAATAGATAGCTAGTATTTTCTCAAAAACCCATTATTCTCTTCTTTTACAACCTCAGATGATCTAAAGAATCAAAATAATTGAAGGAAAAATAAGTATCGGAATACTCTATTTTGCACATATTTTCTTTCTTATGAGATCTAGGTGTTTTTTTAGAGTGTCTAGAAGATCAACCTTCCCATAGTGTCCAAAAGATCAGAAAATGTCAAGACTGACGTTTTTCACCAAAATTAGAGATTGGAGGACACAATATCAAATTAGAGTTTTAAATTTGAATTTTATTCTAGAGTCAAATTCATTTTTGCATCAAATTATAATCTTCTGCTCATTAAACATAAAAATACTTTTTGGGTTTTGTTCACAACAATGAAATTCGTTCTGGGTATCTATTTTTTTAGATGAGAAAATTTTACAAAAATTGTTGTTAGAATATTACAGGTTAACTATTTTCTTATAGGTTGAAGGTTAAATTTGAATCAAAAACTCATCTTCCACTTGCTAGAAAAGAAAACTCTTTCTAGGTTTCATTTGTAGGGTCGAAAAACTATTGGGGTTTATTTTAATTTTTGCATATTCACAATAAAACTTGCACAAATTAAGTCAAAGAAAGATATTTTTGTGAGAAGATTTGTTCTTGGAAAGGAAAATTCAACATTTTTTCAAAAGTGAATAAATTTTGCCTCAGGTGTCAAATTTTCTCCAACAAATAATTGACAAGAAATTGAAAATGAGCACTTTCCATCCACAAGGATCTTGATAAAAAAATTCTTCATTTTTTTCAAATATTGCAGGTTGAAGTTGGTACATGCTTTTTCTTCAACAAGCCATAACTTTTTCTTTATAGCTCCATTTTTCCAAAATGAATAGGTGGTGGGAAGGTAATGAAGATTAATACTTACCTACAATGTTGTTTTTCCTAGATTTTGTCTCAAATTTATTTTATATCAAAAATTGTAATTTTAGCCATTGAAGGCCTACAAAGAATTATAATTTGGTAAAATCCTTGTAATTGCACGAATCATAAAGTGACAACTTTGTAATCTCTAGGGAGTGATTTTTGAGAATAATGGAAAGGGGGGTTTCTTGTGTATCATATTTTTTGCACTTTTCTTTTTCCTTTGCAATCTAATTTTTTACACTCACAGATGCATCTACACTTCCTATTTTAACACCATATAACTATTTTGAATGTAAATATAAGATGATAGCCTATCTCAAAATATATAGATATCACTAGGTTATAATAGGACTTGAAACTGAACCTTGGGATGCTACATAAAAGATAAAATAGTTTAATAAATGTGATGAAGCCTTTGGTACTCTAAGTATGTCAGTCTCTCCTAAAATTATTTTTCACATTGAATTTTCCACTACACCAAATTGAGTGTGGACCACTTTAGAAACCCTCTTTGGTAAGAAGGATGAGTTAAGGGGTCATCAATTGCAGAACAAACTCATATGGTTAAGTCCTTCCAATTTTGGCACCATACAAGACTTCTTCACAAAATTCATAGCTTTTATATTGTAATTGAAATAGTGTGTAAATAAGAAGGATGATAAACAAATAATCTTGAGCATTCTTTCTAATCTTGGTCCTATTTATTCTATATTCGTTTCTACATTCTATGCTACAAAATATGCCCTAGGTTTAACCTATAAATTGCATTCTCTAGATGAATTTTCTACATAACTCACTAGGGAGAAAGAAAAAATAGTTTTAATGGGTACAATTAAACCCTATGTCACATGCCTCATTTGTTAATTAGGGCACAAAATAATGGAAAGGACCTAGAAAACAAGATAAGAAACAAAAGAACTAGGGAGAGAAGAAGAAAGATCAAAAACTTGCTACTTCAAAAGAAGATAATCATACCTCTTCGTCAAATGGTAAACAACATAAGAAGGAGAAGGCCAAGTTTTCTTACTATAAGAGGCGAAACCATGATGAACATACGTGTTTGAATAAACAAATCGATCACCTTTAATATCTTCTAGAAAAGAACAAAATCAAGGTGCTTGATTCATTCAAATAGAGTTCATCGGAAGGGTCTTATAAGGACATATACAAAAGTAAGGGGAAAGGAGAGGGAAAGTCCCTAGTTTTTGTTGATTCACAACCAAATTCTTGTATCATTGACTCAGGTGCTTCACACCACATGGATTCTTCAGAAGATGATTTCACCTCTTTAGAGCCATGTTCTATGCCTACCATACTAATGGGTGATGACACTCTTGTTGAAGTGCATGGAGAGGGTCTATTGATGTGGGTTAAGGAACATTTAAATATTTTCTTTATTCTCCATATTTTTCAACTAATCTCCTATCCTTTTATCAAATCACTCACATAGACTCTAGCAAGTGACTTGATTTCATACAAGATATAGTAGTAATCAGTGAAATGTGTAATGGGTTTACAGTTTTCATGGGAAAAGCAAATCATTAATCAAGACTATATCATTTTTCTCACTTTTTCTTGACTCTCCTTCAACAAAATTACTCATGTAGATTAGGTAAGTTTTTTGTGACATTAGTATTTTGGCCACTTGAACTATCATTAATTCTAGTAGCTCAGTCAACAAGACATGGTTTTAGGGTTGCCTTCTATTCAATTTTTTGATTGTTTTTTATGGATGCATTATTTTTTAGAATCCTAAGGAGAAATATGATAAAGGAAAAGCATGAAGAGCTACACATCTATTGGAGTTGGTGCACAGTGACTTGGTGGGACTATTTCCACAACCAAATCTTTTGGCAGGGCTAGAAATGTCTTGGCATTTATTGATATTTTCTAGATACACTTGGATTTACTTTCTCAAACATTAGTTTGAGGTCTTTGATAAATTTTAAGATTTAAAATATTTTGGAAATAAATAGAGAAACAATCTAGGAAGTTCATCAAGATTCTATGTACTAATAATGGGGATGAATATGTTAATCAATTTGAACAATTTCGTGCTTCAGAAGGTATCAACATGTAGCACACAATTCTATATGGTACTCAACAAAATGGTGGGGTAAAATTACAATGCTATGTCACACTTTTATAAAAGAAACGACCACACCGATCTAACTTTTAAACTTGAATCTCTAGAAAGTGGCATATATGTTTTGAATGTTGAAATGATGTAAAGTAATAAAAAGTGTATATTTTTGTCACGCCCCAAAAATTTATACACAACTAACAATACACAACCTCCAATTTTTTTTGAACAAATGAGTAAAATAATAATAATAATTACGAACTACACTTGAACATAGTAACATAAGAATGGTATTAAATATCACAAATGATATTAATTTAAACGATGTTCATCTTAGTATTATGTTACCTTTATCCCTTATCGTTCCCTTCTATATTTATAGTCACTTACTCACACTCATAATATAAATCACCTAACATGATGAAATCCATTAATATACATAATAATATTTCCAATAACAAAACCTCTCAATCATTTCATATTTACGTAGATAGGGAATATACCGCATCTATCTACTATATGAAATCACAACCACTGGTTAGTTAACAATATAAAAATATAAACAACTTGATGTATAGGAACAATAATCAATCATGTATATTTCCCAACACAAAAGAACATAAAATATAGGGCATAAACCATTGATGACTAATAAGAACAACAAGGCTACAAGGGCGGGGTCTTACAAATTTAGTATATTTTATGTTTGTATTTTTAAAAAAAATTAAAGAATTATTTAAATATAAGTTTTTATAAATCAACACTAAAATTTAGTTGTTGATAAAATGTTGAAACTGACGTTACATGAGATGTCAAGCTTTATATAGTAAATTTTCTTTTTTTCCTTTGACTTTTTTGTGCATATTTATAACTTGAAAATTTAAGGCATGGATATATTTTTTTACAATTTTAATAAAAATATATATTTAGATAAATATTTAAATGTGCATGTATTAAAACATGATTGTTTCCACTTGATGTCGACATTTATATTAAATATTTATCTAAAATAAAAAATAAATTTTACTATCTTAATCTAGATTATTTTATCTAGGGCATCATATTTTTTTTAAATAAATTTTAGTATTTTTCTTAACATGGTAATCAACCTAATATTTTTGTGTTTATAACCTACTTTTAGTAGACAAATATAAATAATATTTGAACTATTGAAATAAATATATATTTGAAACTACACTTATGGATCTACAAAAGGGTAGTTTTACATCTTTTTAAATGTTATTTATATGAGTAAGAGTTGTTGAAACATTAAATGTTTCAAATAATTTCATTTTTTACTAGATTGGACTCAAAATGGTGCTACATATGCATTTAGCCAACAATTTTAGTTTGAAAAGTTATGGACATATTTAACTCATCTAGAATGAATCTTACTAGATCATATGCTTGACCAAAATTGATTTTTAGTTATAAATACTAAAATTCACTTGTGCTGATAAGTTGGCCGAAAGTGTGACACAATTTTGTACGTTTACCCGGTGTCACAAAATGCAAGAACAAGTCTTGAAGGAGATGGAAAATTATATGATTTACTCCAAATCTTTGGCACCTCAATACTAGCCAAATTCCATTAACTCTACATGCTACATCCATAACTGAGTTCCTCAAGAAGTTGTGAAGGGCGTAACTATTGGAAGTTTGAGGAGATTGTCATTGATGATGCTACTTGGCAACATTAACATGTATTGTACATAACGGTATATTATAGTGTTTTCATTGATGTCAACATTGTTGTGGATCATTTTGATTAATCCTAACATTTTTTGAGGTGTTTTGAAAGTCATTTGTGTAAGAAGATTTGGTCTGAAAATATCAATTGTGTGGAAATCTGACTAAGTGTCAAAACTGCCAATTTAGTGCAATAGTGTATTAGTTTTTGGGTCCACACAACTTCGCAAAGGAATATTTTTCTTTGGACTTCTAACCCATTTTTTGTGGTTGTTATATGCATCTAAATCCAATATTTCATCTAGTTTGGTGAAGTATTCTGAGAGATTTGAGTAATAGGGTTTTGCCTTGCATAATACAACCATTTTTTGTATAGTGTGTTTGTGTGGGAGATTCTACACTTCTCAGCGAATGAGTATTTGATGTTGTGGTGTTGAGGATAAGTTTCTAGATATATGATAAGTGTTAATTCAAGATGGTATCATGTTTTGAGATCCATGTGTTGCAAATTGGATGAATAGTTGAAGAATTTTAGTTTAGGTCCTATGGTGTGTCGACCTAACATGTTTGATGAGCATGTGAAGGATTAATATGTGTTGAGCATTTATATGGGATCTATTTTAGGTCCATGACAACCTATCTTAAGATGTTTTGAATTTTGTATTCTGGCATGAAGTATGGATATTTTTTTTGGATCCAACAAGTTATATTTTTGTGTTTTACATCTAATTAGGTAGACCTAATTAATGTTACACTTGATGTCGATATATATGATGGATTTTTTTTAGTGTTTTGTGTTGAAGAGATGAGATATAGATGTGGCATGTATTGTTTTTTATGTAAATTTGAGCAAAGAAGTGTGAATTGAGTTGTAAGGTGTGTGAATGCAAAGCATAGTATAGCATTGATCCAGATTAGTGTGAAGATTGTTATTGTGCTTCATTGGAACTGTATCTTTGCATAGTGTAGATGCTTTTGTAATAGATTGAAATAGGAAGTGTGCCACATTCTTTATCCTATCTTTTTCCTTTGTGGACAATGACTCCACTTAGACAATGAGTCCACCTGTAGTGAGAATTTTTGTAATATACTATAGCTAGTTATAACATATTGTGACCTAACCCTCGCTATGTTTTTTTCCCATTTTGGGTTTTCCTCATAAAAATCTTGGTGTTCATGTCTTATGTGATGTGGATATTTTCATGGTATCTTTCCTTATAACAATTGAATATGCTTTGGTAATTGGATGGCTAATGTTTGAATGGTTTAATTGAATATGGTTTAATCTTTGAATTGGTATCAAAGATTGGATCCTTGGAAGGAGTTAAACCGCTTTAAGAAGATCTTGGAGCTTGAACACATGGTTCATAGAAGGTTTCCTATTCCTTTGGAAGAGATCCATGTTGTTGGATTTATAGAAGAATATTACATTCTTGAAAAAGATGGAGAACTCAAAGTTTCTCTTGAAGATCTTGACAAAATTGAAGGTGAAAATAGAGATCTGAAAGAAAATATTAAAGAAGCAAATGAATGGATCAGAAAATTGAGAGAAAAAATCAACAAGTTTAGAGAAAGGCATAAGGAAGTCAGTGAACAGTTGAAGCAAGTGAATGGAAACATTACTAAATTAAAAGTGCAAGTTGAAGAAAAGAAAAGAGTTGAAGAATTTCTAAATATAATGGTGAAAATAAATTCTCATGAATGCATGAGGCTTGAACAAGAAGGTAAATATGAGATCAGATCTAGAGAAAGCAAGAATTCATGAAGATAAATTCAAGAAAAATTATACAATGCTTGATGAGTTGATTGCAGGTCAGAAAGTATCCAAAAATAAAGATGGTTTAGGATTTGAAAAAGGTGAAATCTCAAAAGAAAATCAGACATCTAATCTAGATAAGAAGATCAAGGATCAAGAGAATACTGAAGACAAGAAGAAAAATGGAAAGATTTCGAATCAAAGACATAATGCTAGAAGACCTCCGATCAAATAACCAAATTCTCAAAGGTACCCATGTTTCAATGGTTTTTGTTATGTATGGAATAAATTTGGACATAGAGAAATGGAATGTAGAAGTAGAATGAATCAGAATGTTCCATCCTTTATTAGTCAATGCTTTACGTGCAAGAAATTTGGACATAGAGAAAATAAATGTAGAAGTAAAATGATGAATGCACATAACAATGGAAGAATTATTAAACCTTTCAATGGTTGTTGTTATACATTCTATGGATTTTGACACAAGGCTTAGA
This sequence comes from Sequoiadendron giganteum, assembly GCA_007115665.2. NCBI lineage: Eukaryota > Viridiplantae > Streptophyta > Pinopsida > Cupressales > Cupressaceae > Sequoiadendron > Sequoiadendron giganteum. The sequence continues at coordinate 194,258,161 of CM021105.1, forward strand.
TCAATGCAAATATAGGATGGATGGAAGAAATATTGTTCAAAAGAATGTTGTTTGTCACAATTACAATAGACTTGGACATATTTCTAAGTTTTGCATAAGCAAAAACACAAGGAAGGATAATCCAGTAAAGAGGAATGAACTATTCAAAAAGGTTGATCCGATTGAAGTAAAGAAGGAAGAGACAAAAGAAAAGGGAGAATATATACCACCCTCTGGTGGATGATCCCACAAAGCTAGTTTACAATTTCTAGGAGATTCTGATTTTTGCTGAAATCACATATTTTTAGAAAATATAATGATTTAAGCCTTATAAATTTATATTTTAAGGATTCAAATTGAAGAGGGTTTGATCAAACTACCTTAGATCAAACCCCCTTGGATAGAACCCCGCTAGTTTTAAACCATACCTGCAATGAAGTCTCCTTTACAACTATCAAAATGTTGATGAAAAATCACTTTTGATTTACCTTTTGGGCGATCAAATTAATTCATTTAAAATTTATTTCAAATGATCATGGTATTCCTTGGAATGAGCTATCCAATGAATATAATTTTAATATGTTTTGGTTTTATTATGTATGTGTTTTTTTAGTTTTATTAAACATAGGTTTTTCACTGAAAATCAAGCTCTTTGTTATGCACATGTGGAAAAATAACAGATTATCAAAATAAAATTTTAAAAAATATGTCCAGGTTAGGTATTGATGTCCTTGATCCATTAAAAAGAAAAAAATGAATTTCGATACATACAGAAAAAGTTATGATGTATATAGTCTGGCTATGTTTCAATTGTAAATGGTTTGACTTCAAATCTTGATTAAGGAAAAAATATTTAATAAAACACTATGAAACAAAATTAAAGTGCTAGATATCGTAGTTAGAAATCTAAATTCAAAAAAATTAGAATTTTATCCTTCATACAAAAAAATTTATGTTGTATACGGTGAGTGTCACTCCTTAAAAATGTTATTTTTTAAAAAAAGCTAGTTTTCGAAGGAGATGGAAAAATATGTGGAATCTCATTCCAATTTTTTTGAAAAAAATACATTTAGAATCTATAGAAAAAACTTCACAAATCACTAGTTTTCATCATCTACAAATTCCTCATGATTTAGCGCTATAGGAGCCTGAAAGTGAAGATTTAGTTAAAAAAAATCAGTTTAGTGTCCAGTTTGCCCAAAAATTGTAAACCAGTATTGTGGGATCACCCTGGTGCAAATATTTCCTCTGGAAACTAAGCCAAGATCTATGGCTTAGGGGAAGAATTAATGGATATCTTTTATCCCCTGCCAGAAAAGAGGTTCCAAGGCTGAAACATGAAGATATGAGATAAAGACCAATATGCTTGATCTATTGGTGAAAATTGTGAAAGAAAATATTACAATTTGGAACATTGTGGAGCTTTAGCAGATGACTGTGCATATAGTTTTAGGGTTACCAACTTTATGTGTTGAAGCATTTATTACATAATTAGGTCAATTTGAAGGGTTACAAGAAAATTTCCTAAGGAAAATTCATTTCACCAAAGGCCTTCAAAGAATAATGGAGTAGAAAAGGGAGAATTTAAAGAGTTCAAGGTGATTTGAGTTGCAGTGCATCGAAACCCTAATTCGATGAAAAAAAAAAAGGTATTTAGAAAATCTTGTGTGCCCTAGCTAAAAGAAGACTAAAATAAAAGGCCACAAGAGTGAAATATATTGGAGTAAATGTGGTTGATGATGAGGAAGAATTGGAAGAATAAGGACCACAATTGGTCTGGAAAGGAAAGAGTGATGTTTCACAAGGTGAAGCTAGTGCAAAAAGGAGAAGGGTTGACATAATAGATATCGAGAAAGAAGAGGATATGGAGAAAGAGAAAGAGGCATTTAAAATTCATACCAAGGAGAAGAAGGAATCCAAGAAGGATTCTTTGAAGAATAACAAGACTGCTGAAGAAAAGAAGACTCTGAGAAAGAGAAAGGAAAAGAAATGTAAGTTGATATGGTAAGGCCTCACTCCCCAATGAAACTTGAGGCACTCTTAACAACATACTGTAGAATGATATGTTAAAGGAAATTGTAGAATTGTACAAGTAATCAAATGAGGTGGACAAGGCCACCATTCTTGAGGCTATTCTCAAGTACATTGTGCTACTTGTTCTGTAGATATGAAGAATATCATAAAGGATATTCCTAATGATATATGGTACATCTTGTTGAAAAGAAGGGAAGAAGCTATAAACAAACATGAAAGGATAAAAGATGAATCCCTGGAAATATTTGGTGTTGCACTTTCATAAGATGACAGGGTGACATTGGTCATTGTATATAGTAAGGAAATGAGAACTAAGCAAAGAATTAGAGTCCTTATGGGAAAATACCAAAGTGACTTGGAGAGAGTCAGAAAAGAAATCAATGACAAAGCTAAGGAGATTATGCAGAAATTACGACTGACTCCTGTAATTGAAGAAGAAATGATTGATGACACCAGTTCTTTGGAACCAAATATAGAAGAAGATGTGCAAACTAATGATGCTCAACATGAGCATGATACTAATGAAGAAGTTGTAATAGATAACACCCCTCTGGAAGTGGAGGATATGTCAAAAGAAAATAAAGAAGAGGCAATGATCGGAGAAGACATTGTGAAGAAAAATTCAATCACTCCTCTAATACAAAATGCTAAATTCATTCCTCTGATAAATACAAAAAACATTACGAAGGAAGTGAATGTAGATAAAGATGAAGATGAGGAAAATATTGAAGAAGAGAAAGTTGATGAAGAAAAGAAAGAATAAGATAAAGAGGAAGATGAAAACAAGGACAAGGATGCATTCGAAGATGCAGAGAAAGAGAAAGCAGTTGAATTTGGTACAATAGATGATAAGGGAAAGGCTATAGAAGTGAAAAAGTCACTTGGTGAATCTTTTGACTCCTCCAGAGATTCTTTAAGAAATCTATTAAGTGTACAACCCAGTTTCCAACCAGTTGTGTCCTTAGAATTGTTGCAACTGCCAATGAATCAAGGTAATGTGGACTTAAACAAGATTTCTCCTATCCAAAAGCTTCAAATAGGAGACTTGTTCCATACATCCACCAAAAAAGAGATAATTGATTCACATCAAAGGAGCAAAGAACTTATAGATGAGGTAGTTAAGGCTTTGCATGAAATCATACCTAGAACAAGCATAAACATATCTATCTTTGGTATGGATAATCTTAAAATTTTGATTGATTCTTTCAAAAAATATGCATCTGGATTGAAAGTAGAGGTGGAGAAAGAGGTTAAAAAGAGGTCAAGAGATAAAAGGATGCTAGAGATTACAAAAAAATGTGCCATTGCACATAAGAATTTTTTAGAGTTGTTAAAGGATGCAAAAGCATGTGTGGGCGAGCTAAGGTATTATTGTAGTATGAAATTGTTAGAAAATGGATTGGACCCTAATAAATATGCCTATAATAAATGACTCTTTTGCCTAATAAGCACTAATACTAATTTCCTAACAGCTCTGGAAAGGCCACAATTGCATTTGTGGCTTTCCTCTAAATTGAGAGGTACAACTACCTCGTATGATTTAAATAAGAAATGAACATGCTTTTAACCAAAAAGAAATAAAGGAAATAGACATTAACCCATAAAAATGCGGCTAATTTGAAATGAATTATAAAAGATCATCAGTTGACCAACTCACAAATTGTACCTAACTAATGATGAAAGCTAATGTAAACAATGAGAGATTTCATAATTGCAATAAATGAAGTAAATGCAGTTGAATAGATTTCACATAGAAAACATATTATATTTACACACATGAGTCATAGGTCAGTACAATCAACATTAAATTCAACTTACAACTCACAGATTGAAATTTATTGCAATCCGAAATTAAATGAACTAAAGAAAATCCTAAATGTTCCTCCCTCAACTAAAACACAGTGTATTCTCCAAGAATTTGACCCCTGTTGAATGGTTGTTTACTCAAATATAGGAGTTGCATTTCTCTCGTGATGGTTACCAATCAATTGTGCTAACGCTTTCTTACTACCTAACTGTCCATCTTGGAAACTAATGGGCGAGAAATAATAAGTATCGAAATGATTAAATCACTAATGATAAGACCTTAAGTGATGTCAAAACATTTCTTGATTAAACTCCTGCCCCATGGTCATCAACTCTTGAGTGGTTTGCATGCTTTGCAAATCAAGCATTAAATAACTATCGTAGTGGTGCAATTGAAACACATGTGTAAACTATCTAGCAATATTATTGATTGGGAATATAGCTTAAATTCCTATCATATAAAAAATTAATCCCAATTGTATTTCCATCCTATCATCTTAATTATTCTTAGCTCAAATTTCTCGACAACCTTCTATAAATTCGACAAGAACTACCTCACTTCACCAACCTATAGTTTCAAACATGGTGAGTGCTTAGAGTGATGGAGTGTCCACGAATGACTTCATTTTCATTGAATAAATTGAATGCAACCCTCTTTTTAGGCATTTGTTTGATCAATTGAAAGAGGTCTTCATAGTTGACAGCGAGGTTGAAGAATAGGTGTTGTATAACATACTGGGAGAGGCATTTTTGAACCAAGTACATGTGCACAATGCAATTCTCTTGGAGAATTTTGTATACACTGTAATCCGCACCTCTGGGCATCGTGACTAGGGGATGAGGGCAGTAGAGCGACTGGTCGGACCAAAATTTCTCGATCGAGTGAATGTAGCCACTACTGGCCTTAGCAATTGTCCACAAAGTGGACTGGTGGGTGACACCATTTGTATTGGAAGTGAAACCCATAGCAAAGTCACCAAAGAAATAGTGACCCTCCTACACGCAGGGCTGGTGAGGAATAATATGGGGTTGTTTGCCCAATTTCTACAATCTCATCAGAACCTACTTTCACTTGCTCAGATAGAGTGCCTCCAGGTGGTGGTAGAAGCGATCTATGTGTTGAAGTTCACCCTTTTTGCATGAAGGAATTATCGGTTTATTATTAACTAGCCCCTTTTTTGTAATCAACCAAAAAAAAATTATTTTCACCAGTACTTGTATATATAATAAAATACATCATTTTATATCTCTAGTGTCACTTTTCTCTATTATGAGCAATTTTGTTTTTAATTCTGTTTAATTTGTTGTATTTAAATGGATTCTCTTTGTGAACATTTTTGCACAAGTAGCCTCTTTTATCTAAAATATACTTTAATAAGACAAATTCCATTGTGACTTCTTTGATTCCTTTAAAAATTGTTTTGGCGGTAATTTGGGGAGTTTGCAAAAGTGGGAAAATCACCACTATAGTTATAGAAGCCACTTCAATTCCTGCCTTGCTTTGAAAAACTTTGAAAAATATCCTCGGCAGTTTTTTCAACAAGTTCATGAACCTTGGGTATGGACTGCTAGTCTTTCAAGAAAAAGACTTAGAACATGGGGCAAGTTATAACAAAACCCTAAAACACCACCAAGCTTAAGAAAATGAGGAAATAGAGAAATTGGGTGGAAAAATGGAAAGTTAGATAAATTAATGAAAACATCGCCTAGATAACGACTTAATCAAGATTTTGACATGGGGGTGTCGATTTTCGAAAGGGGTCCAAAATCTAAGAGATAGAGACTTTTTCTAGGGACAAGGACTGAAAAGGATGCAGCTAGGAATCTAGAAGCATTATGACCAGTCCTATCCATTGGGCAACAGAGTTGAGAAAAGAGGAAGGAAAATGACTAAAACCAAACAAACACACCAAAAACGGCTAAATACAAGGTAGGTTGGCACCTACCGAAGAGGGAAGGGAATGAAAAACTCACAAAAAACCATTGACAAGTTATGAGAAGAAGGACCTAGACCTGAATAATCTCGTTAGCACATGCAACTTTTGAAGAGAAGTAATAATTTGAATGACTCAAACATCGATGGTGAAGCTAAATAGGAGACCAATCACACTACTCCCGAACAACCATCTCTCATCATAAATATTTTCCTCATGTGAAAGGAAAGTTTGAGAAGTTCCTGAGGAACTCCTTACTATTTCCTAAGGCTTCGTTATTGAACTTATTTCTTTCCTTTGAAGTAAATTAAAATTTTCCACATCCCCTACATCACATGACTTACTGTTTCATGAACAACTTCCTGACCATCGTAGCTACTTTGTGATCCTATGACCTCTCAATTCTTTACCGCTAGAGTATCCTCTTTTTCTTGATCATTAAAAAAGAAGTGAATAACCTCCACTATTAATGGCATTGATGAACCAAAGCTAGATTCTTCAAATAAAGTATTGTCATGAATTTTAAATTCTTCAAATAGGAAAAGAGGATACAAATTGATTGATCACCTTACCCCACCATCACCTAGAGGATCTTTAATAATCTTCTTAGTAGCATAGGTAATTTCATCATCAACATCTTCAAACATGAAGGTCTCATATTATGGAATAAAAATATCACTTGACTCTTGGTCTTTACTGGTTGAACTAGAAATAATTGAATCATTTGCAGGAGCAAATGAAGGAGTAAATTAAAAAGTAGGGTTATACCTTCTTCGTGGTGTCAGATCTTCGTCATCATTGGATGAGCTGAGCTCATCCTTTAATTCAATTATAGTGTTTAGACTATATGTTTGAGCATACTAACACTGATCTTCTTCCTTCGCATCTTTCCCCTTCTCTAGTAAATACTACACATCATTTAGTATGTTCAAGTTCATTCTCTCATTGGTGAAATGAGAAATATTAGTAGCTGCTAGAAAACTAGTGAGGCTATGGGTGGGAGGTGGGTGATTAAAAATAGGCTGAGTAATACCTTCAAGCTTCTATTTTCTGATTGTAATTAAATCATTCTCAATATTCACTACTTCAATTTCAGAGACCTTATCTATTTTTAACATAAGTTGGACATCAAGATCAGGAGCAAAGGTGAATACATGGAATTGAATTATTTTTCTTGGTTTCTCTTATGTAGGAATCCACCAAAGAGATTGGTTGAATCGATAAACAAATTCTCTCATAGGCTCATGTATTTCTTTCACAATTTTGAAGAAATTTTCTAAGTAGATCAGCTACATCGACAGGACTCTAGAAATGCCACAAATTTTTTTTATGTAGAACATCCCAACCAGTTAGACAACCCTTCTCCAACCCCCTGAACCATTTAGCTACCTTCCCAATTAGGATATTGACATATACCCTAACAAAGACATCCTCCTCTTGAATTCCCAGAATTTTGTTTACTGTAGTCATAGCCAAAACATGCTCTTACAGATCTTGAATGCCGCTACCAGAGAGTTTTTGCAATCTCTTCCTTGAACCACATGGTAGATCATTTCATTTTTATAGGGCGATAGGTCCAATATGGTTACCCCGAGGGACAAAATCCATGATTTTCAGAGTCATCAACTCCTATAGGAGTAAAAAAAGAGGAACCCCAAGCTAATGCCTAGGTGGCGATTGAGCTATAGGGTGATTCAATGGTTGGTTAAGGTGTTAATTTGGATGTTTATTTGGAGGTTGATTCTAACATGGGTTAGGGTGACAACATGGGTCATCATAATATTCAAAGATCAATCTTGGGGGTTGTTCTACCACTAGCATAGGTGGGCATAGGGCTTGCTTTTCTTCCTCTTCCAAGACAAAATTAACTCGCATATAATTTGTTGCACTTCTCTTGTACCTCCAAGTGAGCGTATTTAATTATGATATGATTTCTTCTTGCTCCACCTGCATCCAATCCAAGTCAGGTTGAAGTATGAGAAACACGTCATTGTGAGGAAGTACCATCTTGATGCATGACATGAGAAAATCATCAAAAATTTCAATCTCTTCTCAAGAGGAGTCACCAAAAATCTATTAGCAAATGGATTGGCCCCTAATAAATATGCTTGTAGTAAATGAATCTCTTTCCTAATAAGCACTAATACTAATTCACTAATAGCTCTGGAAAGGCCATAATTGCATTTTCGGCTTTCCTTTGAATTGAGAGGTACAACTCCCTCGTATGATTTAAATAAGAAATGAATGTGCTTTAAACTAGAAAGCAATAAAGACAATAGAAATTAACCCATTAAAATGTGGCTAATGCGAAATAAATTCTAAAATATCATCAGCCAACCATCTCACAGACTGTACCTAACTAATGACGAAAGCTAATGTAAACAACAATGAGAAATTTCATAATTACAATAAATGAAGTAAATGTAGTCAAATAGATTTCACACAAAAATGTATTCTATTTATGCACATGACTCAGAGGTTAGTATGATTAAAATTAAATTCAACTTACAACTCATAAATTGAAAGTTATTGCAATCAAAAATTAAATGAGCTAAATAAAATCCTAAATGTTCCTCCCTTGACTACAACACAGTGTATTCTCTAGGAATTGGACCCTTTTTGAATGGATGTTTACTTAGATATAGGGGTTGCATTTCTCTCGTGATGGTTACCAATTAGTTGTGGTAACTTTTTCTTACTACTTAACTCTCCATCTTGGAAATCGATGGCCGAGAAACAATAAATACCGAAATGATTACATTGCTAATGATAAGACCTTAAGAGATTTCCAAACATGTCTTGATTAAACTCTTGCCCCATGGTCATTGATTCTTGAATGGTTTGCATGCTTTGAAAATGAAGCATTAAATAACCATCATAGTGGTACAATTGAAACACACATGCAAGCTATCTAGCAAGATGATCGATTGGGAATATAGCTTAAAAAATTTTCCATATCAATAATTAATCCCAATTGTATTTCCATCCTATCATCTTGATCATTCTTAACTCAAATATATAGACAACCTTCTATAAATTCGCTAGGAACTACCTCACTTCACCAACCTGCAATGTCAAACATGGTGAGTGATCAGAGTGATGGAGTGTCCATGAATGACTTCATTATAATTGAATAAATTGAATGTAGCCCTCTTTTCAAGCATTTGTCTGATCAGTGGAAAGAGGTCTTCATAGTTGACAATGAGGTTGAATAAGAGGTGTTGCATAAAATATTGGGAGAGGTATTTCGGCACCAGGTACATGTGCACAACACAACGCTCTTGGATCATTTTGTGTACACTATAATCCGCACCTTCGGGCATCGTGACTAAGGGATGAGGGTAGCAAAGTAATTGGTCCGACCAGAATTTCTCCACCAAGTGAATGTAGCCATTATTAGCCTCCATAATTATTGATAGATTGGACTAGTTGGTGATGCCATTTATATTGCAACTGCAACCCAGAGTGAAGTGACCAAACAAGCAATGACCCTCCTACGCGTAGGGCTAGTGAGGAACAATATGGGGTTGTTTGCCTAATTTTTGCAATCTCTTGAGAAACTTCTTTCACCTACTCAGATAGAGTGCCTCCAAGTGGTGGTAGAAGCGATCTATGTGTTGATGTTTGCCCTCTATGCATGAAGGAATTATCATTTTAATATTAACTAGCCCCTTTTTTGGAATCGATAGAAAATTTTGTATTTCCACCAGTACTTATATATATAATAAAATACATCATTTTATATCTTTGGTGTCACTTTTCTCTATTATGAGATTTTTTTTTTTGATTCTCGTTTAATATGTTGTATCTAAATGGATTCTTTTTATTCATTTTTGCATAATTATACTTTTGTTTATCTGAAATACACTTTAATAAGATAAAATGCACTACGAATTCTTTGATTACTTTAAAAATTATGTTCTGGCAATAAAGTGGGGAGTTAGCAAATGTGGGAAAATCACCACCGTAATTATAGAAGCCACTTCAATTCTTGCCTTGATTTGAAAAAATTTGAAAAATATCATTGACAATATTTTCAACAAGTTCATGAACCCTAGGTATGGACCGTTGGTCTTTCAAAAGAAAGACTTGGAACATGTGGCAAGTTATAACAAAACCCCAAAACATCGCCAGGCTTAAGAAAACAGGGAAATAGAGAAATTGGGTGACAAAATGGAAAGTTAGATGAATTAATGAAAACACCACCAAGATAAAGACTTAACTGATATTTTGACATGGGGGTGTCTATTTTTGAAAGGGGACCAAAATCTAAGTAATAGAGGCACTGTCTAGGGACAAGGACTAAAAAGGACGTAACCAGGAACCCAGAAGAATTATGATCAATCATATCCATTGGGCAATAGATCCGATCAAAGAGGAAGGACGATGACCAAAACCAAACAAAAAAACCCAAAAATGACACACCAAAAATGGCTAAATACAAGGTAGGTTGGCACCTACCGAAGAGGGAATGGAAAGAAAAACTCACACAAAACCAATGACATGTTGTGAGAAGAAGGACCCAAACCTAAAAAATCCCATTAGAGCATGCAACTTTTGAAAAAGAAGTAAGAGTTTGAATGACCCAAACATTGATGGTGAAGCTAAACAAGAGACGAGTCACACTGCTATCGAACAACCATCTCTCATCATAAATCTTCTAATGTGAAAGGACATTTTTAGAAGTTCCTTAGGAACTCCTTACTATTTCTTGAGGCTATGTTATTGAACCTGTTTCTTGCCTTTGAAGTAAATTCAAATTTTCCACATCCCCTGCATCAGCATGACTTACTGTTTCACAAGCAACTTCTTGACCATCGTGCCTACTCTGTGATCCTACGACCTCTTGATCCTTTACCACTAGAGTATCCTCTTTTTCTTGACCATTAAAAAAGAAGTGATCAACCTCCACTATTAATGGCTCTAACAAACCAAAGCCAGATTCTTCAAATAAAGTATTTTCATGAATTTCAAGTTCTTCAAATAGGAAAAGAGGATTTGAATTGATTGACCACCTTACCCCACCTTCACCTAGAGGATCTTTAATAATATTCTTAGTAGCACGGGCAATTTCATCATCAAAATCTTTAAACATGAAGGTCTCATATTCTGGAATGAAAATATTGCTTGACTCTTGTTCTTTATTGGTTGAACTAAAAAGAATTGAATCACTTGCAGGAAAAAATGAAGGAGTAAATTGAAAAGTAGGGTTATACCTTCTTCATGGTGTTAGATCTTCATCATCATTGGATGAGCTAAACTCATCCTCTAACTCAATTGTAGTGTTTAGACTATATTCTTGAGCATACCAACACTAATATTCTTCCTTTGCATCTTTTCCCTTCTCAAGTAAAGACTCCACATAATTCAATACAGTCAAGTTCATTCTCTCAGTGGTGAGACTCAAAATATTGGTAGCTACTGGAAAACCAGTGATGCTATGGGCGGGTAGTGGGTGATTAACAATAGGTTGAGTAATACCTTCAAGCTTCCATTTTCTGGTTGTAATTAGATAATTTTGAATATTCACCGCTTCAATCTAAGCTTGTTCAATTCTTGAGACCTTATCTCTTTTTAACATAAGTTGGACATCAAGATCAAGAGTAGAGGTGAATACATGGAATTGAATTATTTTTCTTGGTTTCTCTAATGTAGGAATCCATCGAAGAGATTGGTTGAATCGATAAAAAAAATCTCTCATAGTAAAAGAAGATGAATTTGGTACCTGCTACACCAGAAGAAGGAGAATAACTACTATTGGAGTTGGAAATATAGAACAAGTTGCTTGTGGAGGCCAAGCATGAATGGGAACAAGGAAGGTAGGCTTGGGAGGAGCAGGTGAAGAAATTGCAGGCATCAACCACCTCCATTTCACACGTTTCTTTATCTTTTTATGCATTTATGTTTAGATTATTTGTAAAGATGCAAACCATATAGAACATTTTTGAGCTTTTGCTATGGTATATGACTCAAGCGGGGTCTATTAAGTTTGTATATATGATGGTATCATTCAAGGTGAGCTCATATTAATCTTAGTGTGTTTGTGTGGGAGATTTTGCACTTCTCTGTGAATGAGTCTTTGATGTTGCGGTATTGAGGATAAGTTGCCAAATGTCAGATAAGTGTGAATTCTAGATGGTATCATGTTTTGATTTCCACATGTTGTGAATTGGATGGATAGTTGAATAATTTTAGTTTAGGTCATATGGTGTGTCAACCTAACACATTTGTTGAGTATGTGAAGGATTAATATGAGTTGAGCCTTTATGTGGGATCTATTTTAGGCCAATGCCGACCTACATTAAGATGTTTTGAAAATTTTATTGTGGCACAAAGTATGGAGATTTTGTTTTGGAGTCAACAAGTTATATTTTGTGTGTTACATCTGATTAGGCCGACCTAATTAATGTTAAACTTGATGCCAATATATATGATGGATTTTTTTTGGTGTTTTGTGTTGAAGAGATGAGATATAGATGTGACATGTATTGTGTGTGATGTGAATTTGAGCAAAGTAGTGTGAATTGAGTTGTAAGGTGTGTGAATACAGAGTAGAGCAGAGCATTGATCCAAATCAATGTAAAGATTGTTATTGTGATTCATTGGAACTATATCCCTGCATAGTGTATATGCTTTTGCCATAGTTCAAAATAGGTAGTGTGCCACCTTCTTTATTCTATCTTTTTCTCTATGGACAGTGAGTTCACTTGCAGTGAGAATTTCTATAATATACTATAATTGGTTATAATATATTGTGAGCTAACCCTCGCCATGGTTTTTCCCATTTTGGGTTTTCCACATAAAAATATTGGTGTTCATGTGTTATGTGATGTTGTGGATATTTTCATGCTTTCTTTTCTTATAATAGTTGAATATGCTTTGGTAATTGAATGGATAATGTTTGAAAGATTTAATAGAATATTAACTCACCCTCCGCCCTCTCATTATTCCAAGTGTTCAATAGTAACACCTTTTCAATCTTGAACTAGATGGAAACCAAAATTAAGCACTTTTGAGTGTTTAGTTATCTTGCATGGGCCCACATTCTAGCAAAGAAACACAAGGTTATCATATGTAGAGAAATCCTTGTATATTTTTTGGGTACCTGTTATGCCTTGCATAACCACCCCATTTTATTTTTGGTTAAAATGGGTCCCCCTTTGTTGTTTTTTATCTTTTTTGTTCTTGTTTGGGCCTTAGGAGTTGTCTTTTTTCTCCTAAGTCCTTGTTTTCCTTTGTTTGTTAGGATCAGGTTTCAGACTGTCATCGACACTTGTCACTTTCAAAAGCATCAATTCTTGTTTTTGATCTGATCTCGATCCCCATGTTTTCCTTGTGTTTTTCTCGCTCTATCGGATTCATATATTAGATTAGGACCATTACCTTACACCCTTAAAAGTGTAAGTTTATGTTTTCATTCTGATCCGACTTCTGCTTTCCTTGTGTGTTTTTGTTTGTGTCAGAATCAAACACCGGACTAGAATAAGAACCAAGAACTTTTTCAAAGTTCTTGTTCCTGTCTTGATCCCAATCCCGATTTCTGTCTCTCTTTGTCTTTTCCAGAATCAAATATCAGACTAGAGCCGAAACCAAGAAATTTTTTAAAGTTCTTGTTTCATGTTCCATCTCGATCCTGATTCCCACACTCATCTTTGTTTTTGGGGTTCGTATTTCAAACCTTTAATGTAACTTTTCACTCACTAAAGGTTCGATGTCATGTCTTATATTGAGTCTCACCTACTTTCATTCTTGTGGTGGCGCATTTATGACCTTCACCCTGATCCCGAGGCTCGACCTACCCACATTAACTAACACCCATTTGCATGCAAGAATCGGTTTTTATTCCTATCACTCCTCAATTTTTGCTCATTTTGGTATGTAGAATTCGACGGAGTGAACCAAAGTTGCGCTACGGTTTATGGAGGTTGCAGTCGTATTTCTCACTATGGTATTGGATTTATAGTCATGTTTTTAAGATAGGTGTCTATTTCTTGTGTTTTTCTCTCATTTTTGGTTTGCCTGTGTTGGTTTTTGTTCGTGCTTCTTGTTTCTTGTTTCTTTTCTTTTTTTGTTTTTGTTTCTTTCTCATTTTTGCAGCTCCCTTTTTGATGTTATTGCATTTTTCTTTGAACCCTTTAGTTTGTTTGCTTTTCTTGGTTTTGGGTTTCCTCCATTTTTTTCTATTTTCAGGCATTTTCTTCTTGTTTTGTGTGTGGGTTTTCTACTCCCATCGTGCCCTAGTTTACCTAGGGTTTTCGTACTACTTGGACAGATCTATTTTAAATTTGATAAACTTTAAGTTCCAAACATCACTAATCAAATCTCGAACCTGAAGGAATGATTGAGGATACTGTTATATTTATTTGGCCTTCGTATTTTTTGATTATTTAATCTTGATTCCATCAACTCTGTCATAATCTAGATTCAAAACTACATCGTGGCCTTTTACCATTGCCTGGGTCTAAGTCTTTGTTTTTTCACGATCCCAACTTCCAATGTTTCATCGAGATTAGAGTTCGGGTTGTGACTTCAAAAATATTTGAGGGTTTTGATAATGTATCAACTTGTGTCTCGATTTTGATCCCTGCATTACCATCGGGATCAAATTTCAGACGGGCACCAAACCCTTGACATAGCTTTAGGTTCCATCATTTAATGCCATCTGAATTCTAACTTTCAAAACAATGTCGGGATTGAAACTTAGAGTTGACCTATCTTGGCTTATTTTCCAAAGATTTGGATCTAAATCATATCCTGATTTTGACTTTCGATGAATCAACGAGATTGAAACTCGGGACATTACTCAAACTTGTTCACTCCTTTGGATCCGGTTCTTAACCATATCCTAATTCTGACTTTTGATGCCTCATCGAGATCAAAAATCAGAGAGAACCCTTTATTGACTCCATTTGATAAGTACCAGTGTTTGGTGTTAACCCGATCTCGATTTCTGAACACTTCATGGGATCAGATCATAAAATGAAACTAAACCCTTTTCACCATTGCAAGTATAGGTACTGATTCAAGGTCCGATCCCAATGTCCAATAGTATTGGAAGGTTTTTATACTAGGGTTAATTTCAAGATATTCCCCGATTCTGACTCCTAACACAGTTCAGTGTTAAGCTTAAAATGATCAAGTTCTTGGTTTTGTCCCAAACCTGAAACCCGAATACACTAGATTAACTTGTAAAATGTGGATTATTCTTGAATGAATTGGATTAGATGTAAATTATTGTGCTAATGTATTCCTCATATGTCTTCTCTTTGTTTGATAATGGTAAATATTGTAGATGATTAGTAAATATTGTAGATGATTAACAAATGTATAATTCAGAGGAAGAAGTGCCTCATGAAGGAACATCAAAGGGAGCGAGGGTTAAAAGGATAAAACTAGAATAGGTTCTTGTTACAATGAAGTAAAATTTCTAGGAGACCCCAGTACCATCTAAGTTTGGCTCATATGTCATGAATATTATGGATACATTGGTGGGCCACATTGATTTGAAGCACTTTTATGATGACACTTTTCAGAAGATGCTTCCTCAAGGGAAAAGAGAATTGTTAATTCTGAGTTGGCACATGTGGCTACTTTACCTATTGTTTTGCAATGTTCAAAGTTTATTTAAACTACTACACAAACTTATAATCCAACTCAAAGGAAATGCATTGATTCAGAAGGAAATGTGAGCATTGATCTAACTCCAGGGATTATTAGACTAGTTTTGGATCCTCCTCCTCATGCTAACCCCAAGATTATGTTTGAAGTTGATGCACTTAAACACTGGGAAACAAATGAGGAAGGAAACAAGAGGCTCATTTACAACTTACATTATGTCCCAATGTTACATACAACATAAAGTGGACCCAATAATATTAACTCCTAGTGATGCACATACTTCTAGGTCCCCCTAGGTGCACCACACACATAATAGTAAATTAAACATTATAAACATTATGCAAGGTGTACAACACCTAATTTCTAACAAATCAATCCCACTCAATACTCTATGCACACAATAGGACTTTGATGCAACCATCAAATGGAACCAATATAATCCAATGGCATGTTTTTAATTTTAAATTTCACACAAATTTTATATAGTAATATCCAAAACAACATTGAATATTACTAACCATAATGCATGAACAAGCACACTAGGCATACCATAAGAGCTTGATGCACACTAGTTGATACACATTCTTCCCACAAAATTTGTGACCCTAGTAAGATACTATTCCATTTATTCTAATCAACCTTGAACCACACCATATATGCCACATTTCATTTGAACCATCACACACAAAGTTAGTTCCACATAACCATGATGCACTGACAAACACACCAAGCATTTCATATAAGTTTGAAATAACCTCTAAACAAAATACATACAAATCAATGGAATGTATGGCATTAGTACCTTCAAATCAAATCCATCATGAAACTAAACAATATATCACTAGGTCCTTCATGCAAAGTTCATACAATCATGTGAAAAAATCAATATCACTCAACTATGATGCATAAACAATCACACCAAGAATGTTATATGGGTTTGATATAACTTTCAAACAAAACTCATACAACTCAATAGTATATGTCATTATTACTTGCAAACAAAACCCAACATGCAACTAAATGATGTCACTAGATCCTTCATGTAAATTTCATGCAACCACCATGTAGAAGCATAAATGTGAATCAACCATGATGCATGAACAATTAGCTTTCAAATAAAATCCATAAAAAAAAATTGTAACCTTAACACAAAAGCTAAAACAATTGTAATATGTTATGCCATGTATGTCATTCTACCTTGATGCACCATATTCCATATTATATTAAAATAATTAGACATAAGATTGAATGTCACTCAGCCATGAGACATGGACAAACACTTTAGTCATGACATAGTAGTTTGATGTCTAATCAGAATTTTATCAAATTATAATTTACCCTAATACATATGCACACTAAGAATCGAGTCATAAAATCCATGACATACATGCCATTAAACCCTTGACAAGATAACTATATAATCAATGACACTTGGTTAAAATCATCAACCTTAATGCACAAGAAAACCAAACACTCCTTAATGGTTATGTGTAGATTAGCTACACAAATCTCATAAAAAAACAAATAAGACTCAAATCATTCACATGTCATCATGAAGCACAAGAATCAACCACGATACATGGACAAGCAAACAAGGCATATCTTGGGAGTTCTTTGTAACCTTTAAAAACCCATACAAATCAATCAAATATACACCATCATAAACTTCAAACAAAACCCATAGAAATTAATGGTATATTACTAGACCCTTTACACAAAATCCATATAGCTACAATGAAAAAGAGTGAATTCCAATAACCATGATAGAAATGGACTAATTTAAGCAACACAAATGGAATACATAAGCATGTTTACATTGAGCTGAAATCCTCTATATAAGTTTACAATGATTCATCTAAATTTGTCATGTTCTTTCATTTTTTTTCTTCAAACTCCTAAAAACATTGACTTTTTATGCAACTTCCATCTAGTTCAATGTTGAATTCTATGTAAAACTATTATGGTTACTAAAATAATGAAAGTAATGGGTCTATATTGTCAAAATTAAATAAAAAAGTTCATAATAAACATTTTAATTCAACAAACATGAAAATATTAACTGAGATAATCAAATTTGATGTAAAAACTTCAAATTTTCTTCTTCTACATTATCAAGCAAGAAAAATGGTGTTGAAAAGGTGATGGGGCAAGCAAAATATGGTAGTAAAAGAACTCAACTACATGTAAAGGTGTTTCCTTGTTAGAAAAATCACAATAACCAGACAAAAAAGAGGAATTATGGGCTTGTATCACGGGTTAGCTACATTTTTACCATTTTTGGAAAAGTCCATTTGGCGCTCGCCAAATTTGGCAAGTTCCAAACTAGTTGTATAGATAATTTACAATTTGGAAAGCTCCAAATGAGCTCTATAGAGAATTTGCAAGTGTGAAGGCCTCAACCCTACATAGAGACCTATATAGGGGAGAGAGAAAAGTGGGAGAGACCTAAAGGAGTAACAAGGGATGGAGGGAGAGGTTTAATGAGATTTATTGATAATGAAGAGGATATTTTTCCCCATTCAGTCAACTTCACACACATCCAATTCACAAAAGCAACACACATGGCATCCTAAATGATTGGAACAAGGTAAAATGGTACTAGTGACAAAGTTCAACAACATTGTTAAGGAAGTGGTACAACATGTTGCCTCATATACATTATGAGCTCTTTCACTTGCATTGTTTGTTTTACTTGTGACATTCAAGGTCTTTTGTAAGGACTTAAATTTAAAACCAAATCATGGCCATCTTAGCAACTAGAAGCATCAAGTAAGGATTGTTGAAGTTGCTTAATTTGTGTCAAAATATTGTCATCATGCTTCTTTAAGATACTATGCTATTCCATCACCTACATATAAACTTTGTGAACATTTTCTTGAATGATGTTGAACTTGATTATGTCCTTGGAGTGTGAGACCTACCCTTCAATGACCTATACTTTTTTCTATTTAAATTATTATCATCTTGGATGTATGTTATGTTATTGTTTACTTCTATGGTGTTGGATATTTGATTTTTGTATTTGACTATGGTTTGGTAATATTTGCATGGATAGAATAACTTTGATCTTGTTTATGATGAGATTGCTATGATTTGATGAATAATTAGGTTGTTTCATTTCTTATGTGATTGACATGAATGCTTAATTAGTGAATTGAACTCCTAAATGAGAGAGAGAAGTTCACAGAGAGGGAAAGATGGGTAAGGAGGGAGGGAGAGATGTGGAGAGGTAGGGAAATAACTAGAGAGGGGAGATATATAGAGGTGTGAGACATACAAGCCTAGGGAGTGAGGGGTGAGAGACATAGGGGAGAGAAAGAGAAGTATTGACCTAGAGGAGTAACAAGGGATGGAGGGAGAGGTAATTTTACAAAGAGGGAAAGAGAGGTAAGGAGGGATGGAGAGAGTTGGAGAGGGAGGGAAATAACTAGATAGCCTAGAGAGAGATAGAGGTTAGAGGCCTATAACCTAGGGAGAGAGGGTGAGAGATATAAGGGGGGAGATAGAGAGGGAGAGAGGTGGAATGAGACAATGAGTGAGAGGTATATATTGCTAAGGAGGTATGGAGAGGTAGACAAAGAGTGATTGAGAGACCTAGAGAGGAGAGAGGTAGAGAGGTGAGGGGGAGAGAAAGGTGAGAGATAGAAGAGAGGGATAGAGAAAATTAAGTATTTGTAGAGGAATAACAAGGGATAGAGGGAGAGGTAGACATGGAGGGAGTGAGAGGCATAAGGAGGGAAGAGATAGAGAGGTGATGAAATAGAGAGGGGAGGTAGAGAGAAGAGTAGAGAGAAGAAAAAAGAGAAAGAGATGGCTAAGGAGGGATGGAGAGGTAGAAAACGAGTGACTGAGACCTACATAGGGGAAAGGTAGAGAGGTGAGGGGGAAAGAGAATAAAATGAGAGAGATAAGTTCATAGAGAGGGAAAGAGGGGTAATGAGAAGGGAGAGAGGTGGAGAGGGGGGTAAATAACTAGACAACTCGAAGAGATATAGAGGTGAGAGACCTACAACCTAGGGAAAGAGGGGTGAGAGATAGGGGTGAGAGGTAGAGAGGTGAGGGAGAGAGAGAGAGAGAAGAAAATGAGAGAGGGAAGTTCACAAAGAGGGAAAGAGGGGTAAGGAGGGAGGGAGAGAGATCAAGAGGGAGGGAAATAACTAGATAGCCCAGAGAGATATAGAGGTGAGAGACCTCCAACCTAGGGAGAGAGATGTGAGAGATATAGGGGAGAGATAGGGGTGAGAGAGATAGAGGAGGGAGAGAGGTGGGTAATGAGACAAGGAGTGAGAGGTAGAGATGGATAAGGAAGGATGGAGAGGAAAATAAGGAGTGTCTTAAAGACCTGGAGAGGGGAGAGGTAGAGAGGTGAGAGGGAGAGAGAAAGGGAAGTATTGGTAGAAGAGTAACAAGAGATGGAGGGAGAGGTATACATGGAGGGAGTGAGAAACATAGTGAAGGAGAAGATAGAGAGGTGATGATGTGGAGAGGAGAGGCAAAGAGAAGAGAAGAGATAGAAGAACAAAGAGAAAGAGATGTATAAGGAGGGATGGTGAAGTAGACAAGGAGTGACTGAGACCTACATAGGGGAAAGGTAGAGAGGTGAGGGGGAAAGAGAAGAAAATAAGAGAGATAAGTTCATAGAGAGGGAAAGAGGGGTAATGAGGAAGGGAGAGAGGTGGAGAGGGGGGTAAATAACTAGAAAACTCAAAGAGATATAGAGGTGAGAGACCTACAACCTAGGGAAAGAGGGGTGAGAGAGATAGAGGGGGGAGAGAGGTGGGTAATGATATAAGGAGTGAGAGGTAGAGATTGATAAGGAGGGATGGAGAGGCATGATAGGCCAAAACTGGGGTAATGAATAAGAAATATTTCAGCTTGGTCTAAGTGTCAATTTGAGGATCATAAGCTTGCGAGAGGTATTGTGGAAATATACCTAAAGGAGGAAAGCGGTGAATTAAGGGGGATGAATGCAACTAGAACACACGAAGGAGAACCTATAATAAAAATTTGGTTCAAACTTATATTTCATTTCTAC
The DNA here is from genome assembly GCA_007115665.2 of Sequoiadendron giganteum. NCBI lineage: Eukaryota > Viridiplantae > Streptophyta > Pinopsida > Cupressales > Cupressaceae > Sequoiadendron > Sequoiadendron giganteum. The sequence goes on from CM021105.1 coordinate 194,278,567, forward strand.
TCTATTGTGTGACAGAAGTGACAAGAGCTGCAACAATCTACAGCAATAACAATAATGGTCTATGAAAATAACAATAGTTTGCAACAATAACAATAGTATCTTACAGAAGAAAGGAAAAATAACCCTGATTATTTATTCTTTTACCCAAACTATGTTGAAATTGAAACCACATAGTCAAAAGGAAATAACGTTTATCTTAACTAAACCAAATCAAAATCAAACAAAATATAGAAAATAAAACATCACTAAGCTTCCCCAAGGAGTGGGCCCTTGCTCCTGATTCGCACAGTGGATAGAACGAAGCTTTCCTACGTTTCCTTGCTCAGCAAAATTGCTATTTTATTTATCAAAAATTTTGATATGAAAAATATGCTGCAAAAGTCTATTATCAAATTCTATAGTCTATTTGCTCCCTTACAATATGCTTACTTATATATGTGTTGTTTGATAACAACTAAATACATAAAATATTACGGTTTTTTTGGCCTATGGCCAACAAACTAAAAGAGACAAAAATATTGAAATGATATTGTTATAATATAAGGCGAAAATAGAAGACGTAAAGGTTTCCATATTTTTCTCTAGCTATTTAGCAACAAATATCCAACACGAGTTTCCTTCCTTATTCCAAAAGAATAGCACACATGGAGCCTTGGTTGAGTGTATTTTTCTCTATTTGTTGTTTTCCATGAATTTAAATATTGTCTTATTATAACAAATAGTGGAAATAGAAGGTTTTTGGTTTCTTCTACGTAGCTGGCAATTGCATCTCCATTCATATTTATTTAGCAATAAACATGGGTTCTTGTGCTTATTCAAATTTTGTAAACAATCAGCACCGTGGAGGTAACTAACGCCACCTTGGAGATTGACATCATAACAAAAATATTTTTTTTGTCAAAAATTAATACACAAAAGTCCCTGACTAGAAAGTGACAGGAAGATATTTTGCATAAAAGGTGACAGAAAGTTATTGTGATTTGCATGTTGCAAACTTTATTTTCCAAGGATTGAAATCACAATGCTTATTAGTAAAGACAACCAGTAATTAGTTTTTGTATTATCCAAAACTATATTAAATACCACTTATATATATTTAATCATATGCAACACGAAATGGTGAAATAGTATGATATGGAACGAAAATGGAACGTGGGAATGGATATGAAGGTATATGAAAATAGGCTAAAATGTGGCATAAAATGGGACATAATTTTCTCTCATCAAGGCAAAAAAGGAGTGACTGGGAGACCTAGAGAGGGGAGAGGTGGAGAGGTTTGGGGGGGAGAGAGAGAAGATATGGAGAGAGAAAGGGAAGTATTGGTATAGGAGTAACGAGGAATGGAGGGAGAGGTAGACATGGAGGGAGTTAGAGGGATAGGGAAGGATGAGATAGAGAGGTGATGGCATAGATAGGGGAGGAAAAGAGAAGAGGATAGATAAAAACAAAGAGAAATAGATGGCTAAGGAGGGATGGAGAGGTAGACAAGGAGTGACTGAGACATACAAATGGGAGAAGTAGAGAGGTGAGGGGGAGAGAGAAGAGAATGAGAGAGTACACAAAGAGGGAAAGATGGGTAAGGAAGGAGGGAGAGAGGTGGAGAGGGAGGGAAATAAATAGACAAACTAGAGAGAGATATAGAGGTGAGAGACCTACAACCGAGGGAGAGAAGAGTGAGAGACATAAGGGAGAGATAGGGGTGAGAGAGATAGAGGGGGGGGGGGGGATGTGGGGAATGAGACAAGGACAAAGAGGTAGAGTGGTAAAGAGGGAATGAGGGAGATACTTGGAGATGGGGAGAGAGAGAGGGTGGGAGGGAGAGGTAGTGATCGATAGAATGGACAGAGATGGGAAAAAAACAATAATGGAGAGAGAGATAATAAGAGAGAGGTGGGGAGGAAATGATATAGATGGGGGTAAGGAGGGAAGAAAAGGTAGAGAGGGAGATAGGGAGAGAGAATGGGAGAGACCTAGAGATGGGAAAGAGAAGAGGGGGAGAGATAAAGGGAAGTATTGATAGATGAGTAAACAGTGATGGATGGACAGGTACAAATGAGGGAGTGAGAGAAATAGGGAGGACGAGATAGAGAGCTGATGATGTAGAGAAGGGAGGGAAAGAAAATATGAGAGAGAGAAGAACAAGGTGAGAGAGATAGAGGGGGAAGAGAGGTGGGTAGTGAGACAAGGAGGGAGAAACTTTGAGATGGGGAAAGAGAGATGGTGGGAGGGAGAGGTACTGATCGAGAGAAATGAGAGAGATGAGTGAGATAAAATAACATTGAAGGAAGAGAGAAGAAGAGAGAGGTAGGGAGGAAAGGATAGAGATGGGGTTAAGGAGGGAAGAAAAGGTAGAGTGGGTGGGAGAGACCTAGAGAGGGTTGAGAGAGAAGAGGGTAAGTATTGGTTAAGAGGAAAGGAGGTAGAGAGGGAGTGAAAGGTAAAAAATTGACTATCCATCATCGATCATAAACTATAAACTCTAAACCTTATCAAAGTGGGAGAGAGAGAGAGGAAGAAAAAGTGAAGTTAGCTTTAGCATTTACATTTGGTGAGCATCAAATTAGGTACTCGCCAAATGTTGCATTTTATTTGGCGAGTGCCAAATTTGGCAGTCGTTGAATTGATTGCATTGGGAGATACCAACCCAAGGGGTTGTATTTTTCCTTAGGAATCCAACCCAAATGGTAGGATGGCCATTTCATGCCAAGGACGTGATTTTTTGAAAGGGTAACAAAATTTCATACTTTTTTCAAATGTCATGTTATCCATCAGGTTTACACGTCTTTCAATGAAAATTTATAAAAAAAATTGTGATGATGTTAGGCTCTGTCTTACCTATATAACCATATAAGTTTTTTAATTTTTTTATTATGTTAAGGGTTTCATCTATAACTTCTCTTGTTAGTGCCTCTATTTTTTGTTAAAAACCAACATGCGCTAGTTTGGGTGTAGATATTTACTCATTCATTGAATCTTGAAATAAATTTAATTTTTGAAACTAGACTCCATTCTACGTGTAATGAAAAGAAAAAAAATATTTTTAATTAGTTTTCAAAAAAATTAGGGGGGAGAATGCTCATATTTCAGCTTTACAAGATGTGTCCACTTCAAAAATTAGTAAAACATTATATCCTGAAGGTTTTGATGTAATCTCGGATCCTTCCCAATTGCTTCAAATTCATCAACTGTGACCAAGAAAAGGTTGAGTTCTCTAGCTTGAACTTCTCACAGAGTGCCTTTTGCATCTCATCCCAATCATTCTTCATTAAAAATTATCCAAAAAAATTGGAATAAACTACACGATGTTAGCTAATTTCTCACCATATCAATTTTTAAAATTATAAAAAAAGTTAACTTTTTAGGGGGGGCTACAACAGATGTTATGTTATTTTTTTAATAAAAACAAGACCACTTTGTGTGGCCCCCCTTTTTCAAACCCTTAATCTTCATTATTTAAAAAAAAATAGTAGTTTAGAAAGTAGATTTGGAGCACTATAACTCTCGTTCTTATTGCATCTTTAAATTTTGAGTGTAACTATCTTCATTTTATCATGAACATTAGACTTTGTTGATTTAAAAACAAAAGTGGCATCCTAAGAGCTATTTTTATGTCACAACATGGTGAACATACCTAGAGGCCAAGAGCTATTGATCCAAAAAAACATGAATCATTATGAATGTACATCTTAATGATTATACAATAGAGAATCCTTATAAAAGGGAAATTAACTTAGAAACCCTAAGTGAGGGTTAACAATATCATGACATGTGTCCTCATCCTCTGACATGATACATAAAAAGAACATGACCTAGAATTAAGATTAAGTAATTAGAGGAAAAGGGACCAAATAATTAAATAAATAAATAATTAGGAAATACTTTTTACTCTAACACCTCCCTTAAGTGAAACTTAGGGAGAAGCTCAAACCTCTAAAGATGAATGCATGGTGGGTCCCAACAAACAAGGCTTGGTGAGGTACCTATTGGGACTGTAAAATTTTGCAAAATTTTAAGTGCCCATGTTGAAAAATTTGATCTACACACTCAAAAATTCCCCTGAAAAATTTGCCTCGGTGACCTACTTTGGAGGGTCATAATTCAAAGCCCATTTTATTTCATGCCAAATCCCTTAGTGAGTGTATTCATTTGACATATGTGAAGATTTATGTGTGGTTTTAACTTCCCGTTATGAGTTTTGACAAGGTTTTGAAACTTAAAGCTGAAGGGTTCAAGGATTGTTTTGTTGTTTGCAAATTGTTAGGCCCACAAAGTGGCATCTTGTTTAGACTAATATTTCATAGTTGGATGATCGTCATGTGGCAAATGGATTGGTTCTTTGCATTCCCCTCACATTCATATTCTTTTTGGTCCGGTTTCAAAGTCTCGGGATTAAGTTTAATATTTTTACCAGGTCAAAAGCAAATGCAGTTTGTTTTGTTTTTACATCTGCATTTCCAGAACGTTTCAAGGTCAACTTGAACCCTTAAAATCTTGTGATGAATGTGGATTAAATGAAATCCCTCTTGCAGAATTTCTCAATGGACCTAAATGATCTAGTGTTTCCATTGGTAGCTTCCCAGAAGGTAATTTAATAAATTTTCAAGGAGGTGACTTGGTGTGCTTGAGTTGGTTTCTAATAGGTGCAGTTGCAGAAAAGTCTAAGTGAGCCACTTTGGCATGGAATATCTTGCACCTTGAGATATATTTTTCCAGGCCATCTACTACACTAAGTTCTTGGGTCAAATGTCTACATGACTGTGCATTTTTATGGCTTTAGGAGGTTGTTTGACTAGTTTTCCAGGGTGATTCTAGAAGCCACTTTACCTGTTTTGACTATTGTGCAAAATGCTAGAAAATGGATCCTGATGGTTTCCCACTTCAAATTTTCATGCTAGATCCATATAGAGGTAGCCTCAGATCATTTTAGGATAGAAATTTTTTCAAAACAAAACAAAACAAATAGTCAGGCCCACATGGAGACCTGACATGCCTTACACAGTTATGAAAATGTAAGTGTTGCAATGGTCAAAAGGGAAGACACAATAGTTGGAGATGGCATCGAAGTGAATACAGGAGTTGATGGCCTGGTAACTAGTTGGAAATAAATTTCCAAAATGGACTATGTCAATGAGGGAGCGAAAAGATATAAAAGATTGGAATGCACATCCAACATTGTTGACAGACTTGATATAATGAATGGGATTTTTGTGGAGCACCATTAGGGAGATGGGAGAGCATAAAGGCCATTGCTAAACATAAATTATATTCAGCAAGAACTATATCAGGTTTACTACATTTTTCTACTCCAAAGTTGATGCAATGTGGAGATGCTCATTATGCTTATGGTGTTGCTGAAATTTCGATGACCCAAAATATGAACATTATAAATAAACTTCAAATGTTAATGGCATGGAAATTCTTAGACATCGATTTGAAGGGGGTGGTGTTGCACTTGAGTCACCATGGAATAAAGTCACAACACTATTTATTCTGGTCGGGTTGTTTCAACAACTACATGATGATGAAAAAGAAAATCATTTATCAGATTAAAACATTGTTTAAGTTTCCTAATAATGGGGTTACATATCCTTGGCTCGCAGCCATGGCTTAGGTTTGGGTGAGATCCAACTAAGCTTAGTTTTGGTTGCTCGGATGCACTTAAAATGGATAAGCACTCATCAAATGCTTTATTATGCTTGGCAATATAAAGAAAAAGAAGCAATTAAGGCTACAAAAAATGAATCAGTGTGAGGCAGTTGATTTTTTGAAAAGACTTGCTACCAAGCTTCTCCTCCGCCATGTTTTAGACAAGAACACTTTTTATTATGGCATTCATTTCTACCATTTTTTAAGCATGAACCAATAATATCTAAAGAATGCGGTAGAGAATCTTGATGGAGGTTGCAAATTGTATGATGAAGTGATGGCACGAAGAACAGAACATGAAATTCCCGTAGTGCAAGTATCCACCATGCGAGCAAGTGAGGAGTAATGAAATCATGTAGAAACATGTAAATAAATTATCATGCTAGCCGAGAGGGGGCCACTTTGATATTGCAAAGGAAATGTTTACAAAGGTAACAGAGGCTCAATGGAGTTGGTAAATCTGGTGCATATCTACCTTATGCAAGGACAATCAACACTTGTAGTGAAAATGTATCAAAATTGTTTGAGGAAATTCTATTTTTTTATGAAACCCTAATTTTGTTGTATGTAGCTCGAGCATCAGGAAGCTGAACAGTGGAAAGTTTTTGAATGAACATGGATAAGAGTAGTTTTTTGGCACTTTCAAATCACATGCTACGTATTGGAGTTGCATTGCAATGCTGAAGTTTCAATTTGCAACACTTCAAATGCTAAAATGCATTGCTGATAAGATTCGTCCAGTAGTGTTCGAATTAGAGAGTGCAATCTTGTGTATTCGACCGAGTACCATTTGTGGTGAGCTCTCCTACTCTCATCTCTGATGAGAGGGTAAAAGTATTGTGTATTGACTACTGTAAACATTTGTGTTGATGCCGCCAGGGTTCATGGTGTAGTTGTAAAACATGATGATATTGTCCCATTGTCCATCGTGATTTCCCAACCCATTTCTCTTGATGCATTAGTGATACACAATGCTCCTCATCGCATATCGCTATTTGGTGTCACCATTTCAGCTCTATATCAGCGATGGGAAAAGCTGCTTTGATTCCATCGTGCATCGCTAATCAATGTTACCTTTTCCATAATACATCAGAGATGCGTGATGGCGGCTCGGTAAAGTTGGAGTAATTGATGTGGGGCCCCTGTAACTTATGTTTAAATATTATCATTTGATAATATTTTAATAGTGAGTAATAATCAAGGGAGATGAAATTGCACAGGAAATGAAAGTTTCTATTGCTCAATTTAAATGAAGAAAAGTAATTAAAGGTAAAAGAGGCATGGGAAAAGAGTTTGTTACAACCCAATAAAATAATTGAAGCCCTCATAAGTAAATGAAACTAATATTTTAAGTGTTGGGCATTGAAGGAGAAGGAGCACAGTAAAATGTTTTGCACAACTTGATTGAAAAGGTGAATAAAAGCTTTCACCATATGAAATAAAATATTTTCAGCTAAGGGAAAATTATGGAGTAAAGATTTTTATAATGAAGTTTCTTTCAGCTACGGTAATAACAAAATTCCTTGTTGCTGGGAAAAAGGGGTAAATTTTTCACGAGGAAAGGGCAATTTCTAGTTGTTGGGTAAAATTGAATGAAGATAAATGAAAGTCTTCCCAAGAAGGGAATATTTTCTTGTTGCAAGTAAATGATGAAGTGGGAGTTCAAGTGCAGATGGGATTTTCTTCAAGCGGTGGGCAGTTACTGATCTATGGGGCTGAGTTTGGTGGGTGTTTGCAGGAGATCTCCATTTAGGGTTTTTGTTTTCCCTTAAGTGGAGTTTTTTGTTTTCATTTCAGGAGTTTCTCTTTCTATGTCTCACAGGAATACCATTATGTAACAGGGTCTCAAATGTATAGTGTTGGTTTTAGGTTTCTGGATTAATTTTAGTCCTGTAATGGAGAATGTAATTGCAGTGTTGTCATCTTTGATAAATGAATGACAAGATATTCAAGGTCAATTTTCTCCATTGTATATATTACATAAGTTTTTAATATAAGAAATCAAGGGTTTATGTTGTTTATCTTCTTGTCTTTCCCTGAATGTTTTTTCATTTTTATTACTCTTAATCAAGGAGTAAGTTAAATTGTATTAATAGGAATGAAGATTTGTGCAATGGTATGCTTGGTTTAATAAAGTATGACTGGTTTGGTTTCTAGTATCAATTATGTAATGCATCATCTGATAGGCATAATTATGACAGAGTGAATGTTGTGATGTATTTTAAATTGCATGGTTTAGGTGACTCCACCTTGGAATATGGCACTAGTCTCTTGATGTTACAGTTTCTTGAGATTTTTTTGTGAGTAGCTACAATTAAAATCAAATTTACTTATCTAGCTTTGTATGTTTTTATGTTGAGCTTTAATGAATTATATCTCTCATGACTAATGTGTACACTGCCATGAAAGTCGGCCACACCTTTAGGGTATTGTGTCTTTTAAGCATATAAAGGAGAATTATGTGTTTACTTTGTGTTTGGTACTTTGGCACACAAGTATTTGAAAGCACACTATTAGGATCACCTTCCCGGGTCTCACAGAGCTCGAAGTGCAGGGGAGAAAGTCTTTTAATTCAATCTCTTGTTTGTTGGCCAAATTTCTCCTTGAATCTGACCATAAGGCCTAGTAGACCTTTAGGATTCAAGTTGATTGGAGATTTGGGGAACCAATAGTACCCATATACAAACAAAAGATCTCTCAAAATTGGAGAAAAAAGAGAAAACCTCATGGTAAAAACTCCTCTCCAAAAGAGAGAAATAGAAGTGAAGGACTGAAAAAGCCTCCAAAACAAAGTGAAGGATTGAAAAGACTCCAAAACAATGTGAAGGACAAAGAAGCCTCCAACCAAGATTGTCCCAAAAGAGTAGGAACAAAGGATGAACATGAAGGAACTCCATTGAAGCATGAAGAAGTTGCAAACATTATTAAATAATGACTACTATAATGTTGAAAGAAGAACCTTCTCTGAAATTAGATGATGATCGGGATTAAGAAGACAAGAATATACATGAGTGCCCCCAATGACACTACTCGAATCAGATGGAAAATAAAGAAAAAACATTTGGAAGTTCTCAAAGATACAAATGGTACAAGTACCAGAAGTCTAAAGAATGGATCAAGTGAAAATAGAAGGTCACCTCCAAAAATAGGAATGCAAGAGTTTCCATATGGTAAATGCTCCATCTCACCAAAATGTATGGTTAACCAACCAAGTTGATGTATGTTGCATCCGCCTAGTACATAGGAACAAATAATAGATACATAGCTCACTCCAACATGAAACCAAGGAATCATTAGCACCAACAATAGAAACCTCCCATAATGTTGAGAAGGGAGAGCCAAAACAAATCCACTGAAACTATGTGCCAAAAAGAAGTGCATGAAAAAGAATCAAGAACATCTAAACATGCAATTGAAAAAAGGGTGTGCAAAAAAAAGCACACACGCATGAGGAAAGAATCAATATGATTCACTTTTGTCATGGAAGGGACACTCACTTGACAAAGGTGTGATGAAAAAACAAAGGAAAACATCAACCCCCCCATGACACTTTATATCATAATGTGAGTAAAAAAGGCACAATATGATGTACAAGATCCCAATAATACATGTACAATATTGAGGTATTTTATTTCAGTGTGTTTACATAAAGAGAAATTCTTACAATGGAAGTCACGATGTCTAAAAAGGACCACATGCTGAAAATACATTTTTTTGGTAGAAAAAGAGGAAACTGATAGAACCATGATGAGGTACAAGAAAAACCATACATTTTAAAAAAACAAAACCCAAAAAGGAGTCTAGATGCAGAAGATATGGCTCATCAAAGTCTCCAAAATAGGAACTACATAGCAACAACACTAAAAAATATATTTTTTGGGAAAACCACCTACACCACTGCAAAGAGCACGAAATTCTACCCTGTCTCAAAAAAATATACTAAAAAATACTATTGTATGACTAAGATATCGCCACTGGAAGATGGGTTGCAAAAATGAAAAGCTCAATAGAGAAGGGCTAGACTAGGCAAAAAAAACATCTCCACCAAACTTAGCAAAAACATTGCCAAATTTGTAGATCCATCAATTGTAGAACCTCTTTTAAAAAAAATCTCCAGGTACAATAGCAGTTTGATTTATTTGCAAAAAAAATTACATGTTTTATTTTAAAGATTAAAAAAAAGCCAAAAAAACTATTATTTTCTTAAGAAAAAAATATATAAAAAATATTGTTTTACTTAAGAAATTATATTAAAAAAAAGGGTTGGCTATTGGGGCCACCACCCCTGGGCGGGTCCCAAGGGGTTGTCACCCTGCCAATGGCATGGGGTGGTACCCCATGGTACCTCCCATGGCCCAAAAGGCCACCCTTCCACAAATGTGGCATAGGTGGTACCCTACATGGTACTGCCCCCCCCCCCCACCCCACTTAATTTTTTTTAATATTATTCCTTTTCAAAACAAAAAAAAATCTATGGATCCCTTTAAAAGGAGGGGGTATTAGAGTAAAAGGTATTTCCTAATTAATTATTTAATTAATTATTAAGTTCATTTTCCTCTAATTACTTAAACTTACGTAGGTCATGTTCTTTTATTTGTAGGTTGTTTCTCCTTCATGCATTTCTTGCTTTCAAATAGTTTCAGTGTATCTATCTTAGCTCTCCCTTCTCAGTATTATGGGGGATTTCTATTGTTGGTGTTAATGCTTCCTTGGTTTCATTTTTTGGAATGATCTATGTATCTAGCATTTGTTCCTATGTACTAGGCAGATGCAGCATACATGAGCAGCTGGTTACACATGTGTTTCGATGAGATGAAGCATTTACCATGTATGGACATTCTTACATTCATGTTTTTTGAGGTTATTCATTTCAGTGCTATATCAGTCATCTTTCAATAGTTGTCTATAGCTTCTTCATTTTTTAGTGATGTTCTACATGTTCCTCTTCTTTTTGGAACATTGTTTTGGGGGCTTTTCAATCCTTCATTCACCTTTATCTCTTTTGGAGAGGATTTTTTCCCATGTGGTTTTCTCCTTTTCTCTAGTTGTGAGAGATTAGTTTGTTTGTACATGGGTACCTCACCAAGCCTTGTTTTTCGGGTCCCATCATGCATTCTCTTTTTAGTGTTTTTAGCTACTCCCTAAGTTCATCTTAAGGGGGGTGTTAGAGTAATCATACATTAGCTTATAATTAATTAACTATTAGTCTAATTTATTCTCATGCATTTTGTGACCAATGACATAGTATAGGTTAACTACACCTGATCCATATGGATTCGAGGCATATTTAATCCACTAAGCATCAATCCCAATAAGATATTCAATATCAATAAAACCAAAGAAGCCATTAAAACTAACATTCTAAAACATGAAAGCTTGAAAAAAATATATTCTAAGACATTGAAAATTATCTTATTGGGGGAGTGGTGTCACATTGATGTGGAATGGTGACCCTTCCCAATCCCTTGGATAAAATGAGCCTTTTGAATTGATTTTATTGATTAAATCGATGGAAACTGATGAAAAAAATGAATGAAAGCATGATCAAAGATAGATTAACATCATGAAAGATAAGATGTTTGATGTAAGTGTATGCAAGCTATGCTAAATGTATGCAAGATTCAAAGATGCAATCCCTAGATTCCAAAATATACTAAATGAATGCAAGCTAAGTTATCATGGAAGCCAATAATGGATGCTAAGCTAAAAATGCATGAAAATTAACTTAAAATTCTTATGAAATATAAAACATGAGTGAAAATGGGTGTGAGTTTCAACAACATTAGTTTTCTCTGATCCCTATTCAATAGATGCAAGGTCTATTTATAGAATAGGCAAAAAGAAACCAATGGTCAAGATTGAAAGAGTCAATCAATGATTGAGATGGAAAGAAGATGGAGGCATGGATCATGGATTCCCATCAACGGTTGAGAATGCAAGTTGATATTTAATCAAGGGCTCACAATCATGCAAAGAAGCACACTTTCAAAACTTGCTCAAGAAGTTTGTTGAAAGTTTGTTACAAGGAAGAATATTCTCTTTTTTGAATGAGTGAAGAGAGAGAATATTTTCATGCAAGTGGATGAGGGAAATTAGCATTTAGCAAATTAAAACAAAGTTTTAATGTGCAAAGGGGAGGGATATTCCATAGGAATATTCCTTTTTGGAGGAATTTAGGATTTAGCATTAAATTATTTAATGAAAGGAGTGGGATTAGGATATTTAATTAAATAACTAGGATAACTAGGATTTATTTAATTAAATAATAAGGTACAAGAAGACTAATTAAATAATTTGCATTATTTGATTAAACATGATGAAAGGTGAATATGACAGAGAGTGAATTAACCTAATTAGATTAATTAGATTAATAGATGAAAATGAAGCCTTTGATTTAATTAACTAGGTTAATTAAATCAAATAATCAAAAAGATGATGGATTTTAGGATGAAACAGTGTTAGTATATCATATTCGAGTGTGTGATATCATTCAAGACATTTTTAAGTATCTACATAGTTAAACTAAATTTAAGAGTGATTTTCTATGTTATCTAGAGAGCTATTATTAAATTATTTTGTCTCATTGCATGAGATGTTGACACTTGTCATGATCTAATCCTTTTATCATTTAGATTTGCTCCTATACAACACTCAATCCTCATTGTATTATCAATTCCTTTGATGTTTTTGATAGAACTCTCAACATTTGAGGACTTGTTTTCCTTGAAAATTCTTGAGGTTCATTCTGTAACTTTTTCTTGTTGAGGAATATTGCATATTATTGTTTGCAGCTCTCTTGCTTGGAAGGTGTCTTTATTCGTTGTTTGATCCTGTGGCTTGTGTTTTTCACAATTCTAACATCCCAAGAGGGAGGAGCATAGTTAATATAATGAGCCTATGAGACTAATAGAATGAAAGATCATCATGTAATATGGATCCAAAGAGAGCTATAGATTCTCTCTTTGTAGATGTTAGTTTTGTCAAACAAAGATTGCAATATGAACTTATATGCATTGACCACATAATTATCAACATAAATATTTTTTTATCATCCATATCGAACATGCTAGATAATGCATTGTCATAATTGAATTGATGAATTGATTTTGAAAATTTATATTAAACATATTACATTTAATATCGCACTTTATATCTAACATTCCACTAATTACTTTATATTTTATTAAATATTTTTCTTTATAAAAACTTACCAATATAAATTCTTAAATACATACAACACATAAATACTTAATTTACAAATTATTTATAAAGGATTAATCTTCAAAAATCAACACTACTTGAAAAAAATGTGGAAATAAAGACCACCATTACATCATAATAATAATAAATAAATAAATAAATTTTATATTACTTGTTTATAGTTGGACCTTTTACACCCTTATGATCCAAAATCAGCTTGAGAAGAAGCCTATGCCGTGTGGGGAGGGCACGTCATCCGCATCTCGCTCGGGCTGTACCCACCTTCCATAGCAATTGCGTACTAGTCCTTTGTTTTCCAATTGATGCCAATTAGTCGGCACCATCAGCTCTTTCCGCAGCATATCAGAGGCCTTGTTAACTAAGGCCACATCACGTCGAGCTTTGGCTCGGAACGGGGCAGTCGAGCTCTCAAACCCATCCAACAAATGCAAGTACGCCTCCAGATTATGGCACCCGGCCAGATCAGGGTTATTCTTCAAGAATGGAGATTTCTTCAGATCCAACGCTAATTCCACCCCTACATGTTTGTATGACCAGGGGAGAGACTCCAGCATGTGCCCCATTAGTTTCTCATATTTCTCCATTCCTTCGTTGAACAAAATACCGGGCATTTTGGGTACCACGTCCTGCTTGCCAACAACACGTAGGACCTTCACGCCGAGCTCCTCCAGAGTGTCCTTGAAAGCGCTGTTGCCCACCCGCGGAGCCCCGAACGAGAAGACGGTGACGGGAACTCTTCGGGTTGGGTCATTTGCATGCACATTGACTCCTTTAGCGGCTATTTCAAAGGCGTTGAGAAGCCCAAGGGCACCACCGAGGCTGTGCCCACAGATGCTAATGCTCACCTCCTCACCGCGCCCCGTGTAGAGCGCCACCAGGCGGCGTATCTCATCCATCACTTGCTCTGAGGCGCTGTGCTTGTTGTAGCGGGTGGCGTCATTCTTAGATGTGTAAATACTGAGAAACCCGCGCTCCACCTTGATAGCGGTTCTCTCGGAACAGCCAAGGTCACCGACGGGGTGAAGAATGTCGCGCAGATTCTCCATCCATTCCAGCTGTGTGACGGTGCCGCGCCATGCCACCATGATGTCACGCCTACCAAGGCGCTTTGTCTCCTCGTCTGTACTGACTGCCACGTAGCCCATCCAATTGGAGTCCTTGCTCCACGGATCCATGGAATCCGACCGCCCGAAAAATTTGGGCATGTGGACGTCCGACATGGCGTAAAGATATTTACTGACTTGGTATCCCGTATTGTGGAGATGAAGTTTATCCAGCAGTTTTTGCCGATTGTACCTGCAACTGCCACAGTATTTGGAGTGGGCGTCGAAGTCGAAGGCGTCATAGGTCGCCTGGGCGAATTCCCCATATTTCACGATCTCTCGCCTTAGCTTCGGACTCAAAGGATCCAGAAGCCCCTCCCAGTTATTCGAACCCTGGTATTTTCTCCAGTCCTCACCTAAACCCTCTTTTGGAGACACCGTAGGGCTGCTTCTGTACACCTCTTCCAGCCGCCTCGCAAATCTTTGCACTTCGACGGGAGTCACTCTGTCCGTCTGCGCAGGTTCTGGTGACGGTGGATTCACACGCAGATCAGCTCTCTTCCGGATGCTGTTCTTCTGCTGCCTCTCCTTCGTCTCCAACAACTCTGCCGCTAGTTCCACAACAATAGACGCTTTACCGCCATTTAACAGAGTTTTCGAGGATCTGTTTAGGGCCGCGAAAACGCGCAGATTTGTAGAAGAAGAGGAGGCAACCCTAGAGCTTTTAACCTTGGCGCTCCCGACAGTCTTGCAGCTGCTCCTCACGAACGGAGCGTGGGTGTTAGCGACGTATGCCGATTGAATCATTGTCTGCTAACTTATCTCTAGATAATTTTATCGTATGATCGGATTATAAGAAAGGATTTGTGCAGCGGCAATGCTCGTAAACATAAAAGAAAGAGTACTGGTAATTATATAGGAAATAGTGCGGGGTGCAACGCGTTTTATGTTGGAAAATTATTGTAAGACATTGTCAAACCTCAACTATTTGGAGGCTTATCCTTTGTCAATATGAATGGAGTTCTTGTAATAAATGTCAAATCAGGAATTATATTTTTTATCTCACTTCTTTGTCAACTAAATAGTTGTCTATTCAACATTGATGTCTATCTGTTGAAATGGTGAACGGTTGGTGTGATTGTCTTTGGATTTACAGTTTTATGAAATTTAATTTCGTAATAAAAGTCTTTAATTTAAGAAGTCTATGAAAAATCAAATCTTGACTACGAGATGATACCAAAATCAAGCTCATGAAACTTTAACAAAATGAGATCTAGTTTAGACTCACTCTAACACGCTGCTAAAAATATCAAAATTTGATATAAGATCTGTCAAAACATAATTAAGGGCTGAAGACCAGGTCCTTGCGAAAACATGAAGAATGCCGTGCAAGCTGCGTGATCAGGACTGAAGACCAGACGATTGCGAAGCTATTTTTTGAACTTCCTGTAAAAACTAAAAACTAAAATATATTGATTGCTCTTTACCCAATCGTGCCCATCAACAAGAAAAATTCAAATCTAAGTAGTTCTGACCATTATTTTAAGTGATTTGAGACTTCCAAACTCATTAATATGTGTATCGTCATCATCTACGAACACTATACGTACAACGTTATCTCTAACACACATTTGAATGTTTTTTAACTGCTTTTAAACAAAAAAAAGTGTCATAAGCATTTCTTTGACTTTAATTTTAGACCATAAAATAATATGCCGTTGTCAAAGTCATTGCTGGTTTATTGTTGAACTAGTTCGATTAAGAATAAATATATCTATTTCTCATATTCATTATATTTATTAATTTATCATCAATGTATAAATTTAGTGGGTTCTCATTGTCTCGTAGAGTACTATTAAGAATCATTTTAGGGAAGAGGAGTCCACAGTGGAGCGGGGTTTTATAGTGAGTATAGGAGTTGATCGAAATGGGTCTCTCAATGGAACATTTTATTAACCATTACATATTTAACTATTCCTAAAAAGTAAATAAATTCAAATCAAATAATATTAAGGTATTTTTTGTTTTATAATTGATTTTTATTTGTCTCAAAAAGATAGTAGTCATAAAAGTCTTACATGTCAAACAATATCGAATTCACTTCTAACACAACCCATACACATTCCACGTTGTGAAGATATACAACGTTCTATATAAGTTCTTACGCATACATTTAAATAAAACACTTTAATATTCCCAACTACATATGGTAGGCGTATTCACTATAAAGTTCTACGACTAATAAAATAATTGATTTATCAACATAAAACATGCCCACCTAATCCATTATACAATCACATATGACCCATAGTATATCTTGGCTTTCTAATTATTAAATCATGTTTTAACAAAAAGCGTGTCCATGTGTCCCATCGATCAAACTCAAATTCCTAACTATTGGCCGCTTCCTCCTTTAATACATGCATGCACCACAATTAAGGTGTAAGGCTCACCATTGAGGTCGTTAAAATAAGAGGACAAATAATAATCAATTCATACCATTCAAGCATTCAACCAAATCAATCAACTCTCAAACTAATGGCTAAACGAAAATTCTTCAAACCTTGCAAGCAACACAATCAATGTTGGAAGGCTCAAGAGTCAAGACAAGAGAACAAAAATTTCAGGCTTCATACCAAACAAGCATTCAACACTATTTTAATATTACCAATTCAAATAGGCATAAAATTCATTGAATCCATTCATTTATATCTCATTTCAATCCATTTCCAATTTCACAAGCTATTATGTTATCTTGTTTCTCTCATGTTTTATATTTTAGTGGTGGCAGTGGCATAAGAAGAGGAGGCACAAGCTAAAGATTAAGAAAAGAAAGATCTACATATTCTTTCAAGTATTATATTGGTTTGTCATATACTGTATATGCTTAGTTCTTTTGTAAGACGGTATTACTTTAGCCAATGTGTTGCAAGTGCATATATGGGGCTTACAATTGTATTGTTAATGTGTATCTATTCTATATTGTAAATGTGGACATCTATTCCATATGTTGTTAATGTTGTACCCACTGTATTGTAAGTGCATATAAGAGGTTTTCAGTTTTACTATTGATGCCTATATATTATATACTATTAATGTGTATCTATTATTTATGATGTAAAGGTTGTATCCCTTGTATTATAAATGCATATATGAGGTACCTAGATATATAATTTAATGTATATCTCTTATATTGTGTTAATGCTCATCTCTTCTTTATGATGTAAATGTTGTTCTATAGATTCCTATATAGATTGTACGATGTAAATGTTGTAGCCATTAACTACAAGTGCATATATGAAGTTTTTAGTTATATTGTTAATGTCTATCTATTTTAAACTGTTAATGGTCACCTCTTCTATATGATGTAAATTCATATTTGTTCTACAAGATGTAAGTTTTGTAACCATTCTACTGTAAGTGGATATATGGTATTTTTAGTTATATTGTTAATGTCTATCTCTTCTAAACTGTTAATGGTTGTCTCTTTTATATTCAATGTAAATGTTGTTTTATAAATTTTGATATGTTATTGTAAATGTTGTAGCCACTATATTGCAAGTGAATATATGGATTTCTTAGTTATATTGTTAATGCTTATCTCTTTTATAGGATGTAAATGTTGTATCCACTATATTACAAGTGCATATATGGGGTTTTTGTTATATTTTTAATGCATGTCTCTTATAAAATGTTAATGCACATCTCTTCTATATGATGCAAATTTTATTCTGTAAATATCTATTTGTTGTATATATGATGTAAATTTTATTTTGTAAATTTATATTAGTTGCATATATGACATGTAAATTTTGTTTTGTACATTCATATCTCTTCTATATAATGTAAATATTATTTTGTAAATGAGATAAACATGATGGTGCAGGAGCACCTTAAAGGGCTTTTGGAAAATCTTGGCAATTTTGGCTTGTAGGTGGTTCTAGCCAACCACCAAGGTAATAAGGACTAATTGTAAAGTCCCAAGGTAGAATTCATGTTCTTTAGTGGAAAAATTAGGGTGGTTTAGAACCTGGAGGTTTGGAAAAGTCTGAATGACAAAATCAGGCAAAACTAGACAAGGTTGTCTTAGGAATTTGGCCTAAAAATGCAAAAAAAGCATTAATGATGTTCTAAGCCTGACCTAAGGGTCCTAGCACATGGGATAAAGGTATATAAGGTCATCCAAACCCTAATACCTGGTTTGGAAGTTCATTTTCATGAATTGAGACTTGGAGAGCATATTTTGTGATTGGAATTCAACAACTTTTGAGTGAATTTTTGTGTTTGAGCCTTCATCCAATCAAGAATGGATTGAGAGGACTAGTCTAATGCTTTGAGTATTTATTTTGTGTCATTTAATTACTATGTGAAGAATTATATTAGCCATTTAATTCAACTGGTTGTAATTTTGCAAGTTTTGGTATTCTTGGTTACAATGTCGGTTAAGGTCAGTTTTTGTAAATAATGATCCCCACTTGAATTCTTGTGGCAAGGCTACCATGGCCACTTGGAATCAAGTAGGGGACTGTTTGTACAGTGTAAATATTGTGTGTGGATTCTTGGTTTGCATGGGAAGAGTTGAATTCATCAAACACTAGGCGAGTGCAAGTGCATTCTGGCTAGTGGCTTGGAGAGGACAGCAAACAAGAAAGCTGATAAACGGATTGGTTTGAGCCAATCAAGAGCATGGGAGTGTGGAAATATGTATTCCAGACATTTGTGAGAAAGGATGAGAGTTGGGGAGGTCATTGAAGCCCTCAAAGTTGGAAAAAGGAGCAAGAACCCTAGAAACCCTTAAAATTAGGGGGTATGAGGACAATCCTATGTACGGACACTTGTAGAACCTTACACCTGGTAAATCTTGAAGCCTAGGGTACTACTAGAAGGAATATCCAAAAATATTTGGGGGTTGTTAAGGCCGTTTTTGAGAAAAGCCAAAAAAATGGGTTCTAGGAGACCTAAAAGGGGCAAAAAGGCTACAAGGCCTAAAATTGGGTTTTTCTTGAATTCGATGGGTAAATGAAGAAAGAAAACTACAAGAAGGATCAGAGTGGAGCAAGATCACCCTAGGAATAGTTGGTAGACCTATTCCAAGACCCAAGCAAGGTTTGGGAGCTTTGTGGCAAAATTGAGCCCAGGGAAGCTTAGTGGTGAATTGTGGGCAATGGTGAAGAATTTGAAATTGGTGGAGAGTCCTATAAGGAGTTAGGGGTTTAGGAGAGATCCCTGAGTAGGGTAGATTGGAATACCCTAGGAATACCAAAGAATAGTTCTTGGGAAGAGCAAGAGTGCTCTTGAGGGATAGGACTCCCCATCAAATTGGTATCAGAGCCAATAAAGGCTTGGGAATTGAAACTAGTGAATGTCAGAGAGAAGTGAATCCATAGGAGAGAATACCATGGTGAACAATGTAGAGCTAGCTAGAGACTTGATAGAGCAGAAAGAGAAGAATAAGCGTCTTGAAGAGGCTATGGAAGAGATGAAGCAAAAATTGGAAGAAGTTGTTGAATCGACAAGCAAGATGAAGGTACAGTTGGCAGGGGACAAAGACAAGGGTAAATACGAAGTGGAGGAGGACATAGAACCAAAACCTGACCCTCCATTATCAGAGGAACCCTTCCTCAAAGCATTGAAGGCATTGAGTGGCAAGGCACTAGAAGGTGTCCCTGTGTTCACAGAAAGAATGGATGCAGAGTTAGTTATGGAATGGATAGAGGAAATGGAGAATCACTTTAAATGTGATGGAGTTACTGAGGCACAAAAGGTGAAGATAGCCAAATCAAGGTTAAGAGGACAAGCATTAACTTGGTGGAAGTTTCTACAAGAAGAAAGAGAGATGGAAGGCAAGAAACCCATAGGAAGTTGGAAAACTATGGTGGCTAAAGTGAAGGAGAACTATCTACCTGAGGACTATGACATTCAATTGCACAAGAAGAGACAAAATCTCAAACAAAGATACCTAGATGTAGTTGCATATACAGAGGAGTTCCAAAAACTAAGCCTTAGATCTAGAGTGCAAGAAGTTGAAAGCATCAAGGTTGCTAGGTATCTAAATGGTCTTAGATGGAGCATCCAAGAGGAGTTGAGTCTTTTCACACTTACCACCCTCCATAGCTGCTATCAAATGGCTATTAAGGTGGAAGAGAAACTGAAAAAGAAACAAGATTCCAATACTAGAGGTAAAGGAAGAGGTAGAGGTAGAGACTCTAGAGGTGGACAAAGAGGAGGTTTTGGTGGAAGAAGCCATGAAAATAGAGGGCAAGGCGATTCCAAGGTTGGAGAACAATCCCATGAGTCAAATAGTAGAGGGGGTTACAGAGGTAGAGGCACTAACAATGGAGGAAGAGGCAATTCGGGAGGCTTTGGGAGAAGCTCTCATTTTGCTTCCATGAAATGTTACAATTGTGGACAATTGGGTGATCCGGCTTATAGGTGTCCTGACAAGCCAACATCTTCACAAGGTGAGAGGAAGATCAACTATGTATAGGAAGAGGACTGCTCCAAACATTTAGAGGTGAGTCTAGATTCAGAGAAAGGTGAGAATCTCATGTTAAGAATAATTTTGATCAAAGCACCTACCGAGGATGAACACAAACAAAGGAGAGCTCTTTTTAGAGTCAAGTGCATGATACTAGGAAAGGTTTGCAAGGTCATCATTGATTCAGGGTCTACTGATAATGTCATCTCAGAGGAGGCAGTACAAAAGCTAAAACTCATCAAGATACCCCATGTGTGCCCTTACAAGGTTACTTGGTTGAACAAGGGGAAAAATATACTAGTCAATGAACAAGTTTGGGTTGAGTTTGCTATAGGAAAGTATCAAGACAAGATACTATGTGATGTGTTACCAATGGATGCATTCCATTTGCTACTTGGCAGACCATGGCAATATGACAGGGAGGCAGTAGACCATGACAAGGAGAATAAGTACTCATTCAAGAAGGATGGAGTGACTTATAAAATTCAGTCTTTGTTAGAAGAAAACATAGTGGAAAAGGCAGAAACTAGTGTCCTTTTGATGAGTGGAAAGGAGTTCCTAAAAGACATCAAGGAGGAAGAAGGAGTTGTCTATGCAATCATGTTAAAGCCAAAGGAAGAAGAGTCACCTAATCAGCTACCTATGACAGCAGAAGTGAAGCGATTATTGGATCAGTTTAGGGACATTATTTGTGAAGGTACACCAGCTACACTACCACCTAAGAGAGCAATCAGTCATCAAATAGACTTTATACCAGGAGCAACACTACCTAACAAGGTTGCATACAAGATGACATCGGAGCAAAACAAAGAGATAGCAAGGCAAGTTCAAGAACTTTTGGATCAAGGGCTGATCAGAAAGAGCATAAGTCCATGTGCTATTCCAGTTGTGTTGGCACCTAAAAAGGGAGATAAGTGGAGAATGTGTACTTATTCTAGGGAAATAAATAGGATAACCATTAGATATAGGTTTCTTATTCCTAGGATAGAAGATTTAATGGATTGTTTAGGGGGTGCTAAGTACTATTCCAAAATTGATTTGAAAAGTGGTTATTATCAGATTAGAATGAAAGAGGGAGATGAATGGAAGTCAACTTTTAAAACTACATAGGGGTTATATGAGTGGTTAGTGATGCCATTTGGGCTTACAAATGTACCTAGCACTTTTATGAGGATGATGAATGAGGTCTTGAAGGACTTTATAGGAGTCTTTGTGGTTGTCTACCTAGATGATATCCTCATCTTCATCAAAACAAAAGAAGAACATATGAAGCACCTAGAACTTGTGTTGAGGAAACTTCAAGAGGAGAAGCTCACCATCAATCTTGAGAAGAGTGAGTTCATGAAGCAAGAGCTAATCTATCTAGGATTTGTAGTATCCCAAGGGAACTTGAAGATGGACAAGAGTAAGGTTGAAGCCATTCTTAGTTGGCCTACTCCCAAGACAGGGACAGAAGTTAGGAGTTTCCATAGATTGGCACAATTCTATAGGAATTTTGTGAGAAGGTTTAGTGAAATCTGTGGACCGGTTCTTGACACCATCAAAGGAGGACTGAAAACTAAGTTTGTGTGGACTAAAGAAGCCAGTGAAGGATTTGAAAGGTTGAAGAGGGAGATAGCTACCCAACCTATCCTAGTTCTACCAAGCTTTGACAAACCATTCATAGTGGAATGTGATGCAAGTAACATAGTAGTTGGGGCTGTTCTAAGCCAAGAAGGCAGGCCGATGGCATTCTTTAGTGAAAGGTTGAATGAAGCAAGGTCTAGGTACTCATCCTATGACTTAGAGTTGTATGCTTTGGTACAGGCTCTTAAGAAGTGGAGGCACTATCTATTGCCAAAATAATTTGTGGTATACACTGATAATCAGGCCTTAAGTTACATCAACACCCAAGAGAAGCTCAGTTTGAGGCATATCAAGTGGATGGAGTTTTTGCAGTCATACACCTTTACCATCAAGCATAAGAAGGGGATTAACAACAAGGTTGATGATGCTCTTAGTAGGAGGTTGCTTAGTGTCCATGAGATACAGCTACAAAGTACAAGGGTTGAAGGATTTAAAGATCTATATGAAGGAGATTCTAATTTCTCATAAATATACAAGGTATGTACTGATTTTGAGAACCATTTTCACAGTGAATATGCTGATTACACCTTGAAAAATGGTTTATTGTTTAGGGGAAAGAAATTATGTGTTCCTAGAGGTTCCATGAGGGATAATCTAATCCAATAAAAGCATAATGGCGGTTTGAGTGGTCACTTTGGTTTGAACAAGACACTAGACTTAGTGGAGAGGTTCTATTGGTGGCCTAAAATGCAAAGAGATGTAATAAGGTATGTTGAACAATGTGGAGTATGTTAAAAGGCAAAGGGAACATCAAGCAATGCAAGTCTTTATCAGCCATTACCCATCCCAAGTAGACCATGGGAATGCATAAGCATGGACTTCATAGTAGGGCTACCTAGGACACCAACTGGTTTTGATAGTGTGTTTGTGGTAGTGGACAAATTTAGCAAGATGAGCCATTTTATTCCATGCAAGACAACACATGATGCAAGTCAGATGGCACACCTATTCTTCAAGGAGATAGTGAGGATACATGGGTTTCCAAGGAGCATAGTTGTAGATAGAGATGTAAAGTTTATGGGACACTTTTGGAAAACTCTTTGGAAGAGGCTAGGAACCAACTTGTCTCATAGCTTAGCATATCATCCACAAACAAATGGATAGACAGAGGTGATCAATAGGGTATTTGGGAACTTGTTGAGATGCTTAACTAAGGAGTATGGACAAGGGTGGGAGCAAGTGATTCCACAAGAAAAAATTTCTTATAATGATAGCACAAATAGGACTACGAGTAAGAGTCCATTTGAGATAGTCTATGGTTTACATCCAAGGGGTGTACTTGAGCTTAGAGATATGAAAGGTTATGAAGGAATTAATGGTCATGCTGATGATTTTGCTCAATCAATGAGAGAGGTTCATGAGCAGGTAAGGAAGACATTGATAGAGGCTAATCAAAAGTTGAAGGAAAAAAGAGATGAAAGGAGAAGAGAATTACAATTTGAGATAGGTGATTTGGTGATGGTATAATTGAACAAGGCAAGGCTACAGAAAGGAATACCCAATAAGTTGTAGATGAAGAGGATAGGGCCATGTAAATTATTGGCTAAGTATGGATCAAATGCTTACAAGGTGGAGTTACCCAAGGGGATGTCTATTTTTCCTATCTTCAATGTGAAAGACTTGGTGAAGTATAAAGGACCAAAAATGGATGAAGAATAGTACAATGCTGAGATAAACAAGGATGTGGAAGCACTCAAGGTACCTAATCAGATCAGACCACAAGTGGACAAGATTTTAGACTCAAGGGTGAAGAAGACTAGGCACAAGACATACAAGGAGCACCTAGTGAAGTGGAAACATCAACCAAATTCAGAAGCTACTTGGGTAGCAGAGAGTGACTTTCAGAAGCATGGAACTAGTGAGGATCTCTTGAAACCATAGGTTCCTAAACTTCTTTGTTGCAGGGGGAGAATGGTGCAGGAGCACCTTAAAGGGCTTTTGGAAAATCTTGGCAATTTTGGCTTGTAGGTGGTTCTAACCAACCACCAAGGTAATAAGGACTAATTGTAAAATCCCAAGGTAGAATTCATTTTCTTTAGTGGCAAAATTAGGTTGGTTTAGAACCTAGAGGTTTGGAAAAGTCTAAATGACAAAATTAGGCAAAACTAGACAAGGTTGTCTTAGGAATTTGGCCTAAAAAATGAAAAAAAAGCATTAATGATGTTCTAAGCACGACCTAAGGGTCCTAGCATGTGGGATTAAGGTATATAAGGTCATCCAAACCCTAATACATGGGTTGGAAGTTCATTTTCATGAATTGAGACTTGGAGAGCATATTTTGTGATTGGAATTCAACAACTTTTGAGTGAATTTTTGTGTTTGAGCCTTCATCCAATCAAGAATGGATTGAGAGGACTGGTCTGATGCTTTAAGTCTTGCTTTTGATTCATTTAATTACTGTGTGAAGCATTATATTAGCCATTTAATTCAACTGGTTGTAATTTTGCAAGTTTTGGTGTTCTTGGTTACACTGCCGGTTAAGGCCAGTTTTTGTAAATAATGATCCCGACTTGAATTCCTGTTGCAAGGCTACCATGGCCACTTCGAATAAATTAGGGAACTTTTTTATAGTTTAAATATTGTGTTTGGAGTCTTGGTTTACAGGGGAAGAGTTGAATTCATCAAACACTAGGCGAGTGCAAGTGCATTCTGGCTAGTGGCTTGGAAAGGACAGCAGAAAAGAAAGTTGATAAACGGATTGGTTTGAGCCAATCAAGAGCATGGGAGTGTGGAAATATTTATTCAAGACATGTTTCAGAAAGGATGAGAGTTGGGGAGGTCATTGAATCCCTCAAAGTTGGAAAAAGGAGCCAGAACCCTAGAAACCCTTGAAATTAGGGGGTATGAGGACAGTCCTATGTACAGGCACTTGCAGAACCTTATAACTGGTAAATCTTGAAGCCTAGGTTACTACTAGAAGGAATATCCAAAAATATTTGGGGGTTGTTAAGGCCGTTTTTGAGAAAAGCCAAAAAAATGGGTTCTAGGAGACCTAAAAGGGGCAAAAAGGCTACAAGGCCTAAAATTGGGTTTTTCTTGAATTCGATGGGTAAATGAAGAAAGAAACCTGCAAGAAGGATCAGAGTGGAGAAAGATCACCCTAGGAATAGTTGGTAGACCTATTCCAAGACCCAAGCATGGTTTGGGAGCTTTGTGGCAAAATTGAGCCCAGGGAAGCTTAGTGGTAAATTGTGAGCAATGGTGAAGAATTTGAAATTGGTGGAGAGTCCTATAAGGAGTTAGGGGTTTAGGAGAGATCCCTGAGTAGGGTAGATTGGAATACCCTAGGAAGACAAAAGAATAGGTCTTGGGAAGAGCAAGAGTGCTCTTGAGGGATAGGACTCCCCATCACATGACAGATGGAGGGGCCTGATTGTTTCCCCTACCACTATCATAGTAGTGTTGCCCTTAGATTAGATATAAATAAAGACCATAATACTTAGTTGGTTAAAAAAATTGCTAAGTATTTTGAATCCCAAAAAAATGGTGAAAAAATTATAGAAAAGGATAAATATAAAAAAAAAAAAGTGTTTTCCCTAAGTGATAATAGCCCAAGGCAGCCAAAAGATTTTGAACTAGAAAAACCAAAATTCCAGTACATCTGGATGATGTTACTTATTGGCTAATATCCGTTACAGAAAGCCCAAAGAAAGAAAAAGAGATAGGATCAACACATATCCCAAAGGAAATTTGCATAGGTAAATATTTTAGGACAATACAATTTGATCACAAAGATGGATCTTGCTTTGACTCAGAGGTCAGTAACATGGAAACTAAATTTAGTAACCTAAAAGGAAAAGAAAAACAAGAACTGGGAAAGAAAACCTTATACAAAATAAAATAGAAATAAGACCGGTGAGACTCATAAAAATAAGGATAGTGAACTCCAAATGTTTGAATTACTTCAAGAATGATAGAGAAGATTTACCTAGAGCATGGATGCAAATGTTATTTAATTGTGTAAGCTGGAATATCAAGGGACTTGAGTCCCCTGATAGGAAACATATCATAAGAAGATACCTTAACATGGAAAAAAAATAAAGAAATTGTGCTCTTCCATGAGGTCAAAGTGGTTGATTTTGTCTTAGAAAACAACCTTAAATTTATATGGAAAGATGCAACTCAAGTATTCAAAAATCATGAAAGAGACAAAGGAGGAATCGTCATCCTCCTAAATAACAAATGGTCCAAATATGTCACCAAAAGTGGTATCTCCCTATGCAATAGGGCTATTTGGGTTACTATTGAAAAGGATAATGAAAAATAGGAATTCTCTCTATCTATGCTCCAAATGACTATAGAAAAAGAGTGGATTTGTGGATATGGTTGAGTGAGCTAGAAAAAATTCATTGGATTTCAAGAGGGGACTTCAACATGATAGAAAAAAAAAATGACAGATTAGGAGGAATGGACCAAGAATGGAAAGAAAATGAAAAAATATATTAGGAGAAATTAAAAAATAATCTTAAACTCTATGACCCTCTTGAAGGTGGAAAAAAGGGAAAAAATGCAATTTGATTCACATGGTGTAACACCCAAAAAAGGTAGCAAGAGAATCTACTCAAGACTAGGTAGATTTTATGCCAACAGAGATAGGTTAATATTTGATAGAATGGAAGATAGGATTAGGATAAATGTTTATCCCACTATCCTATCTAACCACCATCCTATAAAGGAAGATCAAAGAAAAAGGGGGAAAAGTTCATCCTATATACCAAATTGTTGAAAGATGAGGACTGCAACAATGCAATATTCACTATCAGAGAGCTAAATAATTGGATTCTAGAGGATCTCTCCCTCATTGAAAAATGGAATCTATACATCAGGACCTGGTCTAAGTTGTTCCAAACCATTGGGAAAAATAAGGCTTTAGATGGAAGAAGAGTTGAAAATTCTCTCCAAGAGTTCAGCTTTGTAGCCTTGAAAATGTTCTCCAACTAGACCCTACCAAAGAAAAAGTAAATGAAGAACTTGTCAAATGCAAGAATGAGTTAAGGAGAATTCAAACTAAAAATGCTCAAGGTCTAAAGAAAAGATCCAAAATTAATTGGATCAATAATGGAGATAAATGATCAAAGTTTTTATTCAATTATCTAAAAGACAAGAATGCAAAAGAAAACATAAGCTATGTTTGGGATAATGAAAATTTTCCTAGTGATCCCTATGTGATTCAGAAATAGTTCTTCATATTCTACAATAATCTCTTCAAATTAGAAGATAAGGACCCCTAAGAAAAAAAATCTTTGGAACTTTTTAAAAATTTCATACCAAGAAAAGTTTCCCTTGAAGATGCTATGATGCTCAAGAAGGAATTTTCCAAAGAAGAAATCTCTCAAACCATTCTAACCTTCAACACTAATAAATCCCCTAGTGTTGATGGCTTGCCTATAGAATTTTATAAGCAAAACACTAAGTGGATTTTTGAAGGCCCGTGCCAAGTCTATAAAGAAATAATCACACAAGGCTCCCTTGGTAATGAAATTAATAAAGCTATTGTCAAGCTCATACCTAAAGAAGGTGATAAGACCTTATTCAAAAATTGGAGACCAACTTAACCCTATTAAATGTTTCTTATAAGATTCTTGATAAGTTGATTGCATTGAGGGTAAGAGATCTCCTCCCAAAGATCATTAATTATTCTCAAATTGGATTTATCAAAGGAATATATGTCCTAGAGAATCTAATCACAACCTGGGAGGGGATGGAGTGGGCCAATAGCTCTAATCAAGATGTGGGGCTACTTCTACTTGATTTTGAAAAGGCATATGATAGGGTAGAATGGTCTTTTCTAATAATGGCATCAGAAGCCTTTGGATTCCCAATGAAATTTTGTATTATGGTTAAAACACTCTTGAAGGATGTCACAGTGCACAAGTTAAAGTAAATGGATTTCTAGCCAAGCAAATCATGTTAAGCAGGTTGATAAGGCAAGGTTTCCCCCTTGCCTCGACCTTGTTTATAATTGCAACTAAAGCACTACATTACCTACTAAGAGTCTGCACTGAGAACTTGTTAATTAAAGGACTTACTTTACCAAACAACAATGATATAATAAATATCCATTTTGTAGATGACACTACAATATTTCTTAAATTGGAGGAAGGTAATATTTCTAACCTTTTTAAAAATCTTAAAAATAATTGTGATCCTTCAAGAGCTAAAGTCTCCAAGTCCAAATCAATTATGTTAAGTTGGAAATGTAGTCCCCCATATTGGTTCTAAAAATTTGAGATCCAGTTAGGGGCTCTAACACTCAAGTCTGATACTTAGGTATTCCTTTTGATATTAATCCAAGTTTGAAGGGCATGTGGAATTGGGTCAAGAATAAGATTGAAAATAAAATTGACAGTTGGAATAGGTAGTATCAATCTTTAGCAAGTAGATACCAAGTATGTCATGTTGAAAAAAATTATCCTCTTAAACACCTTATACTACTCAATTTGGATCTTTTGTAGCTACCAGATAGAGGAAGTGAAAAAAATAATAAGGCAATATATTTGGTCTAATGGAAAGGGGGGGAAAAGGAAACATGGAGTGAGCTAGAAATGGTGTTGCACCGACAAGAAAAATGGTGGACTAGGATTGAAAGATTTGAAGAAACATGGAATAGCTTTGACAACCAAATGGATAATTAATTCCACCAAGGGTGATGAACCTTGCAAGTTCTTGGTCAAGAAAAATATAGAAAGAGCAATCCCAAAAAAGCCAAGTCCTAGAAAGGTGTCCCTATCTATGATTTGGTGTTTGGAAAATTCCCAGTTTCCACAAGTAGCTCTTTGGTTTTGAAAACAATATGGAAAGCATGTGAGCATATTAGAGATATAATATCTCTATCAATGGTCGCATAGACCAAAACAATAATTTTAACTACACAAATAAGTCAATATGGTGGAATCTTACCCATAAGGAAAAAATCCTTGCAATGCTAGAAGGATGTTCTGCTAAATCATGGGCTATAAAGGGCATTAGAGGCTTTAAGGACATAATAGATAATGATCACCTAAAATATTGGGAATCCTTAATAAATGAAATTGATATTACTTGTTCTCAATGGAGAACATAATCAATCCTTAGGGACTCTTGGAACGGGTGGAATATGGCACCAAATAATAACTCTTGATACAACATCAATGGGAATATTAATTTGGACTACTACATATGGGTGGATGGTGTTAGGTCTCAAAAACATAGGTTTGAACCACGAGAGGTTTCCAAACTCTCACAATATTTTAGGCTAATGTACAAGGCCAAACGATGAATTTGAACCTTCTTCTCTTCAGGCTCTGCCAGACCTAGGCGGGTGAACCTATATGAATGAAGAAGATTTAAACTGTGTATTTCCCTTAAGCAATCTATCCACAATGGAAATTGGGAGTGAAAAGATATAATCCTAATTTGGTATAAATTGCATAAGCAATATCAAGGTAAAATCTAATATGTTCAGTTAACAGATGTCAAATAAAATGGATAAAAATAAATGATGAAATGGGGGAGACCGATGCCTTGTTGGGTAAATGGAGTCTAATGAAGATCTAGGAAATGCAGCCCATAATGGTAGTAATTCAAACTGCTTGGGACACTGATAAGGGTTTATAACTTGTATAAACGTGCAAATTTGATAGTTGGAAAACTCTACTTTAGACTAATTGCCAAGCCTAATTATATGGTTCTTCTTACTTATCCAATTAACACTTCTAAATTACGGTGATTGACTAGAAGGATTTAATCTTCACTTGAAAGAACCGATTAATCACATCACATAAATACAAAAAATGTGCATCAACCAACTAAAGATATACTTGATATTTAAATTTGAATAACAAAGAAGCATTAAAATGGAGACAACCACATGATTGAATAATTACAACAAACAGTTGATACCAAAATTAGGCAGGAAAATCAATTATCTCCATTGTTCTCATCAAAGTTTATACATGCATGCTGGTCTACCCCTTCTAAAATAAAAAAACTTCCTCCTACAATTATCACACCTCTTCTTTTTATATTTTTCCTTGAAAAATCTCGCGTGCCTCTTGATCTATGTCCTCTCGTATTCTCATGGGAGGCTGCCCACCTTAGATCAATGGTCGCGTTGTTTGATAATAATGCAAGAGATGCAACTCGCGGATTTTAACTGGTTATCACTTTGGGGGTGTGAACCAATGAGCAAGGGTGGAGATCAAGCTGAATGTTCAACTTTACTTGTGAGCCCTTTGATCTTGTCCAATCTCCTTTAGTTAAATCCTTTGTTCTGCACCTTGACCATATGCACTCGTGTATCGAGGTGACACAAAGCGTCGAAAGACATATTTCATCTCACATCAATATCAGAGAGTCTCTTTGATGTAAATTGTTGTAGGAAGATTGTATCACCGAGACATCAAACCACTCCTACCGATCGATGTGACATATGAAGTCGAAAAGACATTTGGAACTCATTCCGATAGCTCATGTCTCCCTGATATATTTCCTTTTGATCCATCAGTGAGACAAAGTGGATGGCTTGCCGATCAAATTCCATTGGCATGACCAATATGTTTTGGATGACTTGAAGATCTCACTCTAATAGTTATTCTCTTGCCGATGAAGTTCCTTGCTCGTCCGTCGGTGAGACCAAGTGAATGTCTTGCCGATAAAATTCCATCGGTGTGACCAATATGTTTGGGCTAACATGAAGATCTCACTCTGATGGCATATGTCTCCTCGATGAAGGTCCTTCATTCCGCAGCTACAGAGTGTACGCGATCCATAAAGTGTGCTCATATTTCATTCGCGATATGGTAGGGAACGGTCTAGATCAACTCTTGCAATCTGTAAGATGCCTAACCTGCACATGAAGCAAAGTTGTTCATAACAAAAGGTGACTGACTAGGCGGATAGGAAAATGACCCTCGAGGTAGAAAATTTAGACATTTATCAACTCGATGCACAAATAAAATTTAAACATAGTCCTAGCAAATAAAAACTGATAGGGCAAGTAAAAGGGGGCCGATAATGAATGTATCACGATGGCTTAGAAGATGACCAATGATACCAGCAACTGGGACAAATAGTCAACACAAAATTAGAATGTTTAGGGCAATTAGAGGACCCAAGACCAACTTTGGCTTAAAACCCAAAACCCCAAGACTAGAACGAGCAAGTATGGAAAATGGTAAGAGCTCCAACAGCGGCTCCATCTAGGGATGTATGCCCCTTGTGGGCATAGTAAGAATTCAGGCCTCTAGGAGAGTAGACCAAGACCACAAAGGATATGAAAATGAAACAGTGGACACCAGAGGTGGAAAATGGAGGATATGGAAGTGACCTTATACTACTATAGATGGAAAAAATTATTTTTCATGAGGGAAATCTGGGATTGTCCATGTACTAGCAAGCCCTAGCCCCTTTTGAATTCCTAGACTACTATGCATGGAAAATAATGTTTCAAGAGGCCTGTTAATAATTTTCCATGCACTGGCAATCCTTAATCCTCTGGTACTCCTCAAGAGAATAAATGCTTTAGGAACTGCCCATGTACCAGCAATTCCTGCTCCTCTCCAGACATATTCTGCAAATAATAAGAATCCTTCCCTCCTTTGCCAATGATCACAAAAGGACCCAAACACAGAGCTTCAAAATTTCCATGATTTCCCTTCTCCTGGCATCGAGCATTCCACATTAACACTAGATCATTTTCCTCAAATTTTTTTATCTTTGGCTTTCTTATCAAAAAGATATTTCATTTATGATTGTAGCTTCACATTTTGTTTTTGGGCCATTCTCCTTACTTCATCAAGTTCTACAAGTTGTTCCATTCTTTCCTCCATTAGTTCAAAAATATCCAAATCCTCTTGCAGAATAAAATTATAAATTGGTAAAAGATTTTGTAATGGCATCATGGCTTGTGTTCCATACACCAGTTCAAGTGGAGACTTTCCAATTTATTTTTTCACTGTAATCCTATCCGCACATACAAACATTCTCAACTTTGAGTCCCATGGCTTTTTTATTTTGTCTAACATCCTCCTTATTATCTTCAGAAGACTTTTATTGCTATATTCGACCTGATCATTTGCTTGTGGGTTGTAAGGGGCAACATAGGAAATATTAATGCCATATGTATTGTAGAAGTCTTTGAATTCATCAGATCTAAAACACATCCCATTATCTATGATCACTCTTACTGGTGTGTCAAATCTAGTCTTTATTTTTTCCATCAGAAAGTTTATCACCACCTTGCTTGTTGCTTGCTTAGTTAGGGTTGCCTCCACCCACTTAGTAAAATAATCAGTGGCTACTAGTATCCATTTATGTCCACTTGATTTTTCATGTATTTCTCCAATGAAGTCAATTCCCCATTGATGGAAGGAGGATTTCACCTACAAAGGTCTAAGCAGTAGGGCTCCTTGATATTTCAATTTTCCTAAAAACTTCTGACAAGCCTCACATTTCCTTACATGTGCAAAAGAGTCATTAAAAACTTTAGTCCAATAATAGCCAGCCCTAAGAATCTTATGTGCAGTGGTTTTGGCAGAATAATGACCTCCACACACCCCTTCATGCATCTCCCTCAATACATGTTTTGCATGTGATTCATCTAGACATAACAATAGCATTCCATCCCTATTCTTCCAAAATAGGTTTGCTTCTATAAATACATACTTAGAAGTTTGCAGCTTCAAAGTTCTCTTTTGATTATCATTCAACCCCTCTGGGCATTTCATGTGCTTGAGATAATGTATTATGTTTGTGTACCAGGGAGTATGTTCGATACTTGCAACTGCATTCTCCTCACCTTCTATATTGCAAATTTGGTTTTGCTTCAATATTTATTTTTGCCATCAGCCTAGCTAAACCCTGTCCTCTTACTAGCTTGGTAATCTAAATTTTCATATCGAATTCTTGGATTTTACTGATCCATCTACATCTTTTCTCTGTCACCTCTGTCTGTATGAGAATGCCTTTCACAATTGCATGTGGGACATATGCAATTACTTTAGCTCCAACAAGATATGGTCTGAAAGCTTTTGTTGCTTTGACCAATGCAAAGGCTTGTTTTTCCATGATATCATATTTTAGTTCTGACCCTTGCAAAGACTTGCTAAAAAAAGATATAGGTTTCTCATGACCTTCATCATTCTTTTGTAACATAATAGCTACTATGGTGTGAAATGAGGCAAAATAAAATATTTGAAAGGGTTTGGTAAAATCAGGGGACTTGAGGATGGGGGCTTCTTTGATAGCTCTTTTGATAGATATAAAGGATTCCATGGCTTATGTAGTCCAATCTATATTTTCTCCTTTTTTCATCATCTTGGATATAGGTTTAACAATCTCAGCAAAATTTGACACAAATCTCCTTACAAAGTTAATTTTACCAAAAACTGATTAGATTGCTTTGACAGTTTTGGGAATGGGGATTTTGTCTATGGCTTCTACTCTTTCAAGGTCTATCCTAATCCCATATTTTGATACAATGTGCCCCAAAAGCCTACCCTCTGTAACAGAAAAGTGATATTTTTTAGGATTAGGACTAATACCATATTGCAAAGCTTTGATAAATATATTCTCCAAGTGCCCCACATGTTCTTCTGCCTTTTTGGAATAAGCAGTAAGATCGTCTTGGTACACCACCATTATAGCATTAATAAAATCTACAAACGCCACATCCATGGCCCTTTGAAAAGTTTCCCCTACATTTGTGAGACCGAATGGCATTCTCACATAGACATATGTCCCCCACGGTGTAGTAAATGTTGTCTTATATTGCTCAGACTCTTTGACTTTAACTTGGTTATATCCAGAAAATCCATCCATCATTGATAGTAACTCACATCTTGTTACTTTGTGCAATATTGCCTCCATATTTGGGAAAGGATAATTATCTTTAAGGGAGGCCACATTCAAATTTTTGAAATCTACACACAATCTAATATCCCCATTTTTCTTTCTTACTAGAACCAGGTTTGAGACACATGTTGAATGTCTAATGGGTTTAATAATACTTCCATCTTTGAGTTTTGCCAGTTCCTCCTACATCTTTGGTTCCAAAGTTGGGTTAATAGGCCTTTGCTTTTGTCTAAAGGGATTTGTATTTGGTTTAAGTGGAATCTCATGCTAGAAAAAATATTCTCTGTATGCCTTGAGATCCTCATAAGACCAAGCAAACACATGTTTGTATTTTCTCAATAATGCAATTAACATTCCCCTGATGGTTGGACTTATTTTCTTTCCAATGTAGACCTTTTTTGGTGCTAACTCAATTCCTAGATTTATTTCTTCAATATCCTCTCTCTTGACTGGTGTCTACTTCATGAGAGAGCGATCATTCCTATCGTACACTCTTTCTAGTGCCACAAGCCCTTTGGGGAGCTTGTTGGTTTTAAGCTGCAAGACATCCTTCCCAAATACAATTTATTTCCCATTCACTTTTTCCACAAAAGTTTTGAATTCAATCTCCTAAGCTTCATATTGATCTATGCAATGAAGAAAATTTAGAAGATTGGTATCATCATTGAAAAATTTCCAATTGTATATATTGTCAGGGATAGCAGGTCTTATTTTGAATTCAACCTAAGATATTCTAGCCAAGGTGATATCATCTCTTTTCAAGGCTACATTAGTTAGAAAATATGCCATCAATTTTTTTGATTTGTCTATCCAATCAATTGTGAAAGCATCAAATAACTCAACTGTATCCCACACAACATTTCTATATTGTTTCAATCTTTTATTCTTTGTAGCATATCTTGATCTAATTTGTGAGACAACCGGTTCAGAGTCTCCTAGGATAGTTATCAATTTGATCTTATGCTTAACAACCATATTTAAACCAATCAACAAGGCCTCATATTCTGCCACATTGTTTGTACTCTCAAAGGTTAACAAAAATGAATATTTGAATCTAACACCTTCAGGTGATATAAATACCACTCCAGCTCCATTGCCTTCTTGACTGCATGCTCCATCGAAATACATTTTCCACACACCCTGTTGATCTTTGGATACATGTTTGTCAATTGGGTCAGTATTTGCTAATTCCTAACATGGTTCCACTCTGAAGCTCCCTAAATCCACATCACAGAAACAATTGATATGTTCTTGAGGAACAAAATCAACTATCTGATTCATCCTTGGTTATCTATACAATTTGACTTCTTCACCGTTGATTGGTATTGTGGCATATGATAAATCAAACTGTACATTGCCTCCAACTGTTGCAATAAATTGTCTTGACAAAAGCATTCCAAACTGAGGAGGTGTGTCAATCACAGTTATATCAATATTATAAGTTGATTGTGGGTAAGTAGCCAATTTCACTTCCACATCTTTCATGATTCCCACCACTGGGACATGTCTACTATCCATGGCATTACATTTACCACTTTCAACATCCACCCACATACCGATTTGCTTCATCACCCCTACTGGCATGATGTTAATAGAAGCACTTGAATCTATCATGCAATTTCTTTCCATCTTTTTCTTTATGAGTACGGTAGTAAAGAATGGATCAATTTGTGGTGGATTCATCAATGCATTACTTAGACAAGCCTCTGGAACTTTTATCTTTTCCTTCTTATTACTAATTTTAGGAATGTCCTTATTTCAAGATTTGTACTTTTATTACTTCCATTAGACATTAATTGAATAGCACTTTCCCTATACTCTTTAATCTTCATCATTTCAAGTAATGGGACATACATCTTTACCTGAGACAAAGCTTGCATGAAATCAAAAGAGACACCTTATGTTCTGATCATCTTCTTTTGCTCCATTGACTCTCCTTTGTTCACCCTTTTGTTTGTCTGATCTAACTTTTGTTTTTCCTTGGGAAATTCTTTGTTTTCCTCCTTATGAACATGCTTTTGTTCCTTTTTATTAGGTTGCTTATCATCCATCCTTTTTGAAGCTTCTTGAGGCATTTTCTTATCCTTCAAAAATATTCCTCTTGGAACACCTTCACTCTCATTTATTGTTTTGTTTCTCAACCAGTATCTACTTTTGGCCTACTCAACTACTACAATGGTTAGCCATTCAATTTATTCTTCGATTGGCCTCCTTATACTACACTTATTTGTCTGATACCATGTACTAGGAGAACACTTTTCATCATCACTTTCTTCATGATCAGAAAAAGCTTGTTGTTCTGCCATATGAACATTGTATTTTTGGTGATCCACATCATATTCATACCCTCCTTCTTCTGAAGATGAATATCCCTGCTCAACAGGGTGAAGAGTATGGGAAGTTAAATAGACATTATAATCCTCTTCATTATTGTCTTTTGGCATGTCTTTTCCTGATATCGACTGAGCTACAATACAATGATCAGGGGAATGTGGCAAGTCACAAACTAAACACCAAGGACTATTATTTATCATGTACGCTCCTCTTTTCTTTAAAGGATCAGGTGTCTCCTTATTCTTAGGCCTATCCGTTACTGGCTTTCCATCCTTCCAATTTGTATTATACGGCATGTCATGCAACCTTGGCCTTTCATTTATGTATGTATTTTCTTGCCTGTTTGAAGGAGTATATTGGGGGACCCTAGGATTATCCCTCTTGCCAATCATTCATGTAGCTTTGCTATTATTTTCAATATTTAATGCTAGCTTCTATGCTTCAGCTAAGCTCCTTGGACACCTGTTCCTAAGCTCATATCTTGTCTTAGGATCAAAAGCCTTTAAATAGATACTTAATGCTTTAGGATCAACTAATTTGGATCTGGGAGGTTTCTTATTATGTAACTTAGAAAACCTCTGGTTGAAGTCATAAGTTGACTCATTCTGATTCTTCTTGATAGCTACCAATTTATGCAAGGAAAATTCTGGTGCACATTGATTCCCATACTACTCAAGGAATTGTTCATAAAACTCCTGAATGGAATCAATAGAAGTTGTTGGCAGACTGTTAAACCAATATATAGCATCCTAAAACAATGACATCATAAACAATCTCATTTGCACATCCTCATATTGCATATCCAAGTCTTGAATAAATGCATTAAAAATCCTTAAGTGTTCCTCAGCTGGGACAACACTACTTCCTATGAATTTTGGAACAAGGCTTCTCCAACTGTTATCCACAGGATAAGGATATATTTGAAATCTAGCCAAATAAAATTTTTTGATCAAGGTTGTGTATGGTGGAGGAGGTGGGTTTTGAGAATGTCGGTACAACAAATTGTTGTGAGGTGGTGGCACATATTGTTGACCTTGTGGAGGCATGTATTGTTGGTGAGGGGGTGGTTGAGCATTATGAGGTCTATATTTATTCCCTGACTGACTTTGTTGTGCTTTTGGGGGATTTGAAGGTCCTGCATTATTATTTCCCTACCTGTGAGGTGGCACATATTTAGGTAAATTAGACATCTGAGCTTTCTATAACTTCAATTCTTGAAGCTCTTTTATTGCTTGGAGTTTTTTTTCATATTTTGTTCTTTCTCTTTCCACCTCTTGCCTTTCATATTCCAATTGTGCATTTATTTCATCT
The DNA here is from genome assembly GCA_007115665.2 of Sequoiadendron giganteum. Lineage (NCBI taxonomy): Eukaryota > Viridiplantae > Streptophyta > Pinopsida > Cupressales > Cupressaceae > Sequoiadendron > Sequoiadendron giganteum. Next base: position 194,316,059 of record CM021105.1, read on the forward strand.
CAAGTCATGTGTTCATAGTTCTCTATGACTAATGCATCATCACCATTTTGGTTCCCCTCGAGTAATGCCATCTTCTGATCATATTCAAGTTGTCTTTGGACTCTTTCAACCTCTAATCTAGCCATGAATTCATCATGTTTCTTTGGATCTTGTTGATAAAAAGGATTCATTTTCTCTTTTGTTGTTTGAGGCTCTCCAGATGAGTTGTTTTCATTTGTCAATGTACCATAGTGATTATATGTCTCAAGATGTTGTTTTGATGCTTTGTCTTTATTTTTCAGGCACATATCATCAAACACCCTCTTTCCCTTATCATTCTTATGTTTCCATTTACTTTTGTCGTTAGGACCTCCTTGATGCAAAGACCTTTTTCCATGCATGTTGTGAGTTATTTTGATAGTCTGGACTCTACGGTGTTTCCTTTCTAAAGTATACTTCACTTTATAAGTTTTAATGTACTTGTTCATTCAGAGTCACCACTCACTTTCCAAAATTGAGAAAATTTTGTAATTCCTTGTTCCTAGCGGAGTCTTCTTCAAGGTATTGACTCTATAGATGGATAGGCTAGAAAATTTTCTTGAGTTTGTCCCCAGCAGAGTCGCCAAATTGTTAGGTCTCAAAAACACAAGTTTGAACCATGAGAGGTTGCCAAGCTCTCACAACATTTTAGGCTAATGTACAAGGCCAAATGATGAATTTGAATCTTCTTCTCTTCAGGCTCTTCCAAACCTAGGCGGATGAACCTATATGAATGAAGCAAATTTGAACAGTGTATTTCCCTTAAGCAATCTATTCACAATGGAAATTGGGAGTGGAAAGATATAATCCTAACTTGGTATAAACTGCATAAGCAATATCAAGTTAAAATCTAATATGTTAAGTTAACAAATTTCAAATAAGATGGATGAAACTAAATGATGAAATGGGGAAGACCAGTGCCTTGTTGGATAAATGGAGTCTAATGAAGATCCAGAAAATGCAACCCATAATGGTAGTAATTTGAACTACTTGGCACATTGATAAGGGTTTATAACTTGTATAAAAGTGCAAATTTGATAGTTGGAAAACTCTACTTGAGACTAATTGCCAACCCTAATTATATGGTTCTTCTTACTTATCCAATTAACACTTCTAAATTATGGTGATTGACTAGAAGGATTTAATCTTCACTTGAAAGAACCGATTAATCACATCACATAAATACAACAAATGTGCATCAACAAACTGAAGATATACTTGATATTTCAATTTGAATAACAGAGAAGCATTAAAATGGATACAACCACATGATTGAATAATTACAACAAACAATCAATACCAAAATTAGGCAAAAAAATTAATTATCTCCATTGTTCTCATCAAAGTTTATACATGCATGCTGGTCTACCCCTTCTAAAAAAAAAAACCTTCCTCCTACAATTATCAAACCTCTGCTTTTTTATATTTTTCCCTGAAAATCTCTTGTACCTCTTGATCTGTGTCCTCTCGTATTCTCATGAGAGGTCGCCCACCTTATATCAACAGTCACGCCATTTGATAACAATGTAGGACATGCAACTCGCGATTTTTAACTGGTGAGAACTTTGGGGGTGCGAAGAAACAAGAAAGGGTGGGGATTGAGCTGAATGTTCAACTTTACTTGCGAACCCTTTGATCTTGTCCAATCTCCTTTAGTTAAATCCTTTGTTCTGCACCTTGACCATATGCACTCGCGTATTGGGGTGACACAAAGCGTCGGGAAGACATATTTAATCTGACATCGATATCAGAGACTCTCTCTGATGCAAATTGTTGTAGGAAGATTGTATTGCTGAGACATCAAATCGCTCATGTCGATCGGTGTAACATATGAAGTTGGAAAGACATTTGGAACTCATTCTAATAGCTCATGTCTCCCCGATATGTTTCCTTTTGATCCATCGGTGAGATAAAGTGGATGTCTTGCTGATAAAATTCCATCGGCGTGACCAATATGTTTGAGCTGACTTGAAGATCTCACTTTGATAACTATTCTCTTACTGATGAAGCTCCTTGTTGGGTCGTCAGTGAGACCAAGTGAATGTCTTGTCGATAAAATTCCATCGGTGTGACCAATATGTTTGGGCTAACATGAAGATCTCACTCTGATAGCATATGTCTCCCCGATGAAGGTCCTCCATTCTGCAACTACAAAGTGTATGTTATCCATAAATTGTTCTCATCTTCCATTCGCGATATGGTAGGGAACGGTCCAGATCAACTCCTGTGATCTATAAGATTCCTAACCTGCATGTGAAGCAAAGTTGTTCATAACAAAAGGGGACTGACTAGGTGGACGAGAAAATGACCCTCACGGCAAAAAATTTAGACATTTACCAACCCGATGCACAAATAAAATTTAAACATAGTCCTAGCAAATAAAAATCAACAAGGCAGGTAAAAGGGGGCCGGTAATGAATGTATCGCAATGGCTCAGAAGGTAACCAATGAGACCGGTAACTGGGACAAACATTCAACGGAGAATTAGAATGTTCAGGGCAATCAGAGGACCCAAGACCAACTTTGTCTTAAAACCCAAAACCCCAAGACCAAAATGAGCAAGTATGGAAAATGGTAAAAGATCCAATAGATGGTTCCAAGGTTGACTCATTAAATCCCAAAAAATTCTACAACACTCTTATCCTATCAAATAGATTTTTTGAACATCTAAATAATTGTTGGACTTGAAAGAAAATGAAATAAGATGGAAAAAGGTTTTGCAATATATTGGAACATCTTGATTGAACCTAAAAAATATTGCTTTAAATGAATGTTAATTCTTCAAAAATTGCCTCTTTAACCGGTAATAATGTGGAAACATGTGAAATTTATAAGAAACCTGAAACTATTGAGCATTTATTCTTTGATTGTTTTTCGCAAATGAGATTTGGATAATGTTTTGTGCAAAATTACTTGGATAGAAAAATCTGAATTGTATGAACAAACTTGAGATTTTATTTGGTCATATAGATAATATTGATAGAAATACAAAAAAAAATTGGATTTTATTATATATCTCTTACTAAAACAAATTCCCTAAAAATAAATGCACTATAGAAAATTGCATCTAAGTAGCAATGTTGCAATTTTGTTTAATTCTTCTATACATCTAAAATATAAAATAATGCTTCTACATTATAGTTTTATACATCCAATTATTGGGTATGTGCAGGATCATCATGGAAAAAATAGGCCCTTAAGTGGCAATAAAAAGATAGAAAATCAGATTTAGACAACTTGATGTAAAAATTTGAATAAGTTATCTATATTATTTCAAGAAAATGTAAAAAAAGAATTTGTAGAAAATTGAATGTAGTTTCTAAACTACTAGACCTTTATTTTTTTTTTAAAAATCTATTTGTTGAAAATTTGAAATTTCAATGTAGTAGTATTTAAATTTCAAGGTAAAAATAAGAAGTAGGTGTCTATTTGACCACCCTAACCACAATAAAATGATAATATTTTTTTATAATATTTTAGATATAAGTAGAGGACTCATGTCCCAATGTGATGCATATTTTTTATAATTTTTTTCCAAGTAAATAGTTAATTATGATTTTTTTATTACAACTTTTAAAAAAAATAAAAGCTCATCTATCTAACCACCTTAACTTGGTCAAAAATTCATGAATTGTTTTTTTTTTTTTAAATCCTATAGTATGTGAAGCATGTTTCGGATTCAAAAAATGTGATACCATTTGAAAGTTATAGATGTTTTTTAATTAGCCTATCAATCAGGACTTTATTCATAATTATTTATTGAATTCAAAGTAAAGCATAATTTATATTGGTGGAAAGCTGAGAATCTCCTCTAAAAACCCTTTTTGTTTCATCAATTTTGGGTAAAAAAAAGTCTTCATCCACATGGGCCATCATATGGCTTACATATCGCCACTTTTTGGCCCATCATGATCTTGCACATACTCTATTGTTTTGTGTAATTGATTGGTAGTATTACACTCTTAATCTGTTTTATATTACAGTAAAGCATAATAGAAAATGAATAATAATTATTTATTGAATTCAAAGTAAAGCATAATTTATATTGGTGGAAAGCTGAGAATCTCCTCTAAAAACCCTTTTCGTTTCATCAATTTTGGGTTAAAAAAAAGTCTTCATCCACATGGGCCATCATATGGCTTACATATCACCACTTTTTGGCCCATCATGATCCTGCACATATCCTATTGTTTTGTGTAATTGATTGGTAGTATTACACTTCTAATCTGTTTTATGTTACAATTGAGCAATGTTGTTGTGCATCTAGGATATTATGTTATGACTTTGATAAAAATTGTTGCACTTTTGATCCATTACAGACTGCTTTTGATTAGTAATTTAGTATCCCTTGACTCACAAGTCTAGTTCAAGTAGAATAATATCATTATCAATTAGTATTTGTTTTCTTGGACTCATAAATCTAGTTCAAGTAAACATTATCAATCTTGATCTTGATCATTTTTCTTGGACTCACAAGTCTAGTTAAAGTAGAATAATATCATTACCAATCAATATCTATTTTATTGGACTCACAATTCTAGTTGAATTAAATAATCTTTATCATTTGGAGATCTAGCTTAAAACTTTTATCTATTTTGGTTTTGTATAACAAGCATCAAATTTTTGGAAAGAAAGTCCTATCTTGTCTAAGTTCTTACATTTGTATATTCTAATCACAAGGTCATAATATAAGAAAAATATGGAATCTCATCAAGCTAACTCAAGCATGTAGACACCCATAAGGGGTACCCCACATGAGTTGAGAATGTCTTCAAAAAAACCACTTCAAGATCCATATGGGAGTATTATACCATCATCTTTATGGGTCATTCACATTGATGAAGATATCAATCGAGAGCCAACATTAGAGGACCTACAAGAATTTGAACAATGTACTAAAGTAATGAGAGATAAATGGAACTTCTTCTCAAGAAAAATATTGATCATTACCTTTGAATTATAATTCAAAAAGGTGTTGAGCTACCTCATAATTTGGACACGCAAAATCCACCATAAAACCCTACGGATACAGTGATTGCAACCTTTCCTAATACCCCATCACCTCAACTTGATCCATCTAAGGTTCAATGGAACTCCTATCAAGAGACACATGATCATTTTACATCTAATACATCCTATAAACTTCCACTTATATACCCAATTTCATAAATTATAACATGTAAAACATGTTTCCTCAACCAAACCCTACATCATTTCTTCAATCCTTACATGTGCCACAACCAACACATTCCCAAATTCCCACAAATTTTCCATCTATCCCCCATCATTCTACCTATTAGAAATCCCCAAACCCCTCTAATATTATCCCAAAAAAATGTGTTGCCTATTCAATATTGTAGCATCATAAATTGTCACCCTTGACAATTTCACAATATTTTTCGCTCCTCCATAATTTATTGGACCTAACTGAACACCTAACTTCCTAAATTATACATTCTATGGCCTTTTTTTAACAATTACTGACAAATTGCAAGCGGAAAACAAATGCATTTATCTAATACTTTACCCCCGAGGCCTTAATTTCTAGAAAATTGGGTTGGGAAACATACGCCCAGGACAAATTAGTCCCCTATTTTGGCTCTAAATTCAAATATGTCAATTTCAACACTTTATTATTTGTAATTCAAGTGTCCAAAGGTATCGATATTTAACTTGCGGGAAATTAAAATAATTGCATATAAATACCTAGTTATTGCATCATTTGAAGACTAAATGAAAGAATCTAGCAAGAAGTAAACATTAAGAGAAATTATTATTGTCAGGAGCATTATCAAGCAAGTCAAGAGTAAAATTTTAGTGATTTATTGCATCAATTCAAGATCCAAGCATCATGTCAAATCATAGATGTGATTTTATGTATGTTCATTTCATCATTGTTTGTGAAGGTTAACTGTTTTGTAGGTCTCCAAGGAAGTCAAGGAAATCAAGAAAGTAAGATCCAAGACTTGAGGAGCTGTGTATGACTTCAGTCCTTCAAGGAATTCATTGAAAGGTGGTGAGTTGCAGAACTTTGTGGATTCATCATTCCTTTTTATCATTTATCCCTATCCCTCAAAATGATAGGTTTTCTATCATTCACATTGCCATTGTGGAAGTGGGAACACTTACACGGGGTTTGACTAAGGAAATCCCCTAAATGGCACAACCCTTCCTCTCTCTTTGAATGTGTAAGTTTCATGTTTGAAGAAGATTGGAGGAAGATTGAAGATCAAATACCCATTGTCTTAATCAAAACCCTACACCTTGACAATTCATGAAAACTCAATTATAAAAATATCTAATAGTGATCTGACAAGTTTTTAGATTGAAATAGACAGCTTTGATTTGGAACTAAAGGACTGTGAAAACATATCTAAAATCCCTCTACAAGGATACATATGCCCAGGGAGAATTCATCCTCCATTTTCAGCCCCAAATTTGAAGATAGGTGCACAGTGTCTTGCTTTGTCCAATTCAATTGTTTGAATTTGTATGTGACTTCCTATGTTTACTATATAATTTCCATCAGAATAGTAATTTGCATCATTTGCATAGTCATTGCATTTCATTCCATCCCTAAATTTATCCTAGATTTGGTCAAAGTCTAGTTGACTCACCTTTTAGGTTGTAATTCAATCATATATCTTATCTAAGTCCATCAAACCCCCACATTCATCCAAAATCCATTATCATCCTCTAATGATGTACTAGGAAAATGAGTGCAAACCATCTCATTTTAGGGTGTCATATTTTTCCTATATATCAAATATTATATCCCATCAATTCATGTCATTAATTTTATTCCTAAAACTAATCCTCTAGTTTATCCTCCTATCTCATGCATCCATAAACCACCAACATCTAATATACCCATAAACAAATATACCCCATAAAATCTGCCATAGTTTGCTACATACATGCCTCCCAATGTATCTACCTTCACACCCATCCCTTTGATATTTCTATACCTATGACCCCTTTCCTCAATTTTTGAAATGCCTAAATTTGACAAGTACAAAGGGAAAGGTGATCCACATGAACATATAAGGGAATTTTATCTAGCTTGCCTTGAGGTTTCGTACAATAATAATTATTTAATGTGTCTCTTCCCTTGAAGTCTAGGAGGTCAAGCCACTTAATGGTTCTCCCACCTATCCCATTGAACCACAAAATTTATGTTTTTGGATTAAAGGGATGGTCCCCTAAGACTTTCTAGGGTTTTTCACCTAGAAGGAAGGGGATTTCCCTTTGTGGTACATAAATCTTGGGATTCATTCAATATTAGGGTTGGATATGATTGAAATGCCTATATGAAGTATCCTAAATTCTATAATATGATAAATGAAACTAACTATTGCATGCAAGCTAATGGAATCTATGTTGTTTGAAAACACATGATGTTATACAAAAGGGATGAAATAAAGACTATACAAGGAAAAATAATATAATAGATCAGACAAGTGCACCTGGAAACTAATGAATACTGAAGCGGATATTTTAAAAGCCTCTGGAAATCTGGAAAATTTAAATTTTATGCCAACTGGGACACTTACGCCAAATTGGGCGACCTAGTCCTAGTTCTGGTAAATTGTTTTGAGCTCCAATCCAACCAACTGGGTACTCAAATCTACCAAAATATTTGATAGAATCCTTCAATGGGACTAGTTCGCCACTATTGGTGACATAATCCCTTTCAACTTTTTGGGAAAACTAAAAGTGGAGTCAGAGGGCTATGGTCTGCACTCTGCTTCTTCACTAAAATCTAAGCTCAAATCCACAAAATCACCTACAAAATAGAGTATATTTTGGTTTCTAATGCGGGGTTTTCCTTGGTCAAGCCCTTAGTTTGTATTTAAACTTTGAAAGAGATAATAAATCTGCATAAACCCTAGCCCTAAGTGTGTCTAGAACTAGGAAAATCCGAAGTAAGACAAAACCCTATTCTAATGTGCTAGAATAAGATGCATGCAAGAGATTTGAATGATGCAAGACTTCAATCCAAGAAACCCTACAACATTATAAATGAATATAAATGGGATGCAAACCTTAAATCTGAAGATATAGAGAAAATGGAAGATGGAATCACTTTGGAAACAAGTCTTTAGGTGTGATTTTGGTGGCTAGTTGCACCTCCTTGACCTAGATTTCTCCATGATTCTCCATAGGCATCCATGATCAATCCTTTGCAATGTGAGATCTTGAGTGAGAAGTGAGCTTGAAGACATACAAAAACCTTAGTTTGTTGCCCTAAGCTTCAACTTTTCTATAGAAAGAGAGATGAATCTTCTTGTGGAAGATGTTCCACACTTGATTCTTGAGATGGCTTGTGAAAAATGACAAAAAAGTTGTGAAAATGACCTAAAAATAAGTATTTATAAGCAAAAATACCTAATTGTCAATTATTTTGTTTTAACAGGCTGACAACTATCGAGAATTTTTAACAAGTCAGACATTTTCCCGCTCAAAAATGCAAATAACCCTAAAAAGGACTAGGTCGCCACCTTGGGTGACTTAGTCCCACCAGGGGTTTTTGAGGTGGAAACTGTGAATTTTGAGTGATTTTGGTGTTGTTTGTCGGGACTTGTAGGTTCCTTAGGTAAAATAGGCCTCAAAGTCAAAAATAACGAATCTTAGGGGCCTATAAATGTTGTTTTAGGAGGGTGATTGATGCAAGGGTACCTAAAGTAGGACCAAATTAGGCACAAAATTGTCCTTTTCTTCAAAGGTATATAGTTTTTAGCGACACACCCACGTAATCAAGTCTTTTCATGACTTAGCACAAAAAATCATTTCCTATTTCTCATATAATATTGAACATGAAATCTCTATGACTAATTTATGTAACACTAAACAAAATAATGGAGAATCCTTTGCTTGCTTTTTACAAATATGGAGAAATATGGCAAGAAAATTCCCTTATGCTATCCCTAAAAAATAAATTATTCACATATTCACTCAAAATATAAATCATGAATTGGAATTTCACCTACAATTACAATGTGCTATTATATTTGATGAGATCATAGAAAAGGGATTAACCATTTAAAAATATCTAATCGCTACGGGTATTGTGAAAATTTATAAGGAAAAAAAGATAACCCTTCAACATCCAATGATAAACCTTGTCTTTGGGCTAAAAATAAGAACATTACTAATGATTGTGTAGTAGATGAAAAATTTATCGAAAACATACAATCATCATTAAACATGAAATTATCAGAAAAAACACAACAAAATACTCAAGGTGTCACTATCCCTAGGAGGCCACCTAGGCAAAATAATGCTCCTAAAATAAAATGCATTGCTTTAGCGGAACCTATTGAATCAACCTTACAAAAATTGGTCCAATCTAAGCTTATCACATTACCAAAAATCAAGGATTTCAAAGAACCTCAAATCAAACCCCTGCACTTTAAAGAAAATTAATTTTGTGAATACCATAGGGTCAAGGGTCATAAAACTCCCAATTACATAAAACTAAAAAATATTATTCAAGATCTTGTTACTATAGAAGATCCTCCCTCTTAATTAAATGATGATCTTAATATATTAAAGGATCCTATCCTTAACCATGGAGAAGGGAACACCCCTAATAAGGGTAACAATTCTAGAGAGGCCAATTATACTTTTGTTCCATACAAGTATACCATAGCTCACATAAGAGAAGCTAACTCCCAAATCTCTACCATAAAAAGACAAGAAAAAACTCATGAATGTGTAATAAAACATGTGGGGATAAAGTATCCTTTCCAAGTACAGTAACTACATGTGGGGGGGTGAGTGCAAAAATATGGGGGGCCAAAAGGGGGTCTTAAGTAGCCACTTTTTTTTTTGAAATCAGGAAATACTAACCTTGGATGTGAAATTGAGGATAGTTACACTAAAAAAAAATAGATGCAACAAAAAAAAGGATCGTAGTGGTCAAAGTCTACTTTCTAAACTACTATTTTTTTTTTGAAAATGGTAGAGATTAAGGGGTTCAAAAGAGGGAGCCACAAAAATTGGTGTTGTTTTAGTCAAAAAAATATTAACATAGCAACTTTTGTGGCTCCCTCAAAAGGTTAAGTTTTTTTTGGTATTTTTAAAATCACTTAGGCGATAAATTAGCTAACAACATGTAGTATATGCCCAATTTTTCTAATAATTTTTTAATGAATATTTGATTTTTTACTAATTTTCAAAGTGGACTTTTCCTGAAAAATAGAATTTTGGTTGTGCTACCACTATAAATTTTGAAAACTAATTAAAAATCACTCTTTTTAATATGTATACAATGGGATCTAGTTTCTAAAATTGTAATTTATTTTAAATTTTGATGAATGGTTAAAATATAAAGAAAAAATACCAAACACTAGTTTTTGCCAAAAAATAGACACACAAACAAAAGAAATTAAAGATCAAAGACTTAACATTGTCAAAATGTGAAAAAAATTACACTGTTAGATAGCTAAGAGAGAGTCTAACAATACCTAGGTGTTTGGTTTTTCCAACCTTGAAACACGTGAAAACCTAATGCTTAGCATGAATGTGATTATGTGAAATATTATAGAATTTGCAAAAACATGTCTTTGGACATTGGGAAGGAACTCTAAGCATTTGGGCTGGTATTCCAAAGCAAATACCAAGCCTAAAGCTTGGGGATTCCCAAAGCAAGAAATAAAAGAAGCGCGTTATAATGCGCTCACGTTATTTCATAGTTTCAAAGACATGTTTTTTTGTGTTTGTGCCCAAGAGTTTCCTAAGAAAGACATAATGCGAGTGCATTATAATGTGCTTGTGTTATGTCTTGCTTTGTGTTAAATGCTAGTCTATTGAATGTATGCATATATATTTGTATGTTTGTATGTATTATGCTTGCATGACATGTGTAGACACTTAAAAATATCTTGCATGATATTACACACTTAAATTTAATATATTAACATCATTTCATCCTAAAATCCATCTTATTTTGGCCGATTTGATTAAATAAGCCTAATTATTTAATTAAATACTTCATTTTTATCTATTAATCTAATTGACCTAATTGGGTTAATTCCTACCCTCCCACACTAACATTTCATCTGATTTAATTAAATAATATAATACAAATTATTTAATTTTGACCCTATGTCCTCTTATTTAATTAAATAACCTAAACTATTTAATTAAATATCATATTTGCATCCCCTTTTCATTAAATAAATCAATAATTTAATGAATATCCTCACATTCCTCCTCTTGTACATTTAAATTTAGTTGTAATTAACTAAATTACTAATTATCCTCACCTTCCCACTTGCAAGGGAATATTCTTGGAATATTCCCTCTTACAAATTCCTCCAAAAAGGAATATTCTTATGAATATCCCTCCACTTTGCACATTAAAAATTTGCTTTAATTTGCTAAATGCTAATTTTCTTCATCCACTTGCATGAGAATATTCTCCCTTTTCACTCATTCAAAAAAGGGAATATTCTTCTTTGAAAAAAACTTTCAACAAACTTTTTGAGCAAGCTTTGAAAGTGTGCTTATTTGGATGATTGTGAGCCCTAGATTAAATATCAACTTGAATTCTCCACTCTTGATGGGAATCCATGATTCATGTCTCCATCTTCTTTCCATCCTAACCATTGAATGATCTTTTCAATCTAAGCCCTTGATTTCTCATTCAAATTTAGTTTTAATTAACTAAATTGCTAATTATCCTCATCCTCCCACTTGCAAGGGAATATTCTTAGAATATTCCCTCTTTTGCACTATGGCAATGGAAAAAGTATCCCTTTACTTTTCCTTTCTCTTTTGGGACCTCCTTGTTTGCTTAATGTTGCCTTAATTTAGTGTTATAATGTGTTTGACACAGTCACATTAGGTCTTGGGTCCTTGTGAACTAAACAAACTTAATCATGCATTATCTAGGGTGTTCTAAAGTATTGTAACACACTTTCACACTTTTCTAAGGTTGTCACTAATAATTGGGCTTCTTTATTAATTAAGTATGTTAGCATAATTAGTTAAGGAATTTTAGCATAATTAAGTATAAATACAAGCTTCTTTCACTCATTTTACACCTAGCAAGTTGAATGAGAATTCTTGTAGAAAATTTTAGTTCACAAGAGCATTCAAGTGTTTACAAGAGCATTCAAGAGAATTCGAGGGAATATTATCAAGTGTTTAAGAGCATTATTCAAGTATCAAGCATCATGTCAAAGTCATCATGCATCATTTTTTTTTTGAGCTAACATTTGTGATGTAGGGTTTCATGATTCAAACTAGCATTCAAGTCAAGATCTATTCTATTCAAGAAAGAGTCAAGATCCACATCCATTGGAGCCACCTCATACATGTTTGCAGCACCTTATTGCTAGGGTTTGGTGAGTTGCAACATCATATTTTGTTCATTCATCATTTTCCATTCTTAATTCATTTCATTTCAAGGTTTGATTACTAAAACAGGGTTTGACCAAGGCAAACCCCTTTCCACTAACAAAACAAAAAATTTCCCTCTCTTTAGTGTGTGATTTTCAAATCTAGGTTGAAGACATATTGAAGAACAAGCTTGGAGAAGAGTTGTCAAAGTGTTCAAAGTTATCAAAGTTGTCACCTTGCATTGAAGATCATTGAAAGACTTCTAGAGGTTGTAAATTAGGGTTTCGGATCTCGAAATCAATTGGAAACGATAGAGCAGACATTGAAGACCAGATTCAGATTTTTAATTTCTAGAAAATCCTCACTAGAATGATATGCCAATTCAGGCATATGAGTCCCAGTATAGGTCATTTTTACAGTTTCAGATACCCATTTGCTAGATTTCAATTTATGTTAAGAAACCTAGATCTGGGACTAAATCCCCCAGACTGGTGTATGATTCCCAACAAGCTTTAAAATCAACATTTTCAGAATTTCAGAGCTTCATCCATTCATCTTTAGATTTCCAGGTGCACACATTTCATCTTGCAGCTTTCTATTTTGTTTCACATGAATTTTTAGGTCATTTAGTGAAAGAATACACCATATTAGGTTTAAGAATTTTGATTTACATTTCATTTATCTTTCCAAGCCTTATCTTGGTGGTGAACCCCTCATTAGTTTACAATCAGACCCTAGGACAACCCTATTGGAAGATCTATTTCTCCTTTGCATACTTTATATTGAGATCTCTAGGATTTGCTTCAATGAAATGATTGGGAAGTGTATTTTCTCTATGTCCTAAACCATATGAAAGAAAATTACCCATTTTCCATTGTTTCATTTTGGTGAACCCGCATTTAGAACATCTTAATTCTAATTTGGAGTGCATCATCATCCTAGATTTTTCTTGCATTAGCATTGCATTGCATTGTGCATTAGTTAATTGGCATTCTAAGGTTTCTGATTCTTGCATTAGTGAAAGTGCATATAGATTGCATTTTTGCATCTCAAATCATTTAAAATCATATAAAATCTGCATTTATAATTAGGTTATAGATCATACAACATAAAAAGCATAAAAATCACTTTATTTTTTTTAAAATGTTTGAAAGAAACCCTCACCGGGACTCATACGCCCTTGTGGGCGATTTAGCCCCAACGTACATTATGAAATGCATTTTCTATAAATCAAAACACCATTTATGTGCTCTTGTTTGTTGATAACTTTTTGTTTCAGTTTATAGAGTTTTTGTTATATTCATTATATTGCATTTAGCTTAATTTGCATTCATCTTTCATTTAGTATCACTTGCATGAGAATTTCTATTTGGTGTCCTATTGCTAATACTATAGTGAGATGAAGTTCAAGACTCATGTCATCCCATGCTAACACAATCATTGTGGATCTTTGGTTTTCTAGCTCTTTCACTCCTAGTATTGACACTAGTTCACTAGGTATGGACCATACCCTTAACAATTCCTTGCCTTCAAGTAGTGTAACACATGTTGAAACAATGGTTACTAGTGTTTCGCAAGAAAACATAATCCAAATCCATGAAGATTTATCAAACTTACAAAATAAAGTTAGGAATGAAAAAATTTCAACCAATGCCATCCCTACCATAGATAACATTCATAGCATTCTTGAGAGTGAAGATGGACTTGACGTTGTGCGTAACATAGTTCAAATCATTAGAAAACACCTTATCTCAACCACTAGTTTCCTTTATCCAGGAACAATGCGACAAGCCAAGGAGGAATTAAAATTCCTCCTCTTACAATAATTGCCTCTATCCCTACCAATACCAACCCTCAAGTTACAACAACAATGCAACCAACTAGTAATGTGATCCCTTCCTTAGGAATTTCCACTAGCATCCCTAGTACCTTTGTGGCATCACACATCATATCTCCTACCACCTTACCACCTATAAGCATTACATTCACTTGTCCCTCAAACACATACAACCCTTCACCTTTTTCACCTCCATCTCATAATACAAGAAATGATCCTCTCATAAACCAACTTTTGCAAACTGTTTCATCCCTTCAAAAGAAAGATTCCACCATCAATCGAAATCAAAATGGCCCACCTACATATTATGTCAAAAGAAGCCCCTTATCATTAGATCTATTGAGAACAACGATGCCACAAGGTGTAGAGGTGCCTATATTCAAGAAATATGGTGGAAAAGGATATCCTTCTAACCATGTTTCTACTTATACCGCCCTATGTAGTGACTTTGTCCTTGATGATAAACTCTTGGCTAAGATTTTGATCCCTAGGTCCTTGAAAGATACTACCTTGGAATGGTTCTCTTCGTTATTGAAAAACTCAATTCGTTCATTCAATGAACTTGTTAAGGCCTTTATAAACCATTTCCAAGTGCATATGACTCCTAATATGACCTTGGCCAATTTGATGAGATGTAAGAAAAAAAAAAGAGGAAAATATTACTGACTTTATTTCACCCTATCAATCGCTTTATTCCCAAATCGATGTCAAGGTTCTCGATCCTCACCTTCAAAAGATGTTCATAGAGAATTTGCAAATTAAGATACAAGATAAGCTTACCATGATGAAATTCCCTTCTTCATGCACTTATGCACTACCCTCTGTGATTATCAAAACTTGGTCAGTAGTCTATTGCAAGATGGTGTGTCCCTTGGTATTCCTTGTCCAACACAACACTTGGGTTTGTGACATGGCTTAACCACCTCCTATGGATCTTACATAAATATGTTGGTTGTATCGGGCATTGATAGGTCAATCTTTTGGTGCAACGACAACCACCAATTTAACAATTAGTATCAGAGCCGAGGTAAAAGGTTAAAAAACCTTGCTTGTGTTGGGGGGGATTGTTGCAAGATGGTGTGTCCCTTGGTCTTCCTTGTCTAGCAGAGCACTTGGGTTTGTGACATGGCTTAACCACCTCATTTGGATCTTACATAAATCTGTTGGTTATATCAGGAATTGATAGGTGAATCTTTTGGTGCAACTGCAACCACCAATGTAACATAGTCATGATGCAAAATCCACCTCTAGCCAAGCTAAGATATCTAAGTTCATAAATCAAAACACTTCTCAACCTTTTCAAAAACATAATAAAGGATTCCTTCAATTCAATCCCCCTCAACAAACAACTCAGAATGTCAATAAACAAGTAGTTGTTGTTAAATCCATGATACCCTTTAGCTATGGGGACTCGAAAAGGAAATTCACTCCCTTAACTGATACCCTTCATAATACAATGTCACAAATCTTAGAACAAAATATTATTACCTTGCCTCTCGTTAAAACACCCGATCCTAATAAACCATTACTAGAAAACTATAGACCAAATTCTTACTGCCATTATCACCGACAAAATGGACACAATATGGAACATTACAAGCATCTTAAACATCTTGTACAAGACCTCATTGATTCTGGTTGTCTTTCCATTGGAAGTGTTAGTGATCAATTAAATGAGTTTGTTGCCCCTCCCAACTAAAACTTGTAATTTTTTACCAACTTTATGCCTAATCATAACATTTCATTTGTCAAAGCTAGTGAATCTACAAAGAATGATGTGATGAATGTTGATATGGATGATGATAACAATGATATTGTTCAACATGATCCTATAGATAATGATCCTATGGATGATATGGAAGGATTGATAGACTTCATTCCTTCAAAGGGCCAAACTAAAAGCCTCTTGAGATTTCCTTCTCCTCACAAGACATACTTAAACATGCACCTGATGGTCCTCTTTACATAGTCAGTCGCATCTATGATAAGACCACTAATGAGATATTAATAGATCATGTATGTGGATAGAATGTGATCATCAAAGAATTCTTACTTCTACATGAACTCTATCAAGATATATATGATAAACCAAAAGCATATATAAAGATGCATAATGGTTTCGCTTGCCCTACGATGGGATCGATCACTCTTACTTTACAAATAGGACCAAAAAAATTAGATATCTCATTCTCCATAATCTCACAGTCAAACCAATATTGTGTGAAGCTAGGCTATCCATGGCTTCACTCCATGAATGCAATCCCTTCGGTTGTACATAAATGCTTAAAGTTTTCCATTGACAATGAAATTCTCACCATCCATCATAGTGGCTTTAACCCTTTATCTTCCCATGGAAACTTTTCCTTAGATTTATTTTGGCCTGAGCCTATGGAACCTATTAAACCACAAGAAGACTTCTTTTCCAAATCCTATCAAAATTTCAAGGCAAAGAAAATAGTATAATTATCCCTCTAAAACATGCCTCCACCTACCACCAATCCTACCATTCTTGATGAAACAATGATTGAACCTAGAGAAATTCCAAATAGCCAAGACCTGCCTATGACAAAACCTTCACCTACTTCCTACAAAAGACCAAGAGATAACAAAAACAACCCCATCACGCCTCCTAGAATAAAACAAGCTTATAAAGTCAAAGAGAAAGTGGTTGAATAACCTCCTTTGGTTCCTTCCATTCTTCCCCTCAAGGAAGAAAAGAAACCTATGGTTGATCAACCCACTCCTAAATAGACACAACTTTAAAACCGAACTAAAATAAATAGAGGTTCTAGAGAGAGTAGGCATAGATGTCATTCCCTTGCTCGCAGGTTAACCAAAGAAATAAACAAAGAAAATCAGGATTCAAACTTGACTAAAGCAATGCATGATGAGTCTACCCATTTTCCAAAACAAAAATATCCTATAGCACAACCGCAAAAAAATCTAAACCCTCCTTTGGACATTATCATTCGACCTCCTATTGTGATTAATTTAGATGATGAGGAGGAGATTGCTAAAATTGACAAGGAGTTGCATAATGAATTAAGCACATTGTTTTCCTCTTCCATGAGCTTAAAATAAAATTCTCTTAAGAAGAGTGTTGAACTTGATAATGACCCTAGTTCGACACTTTCTATTGTCCCTTTGACTAGTTTTCCACCTTTGGCATACAATGAACATGATTGGGATGCGAACGACCTACTTTAGGTTGACTCGCATATGCCTTACTAGTATTTTGCATTATTTTTCTTGTGTGTGATTACATGTGCGTATGTGATCCCTCATGTTGTTTTGTTTGATGTGTGTCTCTCTCTTTGTCACATTCCTCTATTTGCACCTACATTCTTCTCTATGTTGTAACTCTTATCTTTTCCCTTTATCTTTTCTTTTTCTTTTGTTTTTTCCTTTTGGGGATGACGCAAGGCATCGAGACATTCATGTATCTTCCATGTTGACCCAAAAGGATTTTTCTTTATCTTTTCATTTGTCTTATGTTTTCCTTTTGGGGATGCCACACAATGTCAATATATTCATGTCTCTTCCATGTTGACCTAAAAGGTTTTTCTTTGTTATAGCTCTATTTGTGTCATTATTCTAGTTTTGTGAGTTTTTGGGGGATGATGACAATTCCAAGCTCTCTAAAAACATTATAGAAAGAAAATGCTGACCCCAAACCCATAGATCCTAGTGGAACCCTAAATTTTCATTGTCCCATGGTTCTATGGTCAAGCCTATGTTTGTTTCTTCATTGTTTTTATTAGGGTTTAGGATTTTGAAGTCTTCATTCATTTATACCCTTTTTATCTCCTGTTGGCTTATGTTCGCTCATTGACCTATTGCATTAGGTCATCAATCAGTTAAGTGGTATTTTATGGCCTTCGCTATCATCATTTTAATCGACCCAATCATTTAGGTAACCCGTTGAGCCTAGGAGATCCTCTTTTATGAACAACTTATGCTCATGTTCATTTTAGCACCACCCAAGTCCATCACTGGTGGTTCATCACCCATCGCGTGGTCTTTTGAAATTGCTTGTGTCCATCCCACGACGAGCAATGCAATGTTTCTTCCTACTACCAGCAGGTTCATCGCCCATCATGTGAAGAATTCTCACCACCCGAAGGTAACCCGCAATGAGAGATATGGTTAATTATTTAACCTATCACTCATCTTAGCACTATCACCAGTTATCTCATGCTCTTCAAAAGGGAACCCATAACCACTGATGGGTTGATTTTCTCCCCATCGCGTGGGCTCGGTCTATTGCGGGTAAAGATGTGATGAGCAATGTAAATGAAGATCTTTGGTTAGGATCCTTCTATAATTAAAATCAACGATTGATATCTCATCGCTGGCTTCACTGCTATCGCTTGATGAGGTTCCGAAGCAGAAATTGAAGACACAATGGGTGATGTGATCTGGTTTATGGCCAGGATCATCCCATAATTATCAAGATCGAGGATAAGTGAGTTGAAGATGATGGAGTAAGGATGTGGATGGGTACATGGCATATTTAAAGCACCTCATCGATGTTTATAAGTATGATCAATAAAGCAAGTGGTGATCCTTAATGAGCCTCATTGATTGAGTTTTAAATCTTGGATGATCAACGTTTGAGATTCAACATGTAGTGATTTATTTTTTTCTCATCCAAGTGAACCAGGATGGCCATTAAATGCAACTCACCTCCAATTCCTCTATTTAATGAGTATTTTCTATAGTTTTTTCGATCATCTGCATTCATCAAGGCATGAAAACAACTATCACAGGTATTAGAGGAGTGAATTGTGATTGCTTAACAAATTCTCACAAAGGTGGTTGCCTGATATCTTTTGGTATGTAAGTGTGCATGCATATAGTATTGTTGTTGCAGTTCAGTAGTATTATGTGTCTGGTGTTGTTGGGGTTTTCATTGTTTGTGCGTAGAAATTATCTAGAGGTTAGGCTAGTATTTCTTCCTGTAGATTGGTTGTGATTGGTATTTTTCTTCAGAGAAAATGAGTGAGCCAAGTACTCCCATTACACCAGTCTAAAGTTCCAGAAGGTTAAATATGCAGGAACCATTGGCATATGTGCATGAAGCAAAACCTATTGTGGTAGAAATGAAAATTTTCCCAAAAGGAAAGAGGAGTGTTCGAAGGAAGGTTAAGAAAATTAGTGTCAAGAGTACTTAAAATCTTATAAATAGGACCAATTTAAAGTAATTGGTCAAGCCTAGAGGAAAAGGGCCTATTGAGTTTGTGAAAGAATTAATGAGGCCGAGTACGGGTCCTAGGGTTTATTCAAGGAAGCAAAGTGCTCCTGTTCTAATTTTTGATAATTCTTCAAGTGAGGAAGGACGAGTTGGCCCTGATGTAGGTGTAGTGTCCCTCTAGTTGCTACTATTTGTTTTAGTTTGCTTATGTTTATTTTCTAGTCATTTTAGTTGTTTTCGATACTATACTACTTTATTTTAGTTACAACACAGATATTATGTTAGTTCTTATAGTTGGTTGATGATACATTAGATACATTGTGATCATCTGATTATGTTTGTGTGGAGACATTATGATTGACATTATACATGTGTTTTATGGTTTCATGTTGTTTATGAGCTTTAGTGTGGTTATGATGATGTATTTGATGTTTATGATATATTGTTGCATTCAGTCTTGGTGAAGGAGACAGTATAGCATTACTCACTCGTGAGTACCCGACTACGTTGTGACTCTCTTTCATGGTGTGAATGTCATTTTATATAGATAGATTTGACAGTGTTGTGTTATGTAGTTTGCAAGTACGGGCATCGACTCCGCCTGCTTTGTCAGGTTTGAGTGTGCCATGACCCAATGGAAACATTTTGTTTCAGAGATAATGGCAGGGCCTCTCTTCTTTTGACCATCGATCCTTTATAGGATGAGTACCCATTTGTCACCCATTGTTTTATGTCGTTCATTTTGTCATGTCGTTCATGTTTTCGTCATGTTTGGAAATTGATTTATTAATTAGTTAAATGGTTTAATTTATAAGTTATTTGATTTTAGTATAATTCAATTGTAAGGTTAAATTAAAATAATTATGTTTAGATTATTTTATAATTAAAGCTTGATTATTGATTTACAAGATTTTATTAATTAAATTTATTAAAATAGGATATTAATTAAATGTAATTGTTGATTTTATTGTGCAACCTTAAATGTTTGAAAAGTAGATATTTGAAATAGTTGTTTCAACAGTTTATGATTAATATCTGAAATCTTGATTCGGAATGAGAAAGTTTTATCTTCAGTAATTGTTTAATTAGAACTGTCTATTCAATTTTGTTTACATACTGACAATTAGTTAAGCTTTGTAATTGTGAGTTAATTGGAAAATTAATTTAAAAGATTTGTTGAGGAATATTGTTCATGGAAATTGGTTTTTTTTTTTGGAAAAGTTGTTTTTTTTTTTTCATTTTCTTCTCTGTGTTTTTGGTGGAAATATTTTGAGACAGTGAATCTAAAGGTTTTGTGCATGTCAGAAGGTTTCCAGATTCAGATTTCCTGTGTCTTGCTTCATTCTTCGTCGAAATTCGGGAATATTATCCAAGTTTTCTTCTTTGTTTTGTGTTTTCTCAAACTAAATCTTCAGAATGTCATTTATGGTTTTGGATTTTCTCATGATTGAAATTCCTTGCTTAGTATCCTGCACAAACATTAGAAAAATGAAATCGTTATTGTTTAGTTTTGATTAAATTGAAGAAATTTTGTAGAGAAATGAAAACTATATTGAAAAACTAGCTGTAATTAAATTGGAAATATAGAATCATTGAAGGATTTTACCCACTCTGATTGGTTTCTTCAGTTTGCTGAATTTTACTCATGCATAAATCAGCCTTTATGGAGTCTCAAATTTTGGCAATTGAAATTCGTTTGAGGAAAACATAGTTTATGCAACATAAGTGGTTTGTTTTTAGAAGCTAAAGTTTCTCGTGCATTACCAATGTAGCTCTCTCTACCTTTTCAGACTCTTTCATTGCATGCAATATATCTTGCAAGTTTTATTTTGTAGTACCAGTGTTGTTATTTTGTCTACATCTTTATTTCTATGTCATGCAGCAAACCTTTAGCATATTGCTCATTCTTTGGTCTTTATTCACTTGTGCACTATGGGTATTTTTGAAATATTCTCATTCTATTGCCTTGCAAGTTCTAAATGGTGTTGTTAATGCAGCTCTTCTGTATCGTTGTATATTAAACTTGCTTGTTTTTTTTATATATATCTTATCTAATTTACCTGTTAGGTGTCTGATGTACGTTGATAGAATTTTTTTCCTTTATGACCATGTCAGCACGCATTCTCTTCTCCACCATATTGTTGTCAGACTTATTTCTATGTGGTTGATAATCAATCTTACTTAGCATTCATTAATTGAGGCCTTAGCCTGTATTGTTTAAGTCTATCTTTAAGATTCAAGTGAATCAAACTCGCCATTATGGCATTCAGCAGTTGTAGGACTTTATTTTACACTTTTATGCCCTTGTTATATTGACGGTTCTGGTATGATATGTTGTTTAGTTCAGTTGTAAACTTCATTTTCTCTTTTAATTGGCATTATGCAATTTTCTTATGTCTATGTTGCACCTTCTTGGAGTCGTTTGATATAATACTTATCTCTTTTAAGTGATTACATTTGTTAACATCAGTCTTTAACTAATTTTAAGGCAATCGATACATATATTATTTTCATTTGACATGCATTTCATGCAATCCTCCATGCTTTTGTAATATATATCTATCTTATGCGAATCTCTTAAGTTGTGGATATTTAGAATACCATACTTTCTCCTTCAAAATGTTGATAGAAGGTTATCTTTGTTAACCATAGTTAAAAGATCATTCGAGGTCTTTAGATCTTTGACCTGCACAATATTAAACTTTTTTTGGTTGATGTATTTATATATTTGATTATGTGAGCATAGATGTTTTTACAAACTCATAATATTTGTTTTATGATATATATATATATATATGAGCATATAATATTTGCTCTGATACAAATTGTAAGGATAATAAGATACTAAACTAAAAGTATAAATGTATTTGTTTTTAAATATATATATATACATATAGTGTATATATAAATATACATACGCATACCTGTATATTTATATTCATGTACTTAAATAATGCATAGGTTTGTGTAATTCATAATGGATGATTATTGAATTGTTTTGTTATATGAAAAAACAAATAATTTTGACATTTTATTATGTCAATTGTATTATCTTTACGAACTTTAAGTTCACAATAATTTGAAGGATATTTCTATTTGAAAACTATATACATATATATTTGTCAATGATTAAAAATAATCTTTGGTGTTATTGGGTTTTTATATCTTCTAGAGGCTAGGAAAATATCTTGTATGGTTAAGCTTTTAATGCTTGTACTGTGTTGTCTTATTGTGATGATTTTAATTAGGATTTGGCCATGCGCGTTATGTTATTACATTGGAGGTATTTGAAAGTTAAATGGTTTTATCATGATTGTGATGGTTATATTCATGGTTTTGCTTTATGTGCGTGATGGATATCCTATGTATTTTTTAGTAAGTTATATTATTTGTATGTAGAAAGAGTGGCTTGTGATAGGGGCCGAAACCCTAAGAGGTAACTAGGGTAACCTATCAGGAGTTTGTAGTTCAGTGAAAACTAATTTAATGTAGTAGGGGTTGGGTAGTGCTCACTAAATATTTCAGATAATTGATTTCCTCACCTTATACCTTAGTGCTTGTATAGATTAAGGGTAGGTTGAGATGGCCTATAATGGCATGATCATTTACTTTTTCTTCTTGAAAAGTAGTTTGATTCCACATGAGTTTTTTTAGGGGCCGAGAGTCGATAGAGATTGCCAAGGTAACTCGGTATGAGGATCGATAATCGAGGAAGATTCTCAAGGGTAACTTAAAGTAAATTGTGTGATGACACTCTTATCCTTATACATTTTGTGTGGTCCCTTGTGTAGAGTTACCGTTTGTTATGTTTTTGCCTATAGGAGCTTGTTTTTAATTATGTGGTTATACATTGTTACGTCACTATGTGTACGTCTATCCATGTGATGATATGTTTTGTCTTCATGTATGCTATCTTGTGGACTTGATATCATCTCCTAGCACGGGGGGTGAACTTTCGAGTACCACATGGTTGGGAGGAACATGCTATATCCTCCATTGGGTCCCCTTGCAGGTGATGTAGTACATGATGATATTGTTCTTATAACAGGTTCCTGATTTTACTTTGTTTGTGGAGTTGGACATTGAGCATGATCATGAACAAGATCAACAGATGTGTCGTGATCGTCATCTATATTGTATACATTCTTGATAATTATATGAGACCATATTGTAATGTTACTATGATGTAATGAGATTTTTCACAATCTCACTTGATGTAACTTGTATATGTAATTTAATTTCAGTTTGATTATGTCATTGGATTGTTCATCATTAATATGTTTTATCCTTTATGTTTTATGTCTTGGTTTTATGATATGTTCTTACTTATGTATGTTTAAATAACATTTTTGTGGAACCCTGAGAATGTATGTGTAGTTGTTTACTTTGTATGCATGTTGTAATCGAATGACTTTAAAAAAAAAATGTTCGATTATTTAGTTACTTTGTGTGTTCTTCTCTGGGTTTTATGGTGGGGTGTT